>JACDJE010000059.1:2693910-2958298 GCA_016647715.1 Pavo muticus
TGCCTCCTTATACAGGTCACCAGTGAATCAGTGGCAGCAGAGAATCTCAGCATGTTTACAATTAACATGATTTACACAATATAAAACATCCCACAGGTAAGAGTGACTTATCTCTGACCAGCATGAATGTACTGCACCAACCTTACATTTAGAAAGAAAATCGGGCTACTTATTGTTTAATTCCCAAAGTCTTGTTTCCTACTTATTCCAATGCTAAGGGTGGGAAACACTAATCCTGTGAGCTCCAGCACCAGATAGCAGCAAGCCCCTTAGCAGTAAAACAGCCCAACTTTCTGAAACAGGAAAAGTTCTAGCCTAGACAGGATTTATTCTCAAGATCTTCACACTGGCTGCCCACGCTATAACATCTTGCAATACTCACTATGGATTGCTGTCATCTACTCATCCTCAGTACTGCTGCCAAATCAGCTTGAAAGTTTATGCCCAAGGACTGGCATTTGACCCCACAATTGGTGTTAACCCATGATTCACCCATGCAGCAAGGACACCATCTTGCCCTGGGCCGACACAAGCAGCTCCAGCACTACTCCTCTCCACAGAGAGGATCAAGCTGCTCCAAAACCCACTCACCTGTCCCTGTGGATGTCAAGGAAGTGGCATGGGACCACAGGAGAGACATCTTGAAGATGGGAGAAAGACCTACCAGTGCTAAGCTGGATGAAAACTTGGATTGGAAACGTAAGGGTAAATTCAATCTATTAGTTCACTCACTTCGTTTTTTCTGCTTTTAAGTTTTTAAATAATTTAAGATCTACTACTACTAGTTTCAGCAGAAAGCAGTCACCATAGAAGCTCCTATCTGTATATGCACCAAAAAGTAACTGTGCAGACTTCTGCTGGGCTGACTTGCTGGAAATTGTTGATTCACTGTACATGGAACGGCTCCAAGCTATTACCAGTTTACCTGCTATTTGACCAGCTCAGAGGAATTTGCATAACACGTCTCCATATTAGCCATTCTCTACCTTGTACAGTAAATATTAGCTTGATTGAAGGCAAGCAATAATAATAATAAAATAAACCTCTGTAGATAATCATTAGCTGTCCCTTACCTTTATCTGCAAGTGCTTCCATGAACTCTGTGCTTGTTGACACTGGAGCATGCATTATTGAGATGGGACTGTATTTTTTACCAGGTTTGTTTCAGGTGTTAGGTCCTCAAAAAACTTGTGTATATCCATAGGGATTACTGCACACAACTGAAATCCTACTCAATCCCATGCTCTGTGCATGCCAGATGGAGAACAGCTCTTGTCCAAGAGTCACATACTTTATTAGCATGATACTGAACCTGAGCCTCTCGGCAGGGTATTTCAACTTGATCAGAGTGAATTTAAACCTGCCCACATTACCAGCAGAGACAAGCCCACCACGGTCTGCATGTGCAAGTGTAAATAATAACAGCAGCAGCCGGCAATTACTCTGCAAAAGCTTGGATCTGCTTACAAACCACAACACTAATTTTAATGCTGCGCTTAGGTTCTTCAGCTTAGGGGATTTACACATAAGTTATAGAAGATCTGGTAATTAGGAGACAGGCCCTTGCGAGTCTCCTCACTATTTTTCAGATGAAATCCAATTCACCCTTCGTTTCACCTTAAGAAATCTTTATTTCCTGAAACAGCAAAAAAGAAAAACCATCTGAGTCCTTCTAGTGCTACCCACTTCCACTATTAGTAGAACTACAGAAGCATATTAGAGTGAAGCTAGCTCAATACCAATACAGGCACTGGGGCTTAATGGGCAAAACTCCCCCTGCAGAGCTGATGGATCCGAGGGTATTATCATTTTGTTGCCTACACCTGGCCTAAAGTCTTAGTGAGAACAAGCTGCAAGAATATTTAAATCCCCCAAAACAAGTACGGGAGGAACATGCGGGGATGGCAAGGAGAGACAGACCACAATGAATTACCCCGGAGAAGAGCTCTTTTGGTATATTTTTCCACAGATAGCAAAAGATTTTGAACAGGTGAGTTGTGTCGTACACCCTAAGCCTTTTATTCTGCATTTCACATCTTCCTAGTTTATCTAAAACCCACGCTGCATTGAGTGAATTAGGATGCTGATTGAAAAGTACATTATATAGCAGTTACCTGTGAGATGTGCACTTTAGAAGTGAAGGTTTAGGGGCAGAGGAAAGGCATATAATAAAGAGTAGTGTACTTTGAAAGGTCTAGGCAATGCAGCAAGAAATGGCATTACCTCACAGTTGTCAAGGCTCAGAAGTTTTATTACCAAGGAATTTCACTTTTGCCTCTTATTCTTAACACAGTGGCCAGTTCTGGGACTGAGAGGATTTGCTGATCTAATATAGATAGTGATTCCGTAGGTTTGTTCAGATTTATATAGACAGCACCTTGGGATCAGGAATTACATTTAAAATGTAATAAAATGTTCTTGTGCACTTTTACTCACAAATACTGTACTTAAAAAAGTAAACATCAAATAATCTCAGGTATCTTTCAAGAAAATGTTGACATAGCTCCAAGAGCTCATACAGATGACTGAATAGTTTTCTGAGTAAACTTAATAAACTCATATTCTTATACTTCCAGTGTAGCATGAAGTATCACATCATGAAGAGAGAAAAAACTAAGCCATATAATTTAGCAGAAATCTCTTTTAAACATGGTTTTCAACATACGGAGATGTAATATAGACATTTATGTAGGCATGCTTTTATACTACTTACAGTCCTAGGGTTTAAAAAGTAAAGATAACATCTAAGTCTCACTCATGCCAATGACTTGAATTCGCACTGTTTAAATTTTGTCCCTATTCTCAAAGATCTCAGCCTTCCCCCAATCAGCAGCAATATAACAATGATCTCAAGGGGCAGGATTTGACCCCCTAATGCGTTCAGAAGGACTTTGTGTAAGTTCAGGAGTTTTAACACAATTGCTCCTCTAAGTAGTCAGAATGATTCATCTACATTATCTGTCTTTATTAAACAGTCATTTCCCCTAGCGAGTCCCACTCAAGGGAATCCTTATTATTCAGACAAGCCCTTACAGTCATAATGACACAAAATACATATATAGGAGTAGTTAATAATACTGTTATTTCTGTGTGTGTGGATAAACACTGGCTGGTAACTTTATATCAACAATCCATCTGAGCAGAGAGAAATCCACAGTTCATTCAAGCAGGCAACCCATAATACTATGCACAAGGTCTGGTGAATAATATAAAGCGAGACAGAGCCCTGAGACACAGCAAATTGGGATTCTTAATGTATTTTGCCCAACAACATAAAATTAGCTCACTCTTACAGGAATTGATGAGATTGCTCCAAAGCTCAGTTGCAGAAACTATACATACAATCTCTGCTCCAAAGGGGGTAGATTCCAAGCTAGAACCTACCCAACCCATTTACGATGCCCAGGTCTAGTTGAAAAGTCCTGCAAAACACTTCATTCTGAGACTGCAGCTGAAGCAGTGCATAAGTTTAAGCAAAGTAAAACCTACTTTTCTGTCTCCATCTGTTTTCGGTTTCTCGGTGCCATCCCTCAGCCACGCACAGGTAAATTAGCTGCAGAATGAACACTGCACGCCTTTATGGAGTATGCTGCTCTTTGATCTCCCTTGTTTCTGCCCATAGAAGAACACAGCGAGATAAGCACAGCAATTAGCGGTAACAGCTATTAACGGGCTTCACAAAAGATACAAAAGGACACAAGTAGGAGGTTTACAGCGTGATGGATAAAAACAAAGTGGATACTTTCTTTTGCACATCATTCCTCCAGCAAGTTTAGGCTAAGAGACCGTGAGGATGACTGGCAAACAGTCCACTTCTGGTAAATGGACCTAGAAATAATCTGTGGATAGCTCGAGCAGCAAAGGAAGTAAATTCAGCTTGTCCTTAACTAAGATCTGTATGAACAAAAGCGTTTTGAGAAGACTCTGCTGGACTGAGTTAAGACTAAGGAAATCACCACAGACATTGCTATAAACACTTTGATTTCTGTGCTAGAGGAAATTCCAAGAAAAAAAACAAAGAAACAGACACTGACTTCTCTGTAGAAGTACATTGTTTTCTATTCACTGCCACCCCAGAAGAGGCCATAAACCACAAAATTACTTCTATTACTGGACAACAGTTCACAAGCCCTAATCACCTCTAGGAAATACTGGAGTACCCCAAACCAACCTTCTACAGCTCCATTCTGGTGCTCAGACCTCAGCACAGACCACAGGTGATGGTTCTATACCGTGACAGTGACAGGTCACATCAACTCATTTACAAATACATATGTTTGTATTATACATACAGATATAGGTATAAAAAGCTGGTAAGAAAGTAAAGGAAAAAGATGCAACAAATCAGAGAACATCTGCAGACTTATAGCCATAAGCTATTTCCTAAATTAGGAAGGAAAACATACATTAATCAGGATATTAGCTCCAGACCGTAACAACATCAGGAGCATTGCTACTACACGCAGAAAGTCATGGATAGACTTGCACAACATTCATATGACATTAACATAATCATTGGCTTTTATCAATAACATACATGAAAGATCAAAAGGTCAATAACTTTTTCCTCCACTGTGAACTCTAGATATGTGAAAATCTACAGAAACAATAACAGCAATAAACTATTTTTACTTGTCACCTAGCACCTTGTCCAAGGGCATCTCAGAGAAGATGAGAGGCAGTAGTTTATGTTTCCAGAGCCATTTGACTCCACTACTGTTCCATATTGACTGTATAATCAAAGTAGATAAAGTCTCACTGCAAAGAGTGGCTGCAGATGTACAGAACAAAATCTACCACACACACTGATGGCATGCTCCCCTTCATGGCAGTGGGTAGGTCCTGAGGAAGAGAGTAAGCTGGAACCAAGTTTCAGGTTGGACACTAAGAAAAAATTCTTCTCAGAAAGAGTGGGGATACAGTGGCACAGGCTGCACAGGAAGGTGGTGGTGTCACAGTCTCTGGAGGAGTTAAAGAACTGTGAGATGTGGCACTGAGGGCCATGGTTAGAGGGCATGGAAGGGATGGGGTTGACAGTTGGACTAGAGGATCTTAGTGGCCTTTTCTAACATTGACTGTTTCAAGCAATAGAGCAACCTCTATGAGAACCTTTGCAGCAGGCTGAGATTGGGACTTTATGGACATTTTAGCTCTCCAAAGCATGGAAAAAGGGCAGTTCAGTACCTACTTCTTTCTCACCCTAAGCTGCATAAGAGTAAATTGTTATTCATATTTGGTAAATGGGGAAAATGAGACATGGAGAAGTAAAACACACCTAGAAGCACAATGAGTTCAGCAATAAAGATCTGGAATATCCCTTTGCTGATGACTACAAATCTGTCCTTATTATATTTCCACATTTCCAGACAGTTAGACATGAGTTCTCCCCCACGTTATCCCCTCCCCTCAGAAGTGACTTTACTCACACCCACGAAAGATAAAGCAATGTTCAATTTGCCTTCTAGGCTGCTGCTGAGAATCAACTCAGACCCAACTTTACCGTATACTTTCTTTTTATTCACTGACTTCAAGAATTTACTCCAAATAAAGCAGAAAACCAGAAAAGAAAAAAGTCAAAGATCTGAATGCTATACTAAGGGTTGAACTATAAAGTGCCCTCTTCACCATCCTCCCTTTTTCTTTCCAAGCTGATTAATAACTTGTGGTGTAACTGATATAGACCTGGAAAAAGCACTTGACTCACATCTCTTAGTAGGTGTCTCTAGCACGATGGAGATAAAGGTAAATTATCCAAAAGTCTGTTAAGTGAGGTATGGGAACCTCCAGCTGAAGAAGTTTCAATGGCCTTCCTACTTGAGAATATTTAAAATTGAGAGCTTTGGGGAGGTAGGAATTATATTTAAAAATCCTATATACACATATCAATTTAGCCTTAAAGGAACATTCTATTTCCCTCTATGGAGAAAAAAAGCATTCTTGGATTCAGTTTCATTTTGATCACTTTTTTTAACCAGCTGATGGTGATGTTTTGTATGGTTGTTTTTTTTTCTGAAGTTTGCTTAATTCCTTCCTTAAAAATGAGTCATGTAACACATTCACTACTGAGACACATTGGTGAGAGCTAGGCAGGAAAGTGCGACAGAAGCAGATATGAAGATAAGTTTTCCTTTCCCCTCCCCTCATCCTCTCACAGAAGCACAGGGTACAGCTAAAACCTAAGTGGAAGGCACCGTGCTGCCTAACACCCTTTTTTCACATTTATCTGCAGTACTGGTCATCTGATCCCAATTCCCTTATTATCGTACCAGGCATAACAAGGATCACAGTCCAGCATGGGGATAAAGAGCACATAAAACCTTCAGAAACATTTGTCAAGACTTTCCCTTATACTTACAGATGTTAAAACCAGAGGCACAAAAACAGAGGGCTCTAATACGTATGCTATTGGATACCAAGTGCTAACTTGATTTCTAAAGCAAACGCCTATAAAACAAAACCAGTATTCCTGCAAACTACTTCCTATGACACTTCCCCCCGCCAAATGCTCTCCCTAAGCTTTTTAATGTTATCTTTATCTTCAGATATTCAGAATCACTAATGCATCATCACTTGATGATGAATGTAGGAAATCTACCCAATATTATGTCAGAGTTTTGACAAATACTTTTCTTTGTTTAGAATGTGCTCACTTTTAACTACTCAACACTCGCTATTATGACTCTGGACATGCTAATCACCCAGTATTTTTTCCACTCCCTGACTGGAAGTCTTTAAGCTATTACAAGACAAATGTGAGATAATACATGTGTTTGAATATTCCTCAGATTAAAAGTTACTCTTGACAAAAACTGTATATACTCAGCAATTCAAAACCATATGCATAAGCATTCACTGTCTGAATACTCACAATAATTGATGATGTTGTGCGCTAAAATGTGCTCTAAAAATGTCACTCTCATGCACAGAGATATCCAGAAATTTATGGAGGCTGCTCCAAAAGTAATGACTCCTATTTTATTATTTTATATTGACCTGCAACATCAGAATCATAGAATAGAATCATAGAATCGTTTGAGTGGAAAGGGACCCTTAAGGGTCATCTATTCCAACTCACCAGCAATGAACGGGGAATTGAAATGAACAGAGGCGGATGGTGGTGGTACGACAGTAGAAGTTGAACCTTCCCACCAATAATACACTTCATTTTGTTACCAGGTACTGAGAATTTGCTCTATCAAATAGTATAATTGTGCTTTTTATATTTGCTGTAATTTCCACAAGTATAAATAGGAGGTATTATTTTCAGAGCAACACATTTGTCATTACTAAATTGCATTTTAAAAATTATTTGCCAAAAGAAGAGTGAAAGTCACTACACAACCATGCATTTCTAACTTACACTTAATAAACTGCCATATCTCCATTTGCAATAAAAATATGAAATTAGGAAAAGCAAACAAAACATATGGGACAACTTTCCCAGCAGCATTAATGTATCAAATACCTAAACAGTTGTGGAAGTCAAGTTAAACATTCTGCTTATAGAAATCTCACAGCACTGCTGTACTTTGAGAGAGAGTTTGGGAAAAGGTTTTTAAGGCTNGATTGCTGTCATCTACTCATCCTCAGTACTGCTGCCAAATCAGCTTGAAAGTTTATGCCCAAGGACTGGCATTTGACCCCACAATTGGTGTTAACCCATGATTCACCCATGCAGCAAGGACACCATCTTGCCCTGGGCCGACACAAGCAGCTCCAGCACTACTCCTCTCCACAGAGAGGATCAAGCTGCTCCAAAACCCACTCACCTGTCCCTGTGGATGTCAAGGAAGTGGCATGGGACCACAGGAGAGACATCTTGAAGATGGGAGAAAGACCTACCAGTGCTAAGCTGGATGAAAACTTGGATTGGAAACGTAAGGGTAAATTCAATCTATTAGTTCACTCACTTCGTTTTTTCTGCTTTTAAGATTTTAAATAATTTAAGATCTACTACTACTAGTTTCAGCAGAAAGCAGTCACCATAGAAGCTCCTATCTGTATATGCACCAAAAAGTAACTGTGCAGACTTCTGCTGGGCTGACTTGCTGGAAATTGTTGATTCACTGTACATGGAACAGCTCCAAGCTATTACCAGTTTACCTGCTATTTGACCAGCTCAGAGGAATTTGCATAACACGTCTCCATATTAGCCATTCTCTACCTTGTACAGTAAATATTAGCTTGATTGAAGGCAAGCAATAATAATAATAAAATAAACCTCTGTAGATAATCATTAGCTGTCCCTTACCTTTATCTGCAAGTGCTTCCATGAACTCTGTGCTTGTTGACACTGGAGCATGCATTATTGAGATGGGACTGTATTTTTTACCAGGTTTGTTTCAGGTGTTAGGTCCTCAAAAAACTTGTGTATATCCATAGGGATTACTGCACACAACTGAAATCCAACTCAATCCCATGCTCTGTGCATGCCAGATGGAGAACAGCTCTTGTCCAAGAGTCACATACTTTATTAGCATGATACTGAACCTGAGCCTCTCGGCAGGGTATTTCAACTTGATCAGAGTGAATTTAAACCTGCCCACATTACCAGCAGAGACAAGCCCACCACGGTCTGCATGTGCAAGTGTAAATAATAACAGCAGCAGCCGGCAATTACTCTGCAAAAGCTTGGATCTGCTTACAAACCACAACACTAATTTTAATGCTGCGCTTAGGTTCTTCAGATTAGGGGATTTACACATAAGTCATGGAAGATCTGGTAATTAGGAGACAGGCCCTTGCGAGTCTCCTCACTATTTTTCAGATGAAATCCAATTCACCCTTCGTTTCACCTTTAGAAATCTTTTTTATTTCCTGAAACAGCATAAAAGGAAAATCATCTGAGCCCTTCTAGTGCTACCCACTTCCACCATTAGTAGAACTACAGAAGCATATTAGAGTGAAGCTAGCTCAATACCAATACAGGCACTGGGGCTTAATGGGCAAAACTCCCCCTGCAGAGCTGATGGATCCGAGGGTATTATCATTTTGTTGCCTACACCTGGCCTAAAGTCTTAGTGAGAACAAGCTGCAAGAATATTTAAATCCCCCAAAACAAGTAGGGCAGGAACATGCGGGGATGGCAAGGAGAGACAGACCACAATGAATTACCCCGGAGAAGAGCTCTTTTGGTATATTTTTCCAAAGATAGCAAAAGATTTTGAACAGGTGAGTTGTGTCGTACACCCTAAGCCTTTTATTCTGCATTTCACATCTTCCTAGTTTATCTAAAACCCACGCTGCATTGAGTGAATTAGGATGCTGATTGAAAAGTACATTATATAGCAGTTACCTGTGAGATGTGCACTTTAGAAGTGAAGGTTTAGGGGCAGAGGAAAGGCATATAATAAAGAGTAGTGTACTTTGAAAGGTCTAGGCAATGCAGCAAGAAATGGCATTACCTCACAGTTGTCAAGGCTCAGAAGTTTTATTACCAAGGAATTTCACTTTTGCCTCTTATTCTTAACACAGTGGCCAGTTCTGGGACTGAGAGGATTTGCTGATCTAATATAGATAGTGATTCCGTAGGTTTGTTCAGATTTATATAGACAGCACCTTGGGATCAGGAATTACATTTAAAATGTAATAAAATGTTCTTGTGCACTTTTACTCACAAATACTGTACTTAAAAAAGTAAACATCAAATAATCTCAGGTATCTTTCAAGAAAATGTTGACATAGCTCCAAGAGCTCATACAGATGACTGAATAGTTTTCTGAGTAAACTTAATAAACTCATATTCTTATACTTCCAGTGTAGCATGAAGTATCACATCATGAAGAGAGAAAAAACTAAGCCATATAATTTAGCAGAAATCTCTTTTAAACATGGTTTTCAACATACGGAGATGTAATATAGACAATTATGTAGGCATGCTTTTATACTACTTACAGTCCTAGGGTTTAAAAAGTAAAGATAACATCTAAGTCTCACTCATGCCAATGACTTGAATTCGCACTGTTTAAATTTTGTCCCTATTCTCAAAGATCTCAGCCTTCCCCCAATCAGCAGCAATATAACAATGATCTCNAAACAGGGCAAACAATTTTTTTCCTTATATTACTTCTACGTGTGTTTACAGTATGGCTTACCTAAAGAAATAACATACAACTAGGCCAGCACAGATCTAGGTTTCTTCTTAGCTAGGACTTGTAGACTGTTTATATTCTGTAACACTACAACATGATGGAAAGCACAGCAGTGATAGCAGAGTAGCAAAGTCCTAGGCCTCAGCAAGTGAGGATAAGCTCAAAAGCAGCTGCTATAGGTACAGAAACAACCAAAGAAAATCTGCTTACCTTAAGAACACCTCAAGTACACAGAAATCACTAACAAAACATCCTCACCTCCACTGTCAACCCTTAAATGAGGCCTGGGAAGGGCTGGATCCTGGCTCCACCCCTTCCAGTCACTCAGGTGCATTGCATTGCATTGCATGCACCTGAGTTCCCCTGAGTTGGCCCTGCCTTCCCACCAGGTGCTCAATCACTGCTTCAGGGCATGACTTAGCATTTCTGCTACAAACATTATGTTGCAGAAAGACTCTACCACACAAAAGGCCAAGTTTAATTTTCTGAAGGTAAGAACCTTCACATCCCATGTGGCCATCCCACATGTCCATTGCTAAAGATGAGATTTTTTCTTCTGCCCAGCAAAGGAAGCCAAATTTCAGGGCCACAGATAGAAATTCCTGGGGACTTTCTTTACAACAAAACAGTTCCCTAACACAGATGCCAGCTTGAAAATGAGAACCCTACTACTTCAGTCACTGGTTGATCTGAAATTCTTATGGATGTTCAAATAGTTCTGATTTTTGTTTGTTTTTCTTTTTTTAAGTTGTCTAGAGCACCTCAAATATCTCAGTCCAAGCAAATGATTCCATTCTAAATATTGCCAGAGAAGCCTCGTCTCTATGAGGTTTTGAAATACTTTTGCATCTACACTGCCTTCAATGAGACAACCCTCAGATAAGCTTTGTAACTTGAATGACTGCCAGCTTATCACAGTTGCATCTTTTTACATTCATACTCTGATTGTTCACATGTGGAAACAAGAACAATAAGCTCACGGATGAAACAAAACTATGTGCATACACATAAACACCTAGTTACACAGACATAGCCAGATATAATGTCAGCGTGCATCATTCAGACAAATAATGTAACAGTTGTGAATACTACCTACAAATTTTCATGACAGAAGAGGAAAAAAAGAAGATGAATACTTGTATTTGAGTCCCTTTGCTTTTCGATTACTATCAGACTTCGGGTAACGTTACTCTGTGTGTATATATACGTGTGCACACATGGACATTCATCTGTGCACTCATGTCTGTACATGTATATAGACATGTTATTTTCTGTATTTTGCACTTCAGCCTTCTGTTTTGGATTTCTTTATGCTTAATTGCCATTTCTACTTGCTTGCTTGCTTTTTTCCTCAGCCCACCAAGTGCCTCAGTTTCAAGTGTGTAAGAGGCACAGTTTGATTTACAGTGTTAAGAGGTTTTAAACAATACATTTCATGCCACTAGAGGCTTTAAGCAAGATCCCGAAGCAACAGGCTATCTTTCCCTAAAGCTTAAAAATTAAGATTCACTGGAGTATGAAGGTCAACGGGAGACTCAGGAAAGGGTAAATGGTTTGGTATGATTACGCTATGTCTGAACCAAACTGGCTTTCCCAACAAAAATGTGTCAAGTAATACAGACAGTTCATAGATATGAATTTCTTCTCTGTGCTTCTGCCAGTGTGATATTCGAAGGATCCTGCCAAAGCGTTTAGTCCCAAACCTTGTGTTTTGTATTAAATAACAGGATTTAATAAAAACTGTTTATATTTCCATGACATCAGAAAAAAATGCAATAATAACCTATGGAAAAAATTCCCCTTTCCCAAGCTCATATTTTAACAAATCCTGAAACTCAGAAGCAGAACTGGAGAATGACAACCAGCAAGAATAGGCCCACCTGCATCTCCTCCCTGCCCTTCCCAGGGACCACACATCCAACCCATGGCTGTTTCCTTGCTAACTTGTTTTCTCAGGACAGTTAAACAGCACACGGTGGACTCAGTGTGTTAGAAGTAGTTGTTTCTGAGGGTGTCCCTTGAGCCCTCTCAGTGGACATCCTTGGCCCTACATGGACATCTGGAAAAGGTGACCCAAAGAGAGATCCCTGCAGCTCCTTCCCCAATCAGATGAGATACAGAGTCAATCAGCTCCTGAGTCACTGCAGTTTACCATGCATTCTGAAAATCAGATGAAATTGGTGACAGCTTACCGTAAAATGCTATGCAGTGTGTCATGAGCTGACTGACGAGCAGCCCAGTTATCTGCACAGAAGAGGCAGGGCTGGAGGCAGTAGCCTTCGCTGATGTCCCAAGCAAAGTCTTCCTGTCAATCAAAGCCCTCATAACAAACCTACACACGAGGATTTCAGCGTACAAAATTCACTGTCATCAAGAGATGATAAGCCCTCTGAATCCAGGCAAGCTTACTTCAAAACACTGCTAAGTGGTTTGTAAGGGGTGCGTATGTTGCACTGACCCTTGTGCAGAATTTCAGTCTAAGAGGTCGGTCCTCTACAGAGAGATCTGGAGACAGAGAGAACGTGTTACCCAAAACCATCTGAAGCTCCCACATTCTTTCTACAAAGGAACAGAAATTAAAGTGATACAATTGAAAAAAGCACTTTTCCAATCTCTCATTGTTTTACTCTTCACCAGACACATCGCTGTTAACTCAATTATGTAGTAGGAACAGCAATAACAATAGAAATAAGGGGCATGAAAGAAAATAATTTGGACGCATCTTTATGTTAGCAAAAAGAATAGTTCTATCATTCTATTATCCACATATAGTCCAGTGTTAGTTATCAGACCTTGAAAACTGGGGAAAAAGGTATAAATGGGAAGGTTAACGCAGTTCCGACTGAGTGGGGAAATGAGAAGGCCAAATGTACATTAGTCAAAGAAAGAAAAATAATATCCCAGAAAATGAATAAGAAATAACTATCCTCAGAATAATACTATATAAATACATTTGCTGTAGGTCACATAAAAGATTCATGGCACACACATGTACAGGTCAAATTACCTTTAAATATTAAATTTCTTTCCAGCAGAGAAGAATTTCAGATTTATTCTGTTTTCATAAAGAAAAAGGATGCACCCCATGCATTATTATTTGCTGACAAATGATAGCTTCTGGGTTTGCCTGCAAGATGTAGGTTAGAAACAGACTTTTTCATGATTTTAAAAAAAAAATCATCATGAAATTCATCTCTTCCCCAGTAAGTTTTTGCTTTCTTTTGGCTCCTTAAATCAATATTTTCTCATTATGGTGCTATGAAAGTTAGCATTGGAGAACACTTTTTCGGTCACTTAAAGCAGTCCATTTCCCTGCTAACGCCGTGTGTTTTTTCCCCGCAGCACATTCTGGGCAGTCTGGTTTTGAAAGATTCAGCGATTCAGCAGCGAGGTTACGCTGCTCCTTGGAGACGTGACTCCACACACATCTCACCATTCGGACATTTTCATGTTAATAGGTCTAAGCAGGGATAACAGAACCCCACAAAATCATAATGAAGATAAGGTACAAACTCAAAGCTCAGCAAACAATGGCACAGAGTGGTAAATCTATCAAACAACTGGTAACAAACTATTACTATTGAATTTATGGTTCCAGTTTGGCCTATATCAGTTGAAAACAAATGTGTTATTATCTCTTGGCTCTTTGATGGTCTCTCTGGAATGAGCTGTGACTCTTCCAGATGGATAGATGTTCAAAGTGTGAGACCAACTTTGCACTGACAGCCCTGAAAACTGAACCCAACTCAATTACAATGCAAAAACTCATTCATTCAAAATATGGCTAAAGGCCTGGTACAAGCTCACAATAAAAATATCATAGAGTCATTGAATCATTAAGGCTGGAAAAGATCACTAAGATCACCAAGTCTAACCATCAACACATCACCATCACGCCCACTAAACCATGTCACTCAGTATCTTCCAAACACATTATAATACCAAACTAAAAATACTTAGAGTGCCTTTAACAATACACAGATAAAGATTTATAACCAAATGTAATGGTGCTGTAATTTTTCATTAATAAAGGAGAGAGTGGTTTTTGTTCCAGACTGGATAAGACTGTGCAAGCACATCCTTTGCCTTCAGCAAGGCTCAGAGGGACGCCAAAACCAGGCTGAACATCAGGAGACGCTGCCAGGCTTTAGCTCTCTTTCAGGAGCAGGAGATAAGCAGCAATACTGAATTGTGGAGATCGTAGAATCATAGAATTGTTTGGATTGAAAGGGACCTTAAAGATCATCTAGTTCCAACCCCTGCTGTTGCCATTCACTGTCTCTCTGGTCCTAGCAGCATCTCCTTCAAAGATGAAGAAAAATTGGCTGGAGCACCCCTCCATGATTCTACGATTCTATGAAAAACATCCCTGATGTTAGTTTCTATATCAGAAGAGTTTAAAAGATTTTTTGCTTCCCACATATACTCAAAGTAATTGCAGGGACCTGTTCACATCCAGAGCTCTGAGTTATAGGGCTCTGGTGGATTTAGCAGTGGTGAACTCCATCATTCCCCTTCCTCCCTCTAGCAGTATGAACCAATACATGTGACGGCAAAGTGGCTGAGGACGTACCTCCTGCCATCCCTGCTGTAACCCCTGGCAGAAAGGCAACAACCTCTGGCAGCTGAGACCACTGGGGTCTGCGAGTCAGTGCCTTCAGGCTACAAACTCCCAGGCAAGGAGGCAAAGTTCAAAGCAGAGCACATTGCACAGAGGAAGTTGCCTCCACAAACTGCATGTCTGAAAGTACAGCACATTTCGTTCTCATTCATTCAGGGTAAATATGCCACTGCAAGACTGAGGCTAAGGACTTGGCTGTTTGCATGCAAACCTTGGTCTCAGAGGAAAATCCCACAGTCAGGTTATTGTCTAATCTTCCTGGCAGGGTCTGGGGGAAACCTGCTCCCTGGACTGTATGCTACCTACTGAAAAACCCTTTCCTAGTAAGGGAACTTTGTGAAGCCTTTAGTCACTGCTGTGACTTAGGTGCGACCTGCAAAGATGGCCTCAATCCTTTATGGGTCCATGATATTCTATGATTCTATAATTCCCCAGCTCAGTGCATGGCCTTGGTGGCCTTGCTCTGTGGAAGACAGTGCCTGTTTGGCCAGCATTATTTCCTTAGGATTATTGCCATTCATGTTCTGTCCATCATTTGTAATTAATGCCCTGCTGAGGCTTCTTGAATAGGATTTTTTTATATTGATTTAAATCAGTAGAAATAATAAACACAATGAAGTAGACCGCTTCAGACAGGAATCATTAGACATGGGAGTTAAAAGTTCCCAGCCCTCAAGTCTTCATCAGATGAGTAAAACTCAGTGGGTGGAGAGACACATGGAAGGTGAATACAAAAGAGGCACGTACACAGGGGCACAAATTTGTTTTCCTTTCACTGCAAGTGAACACTCAGGGGAAAGAGTTTGTAGCATGAGACTAGCTCCAGTTTCCACAGTCTCCACAGCTCCTGCTGAGGGCAGGAAAGCCATTCTTTCCATTAATGGCGTTGACTTTTTTGTTGCCACCATGCCCAGGCAGCTCCTGCAGACCATCTGGCACAAGTGAACCCGTTAACCTCATTTTCCAAAGTGCACACCTCACCCAGGGCTCCAGCCGCCGTGTCTCTGCCAGAAGACACCGGGACAGGAGATTTCTTTCTCTTTTCTCTTCCTTCCCTTTCTCAGCATTGAGGCTTTAAGAGAGGTGGTGCCTGTCTTCCTCAGAAGAGCCCCTTGATCTCAATGTGCTCTCTTTTCCCTTTCTTTAACCTCACCTCCATTCCCGCCTGCTTTGTGTTTTATCTCAGCCTGTAAAGTTGTGTGATTACGGATAGAGAAGTCACCACACAAACAGGATAGAATTCACCACAATGGCTGTTTTGTTCATATACATTTCACTGTCTGTCTCTTGTCGGAGCGTGGCTATCATCTTCTACTAACAATATCCCTGGGTAAATGATAAAGTCAACTCTGAAGTAAAGCTAGACGTTTTATCAGCATGTTCAAACTATCCCCTTACAGCTCTGTACTTGCCAACTGCACATCCTTTTCCTACACAAAGACTCAATGCACATTAAAAAGGCACTTATTGAAGCTGGTGTTTGTTTGCAGAGAGGGTGTGGATCCTGCTCGCTGTGGCAGTCACCCTCCGTAGTTTTTCTCTCATCTCCTGGAGAAAACCGGGTGACGCAGTTATGCTCTCTGACAATCTCTTGGCTCAAGTTTGAGGTTACTTCACTTCTTGCCAGGTCATTCTTCTTCATTCCTCCGCTGATGCTAACTGATGGATTTCCCCTAAGCTGACGACCGAGTTGATCTAATGCCTTGCTGCAGGAGAAAAGTCACAGCAGACACAAGATAAAAGATAGGCAGCTCTGAGGTCTCTGTTGGCCGGTGTCCCGAAGCCACAAGAAATTAATAACAGGGGACCCACATATACTATCCATACGTCAAAAGGCACAAAAAATGATAAACCTCCAAAAGCCTTTCTCACTCTCAAATTCAGTGATCAGATTAATGCTGGGAAACAATCTCCTAATAAAACAATTGCACCCACATCTTGCCAGGCAAGGATTAGCAGCCATCTGCTTTGATAAAGTTTGACCTGTAACAGAAAGTAGAGCTGTGAAGCAGAGGTGGCTGTTACATTCATTTATTTCTCTCTCTAACATAAACACGGGCTAGGGCTGCTGATTTCAGAAGAGAGTGCTATGCTTTGCCTGGAAATGCTCTTATTGCAGCTGTTTCTCGGATGTGGGGATCTGTGTGGATTTCTCACAAACTTAATTCTTTTTGAGTACGGTATCCCTTTCTCTCCACCCTTTCCCTGCGTCCATTTAAAATAAAGAGCCTTTGCAGAGGAACCACTCTGTCCTCTGAGTTTATATAGCAGTTAGTGCAATCGGACCCTAATCCTGGCCGGATGTTTAAGAGATTAAGAAGAGGAGGAGGATGCCTGTTTATACAGAAGGCTTTCTCTTGTTAGTCAAATAAAGAGAAAATTTCCTATTGGTTTAATTCTTAACTGTTTTGACCTCTTACAGCAGGGTTAAATTTAGCCCTTTGTTCTAATGCAGAGTAAGACACTGTGAGCAGAGATGAGCTAACTACTTAATTTAGTTTCATAGGGGTTGATGCAAAGCTTTGCCTTGCTCACGATTTCCCACTTCCTACATCCCAAGCTAATTCCACTTCAAGTCCCACGGGGGCTTAGCACCTGAATGAACATAGCGTCTCACAAGTCAAATAAATAAGAAGAAAAGAATGAAAGATTGAATTTAAAGAGAATGAAAAACATTTTTCCTTGTCTGAAGATACGGACCCTTCCAGTTTTGCCTGCACTGAATATTATTGAGCAGAAAAAGACTCCACTATAATGATTGCTTATCTCTGTCTTTTCTCTATTTCCCTTGAACAGTGGTTGGGAGTTTTCATTTCCTATGTCATTTATAACGTGCAGAGTTTTGTATTTTTGTTTTTATTTGGTGTGTGTGTGTTGTGAAAAGAGGGCCCACTACATTCTGCATCACTCTTCCTTATCCCAGCCACTATTAATACTAAGGTCACCATTTCTTCTTAGAGTGCAGAGCGTTCTGACAGAGCTGGATGACTTGCAAAGCTGTGTACAGACTGAAACGCTCCTTAACACCTGGTCACTGATATGAATCTTGTCTGTAACTACAGTAAACTTAGGCAAAGTAACATCTGTAGTTTTGTAAGCATACACAGAGTGAGAGCCCACTTCCAAAAATGCCTTTATTTGGCAACTTCAGAAGATCAAGCACTCCATAACGGTCTTGAAATCCAAGACAACCTCTAACTCATAAAAATGGTCTTTCTAGGTCAGGGTTATGGCACATTGGCAAACATATGTCAAATGTGCTCCACAGTACCTGCCCTGCTCTATTCATTATCTAAGAATGTCCATCTGGAATTGTAGAAATGACCACAATTCTTGTGTTTTTTTTCCATTCTGGTCCTAATCCAATTCCCACTCCAATTCTCGCCATGGTCCTATTAACTCCTTGCTGTGATGGTTACCAGAGTGCTAAACTTTGCCCAAATTTGCCCCAGAGCAATTTTTCACTCATTTTACTTTCTATCCCAAAGCCAAACAAGCTTTTCCCTAAAATCCTGCAATTTGAAACAGTAGCATTCATAAGAATCTTCTCTTCTGTACCATTTTTCTGACACATACAACAAACGCTGTACCATAATTGACTGATTCTCCCAGGTCATTGCTCCTGGGAATGTTAGGAAAAGTTTAGTTTTAAGATTCATACTGAAGCATTGCCATCAAAGAAACATAAAAGGTTTCTGCAATGTTAGATGCTGTTCTGCCTCTGCCTCGCCTAACAAGTGGCTCTAAGACTGCTAAGCATCTGAACACATCTGGCTTCAGTCACCTAAGCTTGCAGGTCACTGGATTGCTCTTTCTGTTGTCTTTTGCCATAAGGATTTTTCTCAACCAGATCGAAAGCTTTTAAGTAGCCGTATGTTTGTGCCAAACACTAATTGAAAGAAAGGGAAAGATGTGAGCCAGATGCAACAGGCTAAATTCCCTCTTGAAGTTAATGGAGTTACTTCAAATTTAAACCGATGAATCTCCAATGAGGATCTGGCCTAGATCCTCTGTTCCAAGAAATAGTGAGACATATTGAAAAATTGATACATCATTGTCTGAAGATAGAGCAAGAGCAGAAGAATCTAAGAAAAATGTGATATGCAGATCAATGAACTTTTGATTAAAGATACCTATTTCCTGTTACAAGCAACAATTTGTATTCCTCAATTCTGCAAATGAGTGGAGGATTTTACAAAAGGTAATTTATGTATTTTGTTGGATGTACTTTGTTTGAGTCTCTTTTATCTGATTTTTTATGTCAGCCGAGTGAACATTTTGCATCTGCATAACAGCTTATGAAACAATGCTTATCGGTTATCTTCCTCACTGTCAGCAGGGACATGAATCAACTCTTTAGACACATCTCATTGAAAGACAGCACTCAGAAAAAGCAGTAGCTCAATGGCGTAAATAAGAAAATACAGAGAGTTATTGGAAATATTTCCTCACCGTTATGATCTGAGTTAAGCCTACCAAGAAATAACCTTCTCTATAATTATTGCTATTTTCACATGGAGTTCCCAAATTAATGTGGATGCTCATTTGAACACATAACCTAACACTTTCAAAAAGGAAAAAAAAAACTGGAAAAGGTATGAGAATCTGAGCGGGAAGATTTCTTATGCTTAGGAAGTGCTACTTTTTTTTGTTCGTTTCTTTCTTTTGCTATTTCAAAGCAGTTTTAACATTTCAAAATAAATCTTTATTATGAGTCAAAACAAAACATTTCATCTGCATAACATCAGAGTATTTATTCCCAAAGTGACCTTTTAAACTTGAAAGAATTGCACAATAATTACTGACTTTTCTTTCATAAAAGCCACTTGAAATTAAAAACTTAATCTATGCTTCTGTAAAGACATATGATATTTCAACATTACTGAAATACTTCATTTCATACGTATTACAAAATCCAACATCGTTGAAACATTTTGCTCTAAAATAGTAATGATTTTTAAAGTTGCATTTTTCCTCTGCAGAACTACTTTGACAAAAATTCTAGCTCGTTGAAATTGGGCTTTCTCTTACTGAGAATAGGGAAAGTTGAAGTGCTAGGTAAAAACCTGACCACCCATGAGAGTTTTGCTGTTTACTTCAGTAGAGCCCAGATTGCCCCCATGGAATTCAATGGCATCATGAAATTTAGAAGTACTGGCTCCACACTATTCAATGGCAGCAAGAGATTAAAGAGGAGTTACACAAAATGGTGATAGTAGAAAGTAATGTATATGGTTCAGATTTAGTACATATCACAGAATAGGCCACAAGGGTGAAAGGGGAGTGGGGCAGGAATTCCAGCTGAACTAGCTCACTTGTCCCTAATCCCTGCTATCTGATGAACTGCCCCTGGCAAGGACCACAGTAGTACAAAAATTATGCCAGTGTTCTTGTGTCAAAGGTGATAGAAAGCTAGAAATCACTTTGCATCAGATGGCTGTAAAGGATTTCCAAAGTTTGGCCTGGATCAGTTTCCCCAGCCATTCAAGAAACAAAAGTAGAGCTCCATATCAGCGCATATCAGCACTAATTCCTGTATATCATTTCTGAAAGGCTTCAGCTCAGAGACTCATTTTGTCCATCAGCTTGGCTCAGAGGTGTGTCGACAGGGGAATATGAAGAGACCAGACTTAAAAACTCTGTCTGGATTGGAAAACAATCGAGGGAATGACAGGAGGAGGATGGTAGAAAACAAAGGGGGGAGAGGAAGGGAGAGAAGAGAAATAAAGCACAAACTTACACACACCAGAACAGAATCTTTTTCATTTATGAGAAGAAAATACACTCCTCTGGCCTGACAGATGAGCACACCTATAGATTTACCTACAGACTTTGATAAGCACATTTTCCTTTCTGTTGGTAAACATAATGCATCATTTTGCAGTCACTATTAAGGGTTATTCTTATCTTAACACAGTGTCTTAGACAGTTGGCACCCATCATTTCTTGCTACCCTAGCAGAATGTTTCAGGCTGTTGGTATTTCTGCACTGATTTTGCCTTTGCCCTGCTTTAATGTCATTAACTGGAGTGTGTTTGTTCCAGAAAGGTTTCATCTAGACCTGAAAACAGTCCTTCGTAAAAGTATGTCACTCACCACCTCCTCATACAGATTTATTCAACACTGCTGATGGTCTCATCTTCCATATTTGCACTCATGCAAGTTCTGGGGTGACTAGCCTCATAAAGCTTCTTTTGACCTTAATGGAATGAAACTTGTATGCATGGACACTATCTTGGAGATTACTCGGCTTTTAACAATGCCATAATCAACATCTAAATTAGCAAATTCTTTTCTGATCTATGGCCTCCCTCCCCCTTTTCCTCCTCTCTCTCTTTTTTTATAATTCCAGGGAAAGGGAAACAAACCACAAGCATTCATTAAGCAAACAGCTGCGGACTGGAAGAGATCAGAAGTGCAGTCTGGAAACCATGTGTGCTTCTCATGTTGCAATAATTGGAAAATGATGATCAATGGCAGGTATGGAAACATAGGCATGCTGAAATAAAAAAAAAGAGTATATCCAAATCCTGCTCTGAATAATAGAACCACTCTGAAGTCTACTTGATCTCTAAAGAGCTGGTTTGCAGAGCATAAATAGACAGTACTCAAGTGCTGACAGACTCCTCTCCCCTCAAAAATATATTTAAATAGAACATAATGCAAATGTCAGTTAAAAAGATTGTGTTTAACCACCACATTTTCTTTTCTTTTCAGCCTGTGATGTAATCTGCTCTTCCGCTAGTTGCTTCTGTTAGGGACCTATGTATCATGCCAGTAGGAACGTGTCACAGAGTTGTGCTCCATCTGAATTACCAAAACCAGATAATTTTTACAAATTCCAGCTCATCTGCCTAAGCAAGTCTTGCTGTCTCACACTGCCATTGGACAGACAAACATGCAAATCACGGGACTGTTTTCTGTTAACATGTGAACATGCAAAAAAAATCAGCTGTCTTCACATTTTGGATGGAAATAGACATCTTTATTCCAGAGATTTTTCTGTTCACTTGACACACCAAGGATACTGACTCTATCTCCACAAAAAATTATGCTAAACAACCTTAAACTGGACTTCTGAGTTTATGTTGCACCCATACACCATGGGCATGTTCCAGCGTTCATCATATGGGCTGCCGGACAATTCTAATGAACAGCAGATACCTGGCCATTGCTATTGTCTCATTATAGTCTTATGATGAACTGGAGGAATTCTCATTTTCCACTCAGTCATTGACCTCCCTGTTGAGAACACACACATGCACACATAAAACTAAATTATATTATTGAAATACATCTGGACTAAGAACTTGGGTTAAGACTGCTGACTGGGTTTTCATAGGTTTCCCATCTGACTCTGGCAGTACACTCCAATCACAACTGGCCAAATTTGGCTTCACCCCAGTACTAGAAGGTTTTACTCCTTAAGATGATATTTTTTAACAGTGAGTTCCTCACATCTTTCTCTGTTTCCTTACCCAGAAGAAAATGGAGCAAAATAATATTTTTCAGTTTCCAACTCTCTTAACATGGATTATTGTCTCAACAGTGAGTGATTCTCCAAGAAGAGGAATAGGAAGAAAAGGGAACATATTCAGGGACTTCCCACATCGTCAGACTCAGAAACACTAGGTTTCACCTAGTGGGAATTCTCTGTGTAAACATTTCTAGAGCACTTTAACCATGGAGTCTAGTCACTGCTACATGGACCCTTTCCTGAGAACAGGCCAGTCTCTGATCCAGATTGGGTAAAATGGCTCAAAGACCCTGGAAATTAATTAAAAATCACAACACATTTGTGTTTAAAGTAAATTAATATGAGTTCTTTTTTTTTTTTTTTCCTTCATTAAAAGCCATACTTTCTTTACAAAAAAAGTTATCCCAAAATTATAAAGATACAGTAAAGCATATGCTTTTGGGATTTACTACTAACCCTGTACAGTCAGCCTTTTTATAGGGAAGCCCCAAAATTAATAAGGGTTTTTTCAAGTCCAGAGGCCTACCAAATGTATTTCAATAGAGCAAAATGCCTGCTGTACTGAATGAATACTCTGTTATAGTGAATAATCATTTGGCAGCATAGGTTATTTTAATGGACACATCACTTTAAACGAAGCCTTCACCATCTGTTCTGCCCTCTAATTACAGATGCAAAAAGAACATAATTCACAATTGCATCATAAAAAAGTAAGATATAAGTGATTTAAATGCATGTGTATGTTCTTTATTCAATGCAGCATGCAGCTGTTATGTTGTTTTCATGTTTCAGACACAAATCAGGATGAAAATGGCTCTCCTTTGATAGAGTGAATTCCCTCACACAGGACATTTTGTGTGCAGCAAGCAAGAATTCACTAAGGGCAAAATCTCCACTTTTTCACATAAAAGACAACTCTGGACTCTGTAAAAGGAAGATGGAATTTATATCACTTAGCCACGAATTTGCAGGGCCATGAGACAGCCTGTTCACAGCTATTCCCCTGGAGTACAGACAGCAGTAGCAGTCACTGGTGCTCCACAAGGCTAATCCAGAGAATATTGGTGTCCCAGAAGGGTTAATCCATTGATATCAATGGTCAGTGGGTCAGAACTCACATACATATCTAGAACAATATATAGATATTTTTTACCTTTGTGCTCCCTGCATCAGTGTGCGTCTTGCGAGCCTGGCTTGTTTTAATTCCCTGGGGAACACAACCTTCTCTTTGACCTGTAACCCAATGTTTCAGCTCTCTTGAACACCTTGCTACAGGGCAGGAGCCACGGCAAGGCACTTCCTCCAGCCCATTGCACCGGGCTGGATTTCAGCCTAATAGAAGATTTCACAGTAGCTGCACAGTATATAGCTCAAAAAAGAGAAATTGGAGAGTTCCTGCTGAGTGGGAACTCATCTATCAGCAGCAGCAAAAGGCAGGAATATGCAAGGAAAGAATACATTCTAAAACTTAAATGATGCCATAAAGTGAAAGAAATACCAATTATTCTCAAGTGAGTCAAGATAGTTAAAGTGCAACCTTTTATTGGACTAACAAATCGGCTAGAAATAGTACACACAAGCTTTCAAGATGAAAATGTATTTTCTCCAGGTGCTGGCAGCTTTTAAATTGAGCTATGGTCCAATCCAACTTTTCCTTTAGGATCAATATGGCTCCAGACATGTTGTTCTTTCTTCTTCTTTTTTTTTTTTTTTAATTCTTTTTGATCCAGTAAGTTTTCTTTAAAGATGGATGTTTTTTTTTATCTACTTAGAAAAAAAATCAAGTTTCAAATGAATAATATTTTATTTCTTCCCAAGCCCATAAAATTACAGTATTCTTCTTTCTAGCCTCAACACGAAAGGTAGTTTCAGCAGAACTTTATTCTCTGTGTAGTTCTTTTTAAAAATTAGATAGTTCTTATTCTAAGTTTGAGATGTTTCTTTTACAGCTTTTCTTATCTTGACGCAGGAACTTCATACTATCATTATTTAAATATGTATCTAAATATAGAGTAGTTTTCCTGAAATCATTTGAGTCCATTCAAGTCAATGTGCATTACCATCTCGGCTGGACTGAATGAAGAATGAAAACATTTTTTTCTGCCTTTTTTTTTTCCTGAGGTTCCTTCAACAAATGCAAAGGTCAGTATTTACAAGATCTGTTACTTTTATGAAAATGCTTCAGAAAATAGTAGTCCACCACTCCAGGAGATGAATCTAGCTCCTTCTCATTGCCCTGGAGAATGAACTAAAGCCAGAGGAATCTAACAACTTAAATGGCTTGGATCTTACCAGGGAGAATTAAGTCCAGTCAGCACCAATTTCATTAGTGTCAGAATTCATTAGAATACACAGTTTGTATAAGATGGATGCGAGGAATAATTTTGTTGCACCTCCCCTATGCTTCAGTCAAACAGTCTGTAAAATGGGGATACAAATGTTATCATGTTCCTTTGAAACATCTTGAACTCTGCAAATTTTAAAAAATCCCACATGAAAGCTTCAAAAGTACCTTTTTATAGGTAAGGTGGAAGAAAAAAAAAAATGAAATTGCAAAATTTCCATTAACTATTTTTATCTTTCCTTTTTCTTCCATTTTATGAGGTAGTCCAAACATTTCATCATTCAAAATACTCATCAGAAGTCATTTACACTTTTTTTTCCAGAATATTTTCTGTTCCTTGTCTGTGTGCTGCAGATGTCAGCTCCAAGCAAACTCTCACATGTGGCGGGTATCTGCCTGCAGAGGAAGGACAGGACAATCTCATCTAACCTACACACGGCGTTTCACTGTTCTCCCCATATGTCAGGGTATTACAACCCGTATAGTCAATTTTGTTTGATAGCTGAGCATATAATATGAAGTAAAAGAAAATTGGTTAGGTATGTTGGACCTCAGACAGTTAAGACTTAAATGCAAGTCAGAAAACTTCAAAATCAATGGAAGTTTTTACAAGGCAACAATTCAAGAAAAGAATTCTCAGTGCCAAGACAGCTGTGTGCTGGTAAGAATCCTAGCCGCTTCTCTGGAATAAAACATATACTGTAAATAATGCAATCAAGCAACTCCTCAAAATGAAAAATTACAGTAAAGCATCCTTAAAATAACAGAAGACCCTGCCAGCCCTGCCAGCAATTCCAGTCCTGGTGTAGGTAGTGTGCAAAATGCCGCATTTCTTCTGAGTAAGCTATTACTGTCAATTCCCAAGATAAATAATATTGACCGGCATTGGACTTTCCCAGTGTCATAATGTTCAGCCAACATAAACACTTCAAATCAAGTCATTGTTTGTCTCATTTCCAAGACAGTTTTCCAACATATGCTAATTTGTTTAGAGAAAAGAACTGCATGGAGGAGGATGCCTATTTAAAGTCAGTATCAGTGATTTTCCCCAGGCACCTAGGAGGAAAATCTTGATAGAAGAAACTTTCAGTATTCAAAATAGCTACTAGAGAAAGGCTGGCTCTGGAAAGGGAATCAAAAGGCTATTTTTTGGACTGAAATGAGCTGGTTTTGACCAGGGTTTGGGACCAGAGGAGGGGAGTGGGAGAAAGGAGACACATCTTCATGTTCCTTGGTCTGCTTGTTCATTCTTGGGGGAATCTGTCACACCCCTGGGGATGCTCTGATCCCAGCCAGCTGGAACAGCCTTCCAATGAGTCCTGCCAGCCCCGACTGTGAGAATGTCCTGAGCCTTTTTCAGCCATGCTCTCGGCCTTCCACTCTTTGCAGGGCAAGGAAAACATGGCACAGGCCCAGCTCTGCTAGTTTTATGCTGCACAAAGACACCTCTGTGAGAGAGGACTCTTGTTTTTGGCTGCTTGGGACCATTTTACCCTGCTTGAAGGAGGGCTCTGCCCAAGTTCTTCTATTTTGCTACTGAACATTTCTTAAAGCAATGAAAAAAGCACAATAATAGTCAGCATTCAGAGAGCAGGGAGAGAAGAGCAGAGCAAACCCTTCTTATCCTCGCTATGATTTAGAGTGCAGGAGCTCTCTGCACATCAGGCAGCACATCTCCACGGGGGTTGCAGAGATGAGTTAGGTGAGGATGAAAGGAAAATCATATCTCCAGCTTTCAGTTTATGCTACTGTGCAGATGAGATAATCCAGTCATACTGAAGGGTGGCCCCTTCCAAGGGGCCGACTCTGCTTTAGTCTGTACGGGGGACGCCTCTGCACCAAGCACCCAATGAAGCTGGCACATGTACACTGCCACCTCCTAAACAATGACTCCCCCTCAACAGACATAATCTTTACACTGCTCTAATTCCAGCACCTATTTGGCCCTCGGCCCAGTGGAAGACTCGATCTCTTTCCAAAACTTGGACATGCATTTACATACACTGAGATGTGTCTCTGTACGTATTAAGATCCGCCGTACAGTTTTAGTGCCTCTCCTTTCAGTGAGGTCACGTGAGTGTGGGCACTCTGGGAAAATATAAAATATTAAATGCTAAGTGCAAGGAGTTGCAATCAGATTTTTAAAGATATTTGCTCACAGAAAGATGCAGATAGGTGCCAAATAGTTTTCTAATCTGCTTTAACTCCTAATTTCAGCTGACTTCAAACAGCTTTGAAAATCAGATGTCAGGAGCCCAGCTTGAATCTGCTGAAACAGAAATGAATCTCAATTGATTTCTCAAAGTGTAAGTGAGTGAGGAGCACCCTCAGCAGCCTTTGACTTCGGATGATGTTCAGTGCCCCAGAAATTAGGTCACTCAGTGCTTAAGAGGGCTGCTGAAAAATGCAGGCACAGAAAGAAGTGGGTAGTGTTTTCTGGGGTGACTTGGGAAAGCAAGAAGTTAGTTTCTGGCCAAGTTGGCCAGAACTGTTCCCAGGGGACAGGTTCTGCCCCACTGCAGTCAATTGAACTTTGTCATTGACTCCCTGAAGTTAGTGATTTTGCCCAGGACATTTTTGCTGCCAAACAGCTCTCAAATCCACTGGGCAATTTTTTCTTTCTATTGAAATGCATGCCATAGTGATGGGGCAGACATTTACACCATTTGCAGGGAACAATGCTTAGGCAAAGAATCTTCTTTTTCTGCCTAACCCTGGTATCTCTCAGAACTGAATTTATTTTTTCAGATACATAAATTCTCATCTTCTGTTTAGTTTCCAAGTCCTAAGGGTTGACGGGACCCGAAAACAGTCTGAGAGAACTGGCCTGCCTTTATTCTCTTAGATTTGTTGACAACTTATCAAATAGATACAAACTACACTCTTTAAGCATATAAAGCATCCTTTCAAGTCTTTCCAAGATCACAGGTCAATGAGAAGCCAAGAAACATACACGACTGGAGTACAAGGCCTGAAAATCTAACAACATTGTTATCTTGGAAAAAGAAGCAATCGTTGTCATGCAGGAGCTTTTCTGTGAGGCCTTCTGCTGGGTTACCTACATGCAGCCACAGTGCTGCTGTGCTTTTGAGCCTTGTGCATGGTAGACATGGCTAGTCCAGCTATAAGCAGTCTCTTGAATACTAAAAGCCATCCAGCCACAGAAGCATAGATCATAAGCTAGATTATTTTGTTTCTCCCCAGCCCTCGTGTCTCAGGTCTAACATTTATTTTTCTTACAAGTATAGAATTCCCCTTAATACATTTTTAATTAGCTCATTCATCCTCTGTGGTGTCATTACCACAAGTCCACCATGGAGAAGGAATAAGAAGGGTCAAGCTGGACAAGTATGAATTACTCGGGATGTTCTCCTCATCATCTAATGAGTCACTACACAAGATGAAATGGATACAGCCAAAAAGGCATTTTGCAGCCAGTGAGCACAGCACCAGACAGACCATTTTCTAGACAGTTGAACTTGGCTGTGGCCCACCAAGTTCAGATGTGAACTGAAGTCCCACCATTACTGCATTTCCTTCCCTTTCCTCCCCTACTGTCTGCACTGGTAAAAATGCTACTATTTCCATGATGTCTCCAGTGCACATTTTGATTCTATCTACTTTTCCAGGTGAAATACTCATGGTTCTGGTTATAAGACACTGATGGAATTCATGGATGAACATTTTGTTAGGGAATTGGTTGCAAACACATGCTGGGAAACTTTTCTCTGGGACCTTGCCACAGAAAATTCAACATTTCTTCCTGGTGTAAATCTTGTGCGAGCATTTCATTTTTTTAAGAGTTGGTCATTTTTTACATCATAGAAATTTGTAAATTTTTCAGCTTTTTTCCAAGCTGTTTAGGACACTTCCAGCTTTCCCACGAGAAAGAAAAGAAAGCCACTGTAACAAAGCTGGAGAAAACCACAGCCCACCTCATTGCTGAGGAAGCAAACCAGGGCTTGGGGTTCATCTCTCCTCCCTTTGTCCTCTACTACCTCCAGCCTTTCCCCACCCCCAAGAGAAGGAAGATGGTTCTAGCTGCCCGAGGTAATAAAGTTAGGCCTGGGAGGAAATGTTGTCTTTTGGGAAAACGCAAAATTGTGTGACTGCATTAAAGTCAACACTATTTATCTTCACCTCTTGTCCTAGGGGACGACAAAGGGACACAACTGTTAGGCCCAGCCCCTCTGTGCAGCTGCAATGCAAAGAGGGCAGGGACTGGTACTTTCAAGTGTCAGACCTTTTGTGCCCAACTACTAGTTTATGAGGCTGATGTCAAGCATCTCACTCAATGAAGCCTTTGTCCTAGGTGTATAGGGCAGGACAGTGGAAAAACTACCCTGTCTTATATCCCAGGCTCATCCATCTTCAGCTCACCCGGTTGTTCCAATTTTTTTTAGGCTACCCGTTGTGTTGCTAGTAAGGATTCCCCCCCTCCCGAGTTAATGTACTGGAAAATTGCTCTGCATGTTTATGTGGGGGTCCCTTCCAACTGAAAGAGAAAAGGAAAGAGGAAAAAGAACTATTTGGAAAGAGGAATATTTTTCCCACTGAACTCACAGGGCAGACCCCAGCTTGTGGGTTCTGACCCTGATTAAGAGAATTTCAATGACCGGCTAGGAGGTTTATTGTGAAGTCTGCCAGAATGCACTTCCGAATGAATTTTTTTATTATTTATAATCACAAAGGTGGATTTGAATGGTCTACATTCCTCTCCTTCATCAGTTTCCTCACTCCGAAACCCCAAATTTAAACCACCCCAGTTACCTAGATCCAGTTTGCTTCAATTCCCATTCAGGTCTTGGGCCTTAGCCAGGTTCTCTATTTCATGCCAGTCCCTCTTTTTCTTTTATTCAATACAAACTTGGATTTCACAATACAAATTTAGCCGTTGTTGACTTTGGACCCAAGGATAGAGCATCACAAAAGATAGCACAACAGAGATAACTTGTAGCTGCTGGATAAAAATAGACAAAAATACACGCCTACGAGCAAAAAGTTTCCAGTCTTGAGACTATTTTTAGCCAAAATAAAACTTCACATGGTCACTGGGGATTGGGCTGAGACTAACTATGGGTAGAAGTGAAATATCACGTGTCACAAATATTGGCCGTAAATAAACTAAAAATCAGCAGTCCTGTTTTCCCAAGTCCAGAAGTGTATCCACTTGCTCTGTGTTCATAGATATGTATTGTCATGGATTGAGCATCATAAATGACTAGGATAAAGCCAGGTACTAAAAGGAATTTCTTAATAAATTGTAAGTGTTGTATGTGTAATGTTAACACTCAGATGCCTTTCTGCTCCTATTAAATGGGGTAGTAATTTCTTGTGTTTTGTTCAGTGAGATCAACATAAGAACAATCTTTAATCCTGATCTGTCCCCTCACAGCTTCTGAGACTCGTAAAAACATCCACAACTACTCCTTCATCCTTCTTTCAGCAACACTGAGCCCTGTCACCCAGAACTAAGCTCCTTTCAGTTAGTAGGAATAGAGAGAGGTTCTGGGATTATAGTTCATAAAGTGATGTCATTTCTGGTTATTGCTTCTCAAAATGAATTTCAAATACAGCTGTGTGGGGACATTAACTCCTCCTGTGTATAATAAGGAATTTCCATATGTGGAGTATTCCGATATAGCCAGTAGTCACAAAGTCTACCACAGAAGTTAGAGTGAGGTCCCACACTTTTTTTTAAGCTTCTGGTTACATCTTGGCATTAGCTCTTTCTTTAATAAATATAGACGTAGACAGGGACCAGGAATCCTTCTCCAGGCGTTTAGGACTGATGGTGGGCTCAGGCCAGGGGGTGAAATGAGCCTCATGTCCCAGAGCAACAGTTTCCACCCCCCCCCCCTCCATTCTCCTTCCTTGGAGTCAAGTGACGTCAAACCCCTTGTGACCTCAAATCCTGGCCAGACCACTGGTATGGTTGACCTGTTTATTTGGGTAGAGCATAAAAGAATTTCAGCAAAACTGACAAACCAGGCTCAGATAAGGGGAAACCTTCAAGTCAAACACAAATGTTAATACGAACACCCCTAATCTCCCAGTTTGTCCCCTTCCATAGGCAAAGGTCAGGAACATTTGGTCCCCACAGACCCTTAACAAGCAGATGTTACTGTAACATGCCCAGGGAATCAAGCATAAATAAGACCCCTGACCCCAGTTGTCAGCTGATCTGCTGAGACTCTTAGAAATATACTCTTAACTTTTATAAATTCCCACTTTTTCCCACCGTCCCACTCCATTCTTTCAGTCTCCTCTCCCTTGTGTCCCCGAGACCCATCGCTGCTGAGCGGCGCTTGCACAGTTGCTTGCAGTCTGACCCCTCTCTTCACCCGGGTCAAAGGCCCTAGACCCAGGGCAGGGCTCTTTTCTTGCTAAAGGCCAGCTGATGAATCATTCCCAACTTGAAGGGAACAGAGGAGAGAGGAGGAGCCTGTCTCTCAAAAGGCCCTCAAACAACTGTGGCCTATATATCAGCATTTACACTATTCTGACACTCTCAAAAATTCACTTTCCTCTCTGGGAACAGTAACAAAAAGTGAAGGGGGAAGGGCTGGAGGGGCTGACTGGAGAAAAGCCTCATCCCAACGGGGCTGCAAGCAGAGCATCACTCTTGCTTTGTTTGTTTGTTTGGAGATGAGAACATGAGTTCAAAAGACACTCCTGTTGAATGCAAAAGAGTGAGACAGAGGAAAAGAGGGCTTCCAGGGAAAGCTAGATGAGCTGCAGCAGGCAGCTAAGGTCCAAGTCCTGTCGGATGGGGCAGCTGTGCCCAGCGGTGTGAGCTGTCAGGTTTCTCAGCACTCTCAAAACAGCTCCTTCTCCTTCCGCTTAGCCCCATGTGGCGTTTGATTTCTGCCTGTAACATCTTACCACTCCTTCTGCCAGATGATGCACTGCAGATCTGCAGAGTTCATCTGCAGAAAAATGTTTCGGTTCTGGACTCTGTCACCCCATCCACTGAGGAGGGACTGTCTCATTCTAAATTAGCTGCAGGAATCACGGATACCAAACCCAGACACCTTCCAGCTCCGCCGAGACGTTGCTTCGGCTTCCTTGCATACCCACCTCGGCATGTGTGACTCAGGGCCGCCGGCATCTGGAGACTGCAGGCAGAGGGATGCGTAATGCTCCCGAGACATTGTTTATTTTTGTTTGATTCCCTTCACCTTTTTAAAATCTCTGAGACATTTCTGGCATCACACCAGCCTTTGATTTGAAGCGGGGATTTCCCTGCATCTGGTATGGTCCACATTCCCTCTCCGGACACTGTTGAACAATATCTACAGGAGATGACTGTTATCCCTGACCATCATGGATGCTTGTGTAGATGTGCACCAAAATCCCCACATCCACTGCACCTTGGTTGTGACTGCTGCCTGCTCACCTGGCCTTCTGCTCAGTCTCACCCAATTATGTGATTCCAACACCACATAAAATACCATTGGTCTGCTGTTCTTAGCACCAAAAAGATTTAAACATAGTTTTCCTTATTCAAAACAAGGTCCTACTCCAAAGAGAGGGAAGGGAGAGTTTCACTGCTCCCAGTGCAGCTTGGGATTTTGCTCAGTCTCGCTTTCTGCTTCTCTGTATTTTAAATACAACATTTGTACTTTGTTTTATCTGCATCTGCTCATTTTTTAAAAGCTTTATTAAGCAAGGCGATCACTTTAATACATTATAAATTTTAAAATATCACATCAGGCATTATCCAGATGTCTTCCCTGAAAAAAGGCTTGTGTTCGTCAGTTCTCTGCCATACTTATGACTGCCTCCTGGCTGAGTTCTGGTTGTGACACCATCTCGGACATGACTTTACTTTCTGAAGTAGAATCCTGTATTTGTTTTGGTCTCTTTTTTCAGATGGATGCCATTATGCCTTCCTGTTCTTCAGTGCAGAAGCAGTCTTTGAGTCCAATCTCTGTACAGGTTTTACTGGCTTGCTGGATGTCAGTGATAATGTAGGGCCTGATTACAATAAACCATTAGTTTCTATAAACTTGTCTCATCTGTTTTAAGATAGAAGAACAAGAGAATTTGCCTACTTTATTGATTCGTTTTATTATTGATGTATGTGTGTATTAGAGTAGGGGACTGGAGAAGGGATAGAAACTGCATGTCTTGAATGTAGAATGGACATAAAAATTTTAAAATACACATTAGTGTGGCTGGGTGATGTATTCAGTAAAGCAGTGTTGATTTAAAAGTCTGTCCAGTGTAGACAAGTAAGAAGTGTGGTTTTGTTCACACAAAGACATTGCATTCTGGTTCCAGAAGTCAGTGAGAATTTTGCCATTAACATTAAATGGAACTAAGGCTTCACCTCAAAGCTTTCAATCAAAAAGTGTGAGCTTGCATGTTCGAACAATACCTTCAGATCCTAGTCAAAACAAAGTCTATGGCTCTGGCAGGGAGAGGGACCTTGTCTGAAAGCCTTTCATCCACCCAATCTCCTGGTTACCAGAGAGAAGCCTAATTCCGATGGCTGCAGTCCCCAATTATCTTCCCCTAAGCTACTAGAACAGCATTTTTCCTCAGCAATGCACCATTTCTTTTAGTTTATCCTGTAGTGGCCTTGAAAGAAAACTACACTTAGACAAACTGGAAGCTCAGCAGCAATTATTTCTCTTTGGGACACACAGAAGTTCTTTCTGCATCTTCCAACTTGTACAAAATTCAGCACTGTATTTCTTCTCTCTCCCACAGAGATGCTTGCTGTGGGTGCCTCCAAAAGTACACTGACCCTCAACTAGCTCTCTCCAAATGCAAATCTCTAAGAGAGCTCTATTTTGTCCAGATAGGTTCTTATCTATATGCTTACATATAAGCCATCAAATAAGGATCCTATCGTCATGTAGTAGGTCAGCAAATTATTTATATTTCAAATAGTGCTCACTGCAAATAAGAAATATCAGAGAGATGATGGAAATCTAGGGGCTCCATGTATTGGAGATTATTTTCCAGTAGTCAGAATTGGAAATCTTAGTTCCAAATAGAAATAAATTTTCCCAAGTCTCATTAGCCCTCCAGAGGCATTTTAGCACATTATCAAATCTTCAGATGATCCAGTAGAATTTGCTTTCCTGGAACTGATTTAGCCTGAGCCGGGTCCAGCCCGTGATGTAATGTAGAAATCATGCATACAGCCATAATGGAGAGAGAATCCACAGAAGTACCCACAACATTTCCGTACACATAACTCACAATTTAGATCAAGACAGGAAATGGTTTTCCCATCCCATGTGTACACTTGACATTTTAAAAAAATGTTCCTATCTCAAATCAAGATGAAAAGATAAAATATCCAATATTTTTAGACACCAAAATTCCACACATGAACCAAGGAGGATTAGACTGCTTGAAGCACTTTCTTCCCAAATGGTTGCATTTCTTCTCTATTTTCTCTCACAAAAGTTTCCCTTAACTCACACTGCAAACAAAACAACAGGTTTTGGTCCAGGCAATGGAAGAACTTTTAGAAAGTTGAAGTAGAATACAAGTGTTGAAATTTTATCAGTCTTTTTCTTTGCGTAGTTTGGCATCACAGCACAAGAGCACTCTTCAACAGAAGAGAATTTGCTGACAAACTTCCAGTCACCTCCACCGCCATTACATTATTTAGATTCAGAAGTATTTCTAGGTATTTTTCCTGGCATATGCACATTTCTGTATACATATGAACTTGTAGAGAACTCAATTAAAAAATGGGACATTTGTCCTGCACGATTCTCTGCAACAAATTCAGTAAAATCACTCTCTTTTCTCAGAGCTTGCAATACAATCCTCTGTGTATCTCTTCAGATACCCATATGACACAGTCCTGTTGTCAGCCGTGTCCCTTTGCACTAACAGAAGACACAAGTTACCTGGTCAGCAGTATGAAATACATGAGGCAGCATGACATTAAACTGTGGGAAAAATGTAATTTGTGAACGCTGCCTGATAAATGGTCTTCTGTGTATTTACTTCATCTGACAAAAGCAGTGTGAGTAGTGTGAGAATAGTGTTATCCTCAAATCAATGGACTGAGTACATCAGATCCTCTACACGTGACAATTCTGATGTACTTATTCTGCCAAAATCTCCTTCCTAGCCCACTTTTATTAACTGACAAACCATTAAGTCATATTTTAAAAAGCTGCTAAGGAACTACAAACATTTTTCTGCATATTAAGAAACAATGGGAAAATAAACTGTCTGTTTCAAATTTCCAAATTTTTGCAGACTTCTGGAGTTTTATCCCATCTACCTTTACGTACCCTCTCACAGATTTCTAACTTGGGTTACAACCATGCTATGCAAATGGCAGGGGTCATGGATCTAACAGGTAAAAGTCTAACAGGTAAAAGGTTGAAAAACTTGCAAGAAAGAAATCACAGTTTTCAAGGAAGAAGCTTAAAAGGTTTGGAACTTCTCAAGTACTCACTAGTAGTTGATCTCCATTTACTTGTCTAGGTCAGTGCTGACATTGCATTTTTGATGGTCACATATCTTTTATTGGGTTTCTACACTGTCCAGCTAATTTTAACATTGCCCTGGCAAAACTATCTTCTTACTTTAGCATATTGCTCATCTTTTTTCTTGTTTCATTGTTTGTCCCTTTTTGATCTCTTTGTCTTTGCTTTGTATATATGTCTGACAGCTAAAAGTGTAGGTACTTGGGACTATGAAATATCTAGCATATGGTGCCCCAGTTCACCCATGCTGGGAGATGCTACAGTAATACAGTGCATACTGACTTTTATGATCCTTGAGTCCTTGAAAAAACTCTTGCCTTATATTGATAATTTAGATTGCTTTTGAACCCAATTCCAATAGAGGAAAAAGAAAAAAGGAAAAAAAAAAAGTATTTCTACTTTCTGTATATGTTAACTTGAGAAAAATGCTATCAATTTCTACCTAAACAAGGAGTCATTTTGACCTCTGCATTGGCTCTTTGTTGTTGTATTTCTTCTTATTTTCTAACAACAACAGATGAATTTCTATGAGGGATATAGGAGAGTTCTGAATTACTTCTATAACTACTATAGACCCTGAAGCTGACCTAGTTAAATTTACTTTTATTTTTATTCAATGGCATGCATTTGAAGCAACTGTACAGAAAACTCAACAAAGATAAAGGCAACACCTGCAAAAGAAAATGAAGTTTCCCAAAGAGATACCATAAAGTTGTGGGAAAAAAATGTCACCCCCCATACCAGCTGGATTGGAGTAATTTGTCTGTGCTCTAGAGACAGAAGTATTGTCAAGGAGGTATTTATCTGTTAAAGTCTTTTGTCCAGAAAGAGAGGAGTTGAAGCAGTAGTGGCTGAAGGCAGGTAGTTGTTGAGGAAATAATGCTTGCAGATGCTTTCAGTTCCAAGAAATAAAAGTAAAATTTCCATTTTTGGGTCTCCTTTTTTTATTTTGCTTTCCCGTGTTACCTGCTGACTGTCTGATAATCATATATAGACTCCTAGAAGGGACTGAGCCAGACGGCCCATGGCCAATAGAAGCTAATGGTGAGCTAATGGTGCTCAAAGCTAATCACCAAATCAGAAAGCTACTACGTGAAGTCCGGAGCATGTTCCCAAGAAGGAATTACCAAGAGACCATAGGGACACAAGAGGCTAAGCACATCCTGTGCTTGAGCCCTGGAAAACTGTCAAGGAACATCAAATATGAAGTATCCCAAACATCTCATAAATAGTTGCTGGAGCCCCAGTAGTTAATGTCCAGAGGAATTTCTCTCTGGACTTTGCTAAAAAGATAGTTCTGACCCTGCAGCAGGAGAGGTGGATCCCCTTGTCTGTCTGCCTGCTTGCCTGCCTTCCTTTCTTTTTTCCATCCTCCCATCGTATTTTTTTTTTTTTTTGCTTGTTTGTTTCCAGTTAATTGCTAAAGTTTTGCTTCCACAGTAGCTGAAAAGCAAACATTTGCAGAGTAAGAAAACTCTTCTGCCACAGAACAAAATAACCATGGAGGAACAACAGCTTAAACTGTGCTTCTCAGTGTTTAGGATATGTTCTTTGACCATAGGCCATTCATCATGTATTGCAGCTATTGCCGGTGGTTAGACCACAGACATCCAATTGCTCAGAATTATCTCCATGACATTCTCCGGTTAAGTTAGTGCACATGGCAAAATACATCATATACTTATGGTTAAACTTTAAATGCAACTCTCAGAAAGACCGTTTTAAAGGGTTTCTAAGTGCTATTTCTTACTAACTTCTCCTTTAAGCATGTGAATATGCTTGTTACCAGCATCTTTTTTCCTGGTCTGACAGAATTAGAAATGTAAGTATTGGAACAACTAGAGGAGTAGGCTCGACCCTAATGGAAATGTAAGGGCTGGAGAGCTGTGATCATGTTACAGGACAGACAGTGCATGCTGTTTTGACAGATCCTGGGGTGGAAGGGCCACGTACACTTCAGCTACCTTTGCCCTACTAGTAAATTCAAAGCTGATCATTGCAAACACTGGAAGCACCCCTCAAGGCTACAAGGAACACTTCCATTATGTTAAAGATAGATGAACACAGAGCCATGTTTTTATGAACTCTACAATAAACACTACCGTGGCCACGGAAGATCTTTCATTTGGGAAGGTGTGTACGCAGAAGGCAGTGAATTCATTTCCAAACAGTGAAAACCCCTTTTACAACAGCAGAATTGTCATGGCAGCATCCTTGAATAAAACCAGGCCATGAGATGCTTCATGCTTCAAGAAAGCTGGCCTTTGGTCAGTCACTGGGCAGAAAATTCAACAGTTTTTAGTGTAACCCTAGTTCAGAGAGCATCTGTATGCATAAAGCTATTTAAAAAAATAAGACAAACAAAAAAAAATAGTAATATCCCCAGCACCCTGCTAGGAAATCAAGCACAGATTCTAAGAACTAAGTTAGACTACATGGAGCAAAAACGAAATGGGAGGGGATGAGAAGAGGGGAGAAATTTGAATGCTTTATGTTTCACATTCAGTTGATCTAAAAGACGATTCACCTCTGGTGGGGGAAACTATGTTGCACCAGGGAAAAATTTGGCAAAGAGAGTTATGTTTTCCTAATTCCTTAAATGGTAAAACTATCCCATATGCTGCAAAGGGTCAATAGAAGCCATATTCATGTATTTTCAATTTCACCCAAGCATAAATATTCATTGTGCTGTCTTTTTTCCACTAAGTGAAATTTCAGGTACGTGAAATTACCTCGCCTCACAAAATTCCCTTACTTTCACAACGCTAATTATAAGTAATTACTTGCACTGTTCCTTTAAGAATAAGAACATTATCAGCCAGCCCACCTCAGGGAATAAATATGCATCTCAGTCTGATGAAATTTGCACACAATACAGGTCAGGTAGTTAATGAAGCCATAAACCATAATATGTCTGAGGCACTAAACATCACCTTATTCATTTGGCCTTGGTGTTTAAGAGAGCAAGAGATGTTTATTGCCATGAGACACCCTCCTCGCCTTTAGGATCACCATTCATAGCCAGCTCTTTGTAAATAAACATATAACCTTTGCAATGGTAATTTAAGACTGTGCAGTAAAGAAGATGCAGTGAGTGCATGGAGAGTGGAAGAGAAGATAAAAAACCTCATGAATAAAGTCGAAGGCTGCAGGCTAAGGTGTTTATTAAGTCCCAAGCTGTTTTTTTCCTCCACTTTTCCTCTCTACTGAAATAAAAACAATGATTGCTATGATGCTCTAAAATTAGAGCACATTTGTTGTTTTTAAAACCAGCTAACAACTGAACTTCAACTGTGCAACAGCATAATAGGTGTAGAAAATAGGTCTGCCCTAGGCCTAGCCTCTTCTGTTGTGTAATCAGACAGTGAGAAAGCAGGAGATCAGCACAGATACTGTCAGTTTTCCACTCCAGAGTGGTGAAGGTATAAAAGGTATACATTAAAATGCATCAATGAAATACTGCAGTCCACCAGGCTGACTTCCTGGGACAACGCATCACACACAACCGGTTACCTTTCCAGCTACAGTGTCGTATCTTTAGTATGTGTCACAAACAAAATCCCTACATTAAAATGAATAAAACCCGAATCATAAAAAGAAGAGTTTACCTTTCAACCCCAGGATCTCAAAGCGTTGTGCAAGGAGGTGTGAATTAAACCTTCTGATGCCCTGAAAGGTAGTGAAAGAAGATAACTCTGTCTGTTTTATGGCTGGGAAACCGATACACAGGGCCCTGACCAAGGTCACGTAGCAAGTATGAGACAGATAATAGTTAGATCTCCTGATTTCTGCTCCTGTGTTTATTCCTCCCTTCTTGTGCTCTGCCTCTTAGTCTGAGAAATGGTGTCATAGCTTTCTCAAAAACTCTCATAATTCTCATTAATCCCTTTCCATTATTTCTACAGCAGAAAAAGCAATGGTCTCCATGTTCACATGCCAGAGGGGTTCAACAAATACTTCAAATCACCAGTTTTGCCTGTGATCACCAAATCATGATGAAATTGCATGCCTTCTAGGTCTTAATAAACGATCTGCAAAGAACATAGTTTATCTTTTAACTCCACAAACCACACAGATGTCAGCCCCACCACTGTATTGTCTGAAACAGTGCATGCAGCCACACAGACAAATAAATACTATTTGTGACTTTTAATTGCTTGTTACTACTATCAGTGATGGAAGGATTGTTTGATCTTTAGAGATGTTCAGCAGCACGATGGATTCCTCAGTGCAATCAGCGTGTTTAATCACAAGGGCTTTTAAGCCACCTGTTTTTCCCCCCGTTACTATTTTTGTTACAAGTTCAATTTTCATGACAACTTAGAGAAACCTCATGGCTGTTCTGTTTCTCAGTGCATCAATCCTATGACCCTGAGACTTAAAAATCAGCTGACAGCAAATACCAGGGACAGTCGATCATCCCATTCCTCTTCATCTAGCTATGATATACTCAGCAAGGACTAGCAGCATCACTTCTATGATAGCATGTGAATCTGAGATTGCCACGCCGATCTTGCAAGTGACATATTGAGAAAAACCACAAACTACTTTGCACTGGCATCCCAGCGTAAACAGCTGGGATATTCTGGGGAACTTGTGCTAATCTTATCCTTTTCAAACATTCATGTGGTTTGCATTCAAACTCCAGAGGACTTCTACACCCCAATGCAGCCACAGAAGCTGGTGGATATAGGTTAGAGTATGAACTCACTCTGCTGTGACTGGCTGCTAACAAGGAAAGTGGGTAGATCCAATAACAAATACAACATAATGACATAGTAAAAAATTTGGGAAATTGCAGGAGTCATGTTTCTCATTCAGAAGCCAACTTAAAATAAACTTGAAAGCCTGCAAACATCACAATTTTTGTCTGATGAAAAAGTCTCGACTGAACAGTTCAGTGAAATGACTTTGCAAGAGTATATGAAAGACACACCACAGGCAAATTGAGATACAAAGTTTGGGTTTTTGATCCCAGAGAGAGAAAATAATGTGTCCCTCCATTTATCCATGAACTCTGCAGCTGGCAGGGGCTGCTTTCTGTTAGTAATTACCGTGAACAGATGAGGGAAGATTTTTTTTTCCCCTTTTATTTTGACCCGCAGTTAAAGAAAATTTGCTTGTTTTATTTTAGGTTTAAAAATGATGAGGCAGCATCAACCTGCGTTTCACCCCAGAGCTGTTGATTTTCCCCTGTCTTCTCCCTTCTCCTTCCTTTCTTTCTCCCTTCATCCCCCAGCATCTTAATTTATTTCAGACTATGAGTGTGCAGATTCCCAATTTAGTGAGAAATACTTGCTGCCAAGGCCCTTCGGGGGCTTTCTCTGCAGTTTATTTTCTTAACTACAAGCTTCAGGTTGTTTTGTGTATGTGAGTGGTGGGGAAGGAGGGAGGGAACTGCATTCCTTCCTCCAAATTTACAACATGAAAAGTTCAGATTCGCTTTTAGCTGAGTAAGTTTCGTCCTTCCTCGTCCTGCTGTGTGTTTTGTTGCTGCCTTCCTTCAGCAAACACCCAGCCTCAGTGACTTTGGTACAAGTGTTAGATACGTGTCCTGCTAAAATGGTTATTTCCCTTCACTCCCTCTTTCTTCTCTGTATCTGAAGTGCCAAGCTACAGAACATCTTAGGGTTCTGGGCTTAACCCATTTATCTGCTGCAACTTTTCATAGAATCATAGAATCATTTGGGTTGGAAGAGACCCTTAAAGGCCATCTAGTCCAACTCCCCTGCAATGAACAGGGACACCTACAGCTTGATCTGAGCTTCTAAATGACTCACCTGGAGCTCAGCTGCACCATGGCACGCAGCTGGGCTGATCCCACCACAGACCTGGCCTTGTCGGCTCAGGGCCACAGAGGCACCCACCATGTGCACCCCATTAGGCCCGAGGATTTCCCAGGCGGAAACGCAAGAGGCCTCGCTTCGCTCCAAGTTTTAAAAAATCTTGGTTGCTGTTCAAGTGGGAGGAAAGCCAAATGGATAACAAAAAACAAACCTGTTTCCTGCGTGCTGGAAAGCCTGCGCTGAGGCCAGTTGTAGCAGCTTTCTGCCTTCCAGCCAGGGGGACAACGCTGGAGAGGGATGAAGGGCCCCTTGGGCTCTGACCCAAGGCAAGGAGAAGGCTCCCAAAGCTCCCCGCTCTGTATTGCCTTCTCCACAGCCCATCCCAGCAGCAATTATTATTGGATTTGCTCTACTTCTGGGAGCCTCAGCAGCACATCCCTCCTGAAGGGGACGCTGACACGGAGGAAAGTGAAGCAGCTCAATCCTCAGAGGAATGTGTACATTAGAACAAGAAGCAATTGCAGGAAACCCCAGTATGTCATCAACAGTCCTTGAGCAATAGTAACAATATAAGGTTTGTTTCACTGAGAAAATTATTTAATATAAACTATTCACTCAGCTCCAAAAAGAGGACAGTAATATGAAAGTAGTTTTATTTTTGTAAAAAAAAAATAACCCTGGGCAGGTTTTCTTTAGGGAAAGCAAAGTTTCCCTCTTCTTAGCCCACTTCCTGCAATTCCACAGTCCAATTGCATGTTGGGAATATTCCCAAATTTATTTTTATGCAGATTACGGTACTCACATATTTCCTTAATACAGTTTCATAGTCGATTTCCTTTGTTCATGCTAACTGAAAACTGGTTAGCATATGCCTCACGACTACCCATTGTCAGGCTTGGCCTATGTTTGGGACTCTTCTTGGGTGTTTTTGGTGGAGGAACTTTTTGTCATGCAGTTTAAATTGATGTGCTTAAAAGATAGATAGGAGAATTTTTCATATTTCCAGAGAGTTATGTGCACAGTGAGCTTTTAGTTGTCCTTTTTGTTTAGTTTGTTTTCTGTAACTGGTATGCCCCATGATTACTCAGTGTTTCAGATGACTGCAAGGGCTCTGTTTTACTCTGTTCCTGGTTCCAAATAGCCGTGGTCAAAAATAAAAGGGATTTTTATGAGGCTGACCCAAAAGCTGTGTCTGAGACTGCGAGCCCCCAAGGATGCTGTTCTCAGCATAGCACGTGGCCACCGTGCTATGCTGAGACTGTTCCAGTGATGTAGTTCCTGTGATGTAGTTTCCTCTGCTACATGAAATCAACGGTGAAGAAGCAGAAAAATTAAGTGGCAGTGAGGTAAAAGTCACCTATCACAAATCCCCTCTCCTTTCTGCTACATGGCACCACTAACACCCTAAGGCTATATGTGCCACGGGGCTCTGGTAAGAGGTCCTGTGCGATCTGGTCTCCTTCTTCCCAGGGGGAAAAGCATTAGGAGAGGCTGTGCCAGAGGGAAGAGGAGACAGAGCAGATCACGCTAAGAGAAAATTCTAGCCTAGAGGAGTGGGGGGACCAGATCAAACAGAGAAAAAAATACTCATGTGCCATCTGCAAATCCTTTGTGGTCAAGTCATGGAACAGTGGGACAGAAAACAGGAGAGAGATGAGAGAAATAGATTTTCTGCATTTGTTCTCCTCCTTCTAGCTCAATGTATATTGGATCAGTTTACCCAGTTTCTCTAACTCAGGGAACAGATGGTGTCATATTTGAATATAAAATGAGTTTTCATTTGCTTTGCCATAAAAGAAAAAAAAAACAACAAACAAATAAGAAAAAAAAAAAAAGCTCACCCAAAAAAATGATGCTATAGTTTTTTTACAGACCTGTGGTCTCAGTTACAAGCTGAGTTTGTTTCAGTTCCCGGATCTAATTTGTGGTCTATTATGGTCCTTTTATGCCTGCAGATGTACAAAATGAAAAAAAGTCCCTTCTACAAATGGAAATACTTTTCTACTTAGACAATGTTCATGTTTTGGGGAAAAGTGAAAAACTGTTTAACCACATTTGGCAGCAAAATTCCAACTGAAAAGGCACAGAATTTGCTGTTGTTGCTCTGTGCTGTGTAGCTTTGAATTCAATTAGAATTCAAACCCACTCCTTTTTAAAGGTTCTGTTGTGTTATAGGAAACATCTTCTGAGATGAACACTTTTTCTCATGGTACATCTTTTCAGGACCTGTGAGAAGGACTGAGAAATCACAGAAGAGAACCTCTTCACATAGCAATTCCAGGAAAAAAAATATGGAGTTCCAAGAGATACCAGATTGAACAAAATGGGATTTCAGAGCTGAATGGATTGTGGCTGCTGTTCTTCTTTTCTAAGGCATGAGTTTCATCCCTGAAGAGCTGAAATAAGGGATCTGATTAACCACTCCAGTTGTATGCCAGTGCGACGTCGTAATGTCATCGCAGTAATCAGTGGAGTTAGGCAGTCATAAAAATAAAATCATGTAGTGACAGAGGAAGCCAACAGGTCAGATGAACAATCAAGACCTTTTTCTGAGTCTATCTGCAGTCTTTCACTTGCATCACTTTCCCCCTGCTATGATGCTTATAAAAGTTTTGGGCTGTTTGCAGGTGCCAAAATATTCTCAGAATAAATTTGCACTGAATTTAAGACAAGCTGACTGAAGACCTCTCCTGAGTCCCTTATTTTCTCAAATTCCACAATTACGATGTTATTGTAAGTAGAGCCTTTTTTTCCTCTTTAATTTACACTCTGCTGCCTCACATATTACCCTCCAACACATCTATAAAAGACCTTGGTCGCTGAGGTGGGGCAGCAATTGAGTGGTTTAGAATTTGGTAAAGGGATTAAGGAGTCTTTCATTTCTAGGTCACTAGTTCAAGACTGTCATGACTGTAGGCTGTCTACTGACCTGTGTTAAATATATTGGTGAATGTTGCCTATTCCCTATCAAAAAATCACCACCACATTTGGCATTGATTTGACTTTATAACAGAGTAGGTTTGGTATGCATTAATCAGAAATGGGAGCGTGTTGTAGAGCTCAGAGGAGGATGTGAAATCTCTCAAGGCTTGAGAATGGATGTGTTTGGGGTTCTGGTTTGACTTCTCAAAGCAAAAGTCAAGCAGTGAAATGTGGGTTTCAGATTGTCTAGTAACTCAGAGATGTTATGAGCCAACTCCTACTTTCAATTCTAGCCATGCTGCTTCCTTATTAAAATGGGTTTCTTTCTTTTCTTCTCACCTGTCAAACTGTAATAAAAGCTCCCAGTAAAATTCCTCTTTTCTTATTTTTCTTCCAGAGATCCCCGAACACAGAAAGAAAGGAAAACATAGAAATTAAGAGATTATTAATGACACAATCAGCTATGAATCTCAGAGGTAAAGGGAGCCATTATCACTTCTGGTATATTTTAGCTAAACATTGGAAGAAATACCAGAAGTTTGAAGCTTTGAGTTCATTCAAGCTAAAAGAAGTAGTATGATATTCCCCAAAGAAATTCAAAGATTAGGCCTTCAAATAGGTTTTCTTCAACACCTCAGAAGAGAAGCTCCCCTACCTTCTTATGTCTCCACACCCTTCAACAGGCACTTCAACCTTAATGAGATGCTATTTGCTGATTTGGAGTCTCAGTCCCAGCAGTGAGTTCGTAATAAGAGTCAGCTGAAGAAAGGCTGCTTCCCTACCTTCCAATGGCTTCACATTTTAAACCATCAGGCTACGAATTACTTCTGCCAGCTCTCAGAAGGATGTCAAATTGAGTAAAAATTCAAAAAGCAGAAAGCTCATTGAAAGTATAAACTCAGCTAAAGTGTTAAAATGCAGCATTATCTCTGGCTGGGAGGCAGCTTTCATAAACGGTACAGAAAAGCAATCAAATTAGAAGATAAATACAACCTGGAAACAGCAGGAAAAGTTATACTGAACATAAATCTGCTTGTGATAATTTTAATTAAAACTGAATGTGATACAGTGTTCAATATAATATTTCCTTCATTCCTGTTTATTATTGGGATTACATCTGTATATGCTGCTCAGCTGTAGGCCTCCACCATCGAGTCCAAAGAAGTTCAGGTACAGCGAGGACAAAATTAAAGGCTAAGAGAAAATCAGCAAGCAAAACATATTAAAAGAATAAAAAGTAAAAAGAAGAACCGGAAGAAGCGCAGTTGCTGTTGTAAGCCTTCACCTCTTGCTCTCACTGGGCTGCTGTGTTGACCACATGTTCCATACCTGACCATGTTTTTTATTTGGGAGCTATTAGCTCTATGTCATTTTCTTCTTTGAAGTTTGAGCTTAAGCATGGAACTGGTTTTCCTGAGCTACTGCTTCCACCCTCATACAGTGGTTCTTGGTGCTGGCAACGAGCCTCTCTCTTTTCCTTAATCTCCTTAAACTCCTCAAGAGTGCCAAGGAGTTGCTCTCCCTCCCTCATCTCATTGTGGACTCAAGCCTTCAGTGGTCATGATCAGCTTCTGCTCACACCCTACAGCTCAGGACAAGGTCCTTCCCTGAGGGGAGGCACAGCTTCTTTGCATAATTGTAGGATGCTGCATTCCTGGGTCTCTATCAAGCGTTGGATGCAACCAGCACACTCTCTTCCCACTTAATATTTTTCATATATCCAGAAAAACTAGATTACCCAACCAGCAGCAGCACAAGGATGAAAATAGTTAAATGGTGTTGTGAGGGCAAAGATTTCTAAATACCTTCCTGCTCTCTACTGGGAGAATATCTAAGGTTTTGCCATTCCCCAAATGACTCAGCAACCAAAGCAAACCACTCACATTCTGTCTGCTTCTTTAGGCATGTTTCATGCTTACTAACAGCAAGAGCATGCCACAGTGGTACAAAGACAAAAAAAAGAGAGAGATGATGTTCCGCCCTTGAGTGGAATGCTTCAAGATACAGCTTTATTCCTGCCACTATTTCCTTCCTGGAAACCACTTTGGCCAGCATTTGCATCGCTAGCTGAAGAAAGCTTAATTTTTAGCTTCAGCAAATTGGTGTGCCCCCGAAAATTTGTTGGGAAAATTCCCATTCTGCTCAGTTATAACAGTTATAACATACAGATCGCAGTGGTTTTCATAGTCTCAATTCTTTATTCCCCAATGCGGATCAGGGTGAGAATTTGATCCTACAGCCAGTTATGCCTACCAAGTGCGGCATTATTGGAGCCATAAGGAGCCCTGAGCAGCTGACCTGTATCCCTGCATTGGCACACCCTGGCCTAGCTGAAGCATTGCTCTGACAAAAAAAATACTGTACTAAAAAATACTACTTGTTTCAGCAAACCTGATGGAGATGCTCACAAGTGGTTGAGGAATGGGTGTGCTCCTGTACCAAAATTTTCTAAGAGACCAGATATTTCAGGATTGTGAAAACTGAAAAGAAAGGAAGATGTTCGACTGTTTCTGAGAATCCTATTTCCCCAGTTTCAGATGCCTATGCTTCATGAAATTGTATCATCACAGACTGGGGATATCTGCTTACAACTTTTGAAGGAGATCTTTAGTCATAATCTATCAAAGCTTTAAATGAACGTGAAACCAAGGAGACAAAATGAATAACTCACTCTAATGGAATAGCAGATGGTAAGATCTCACAGCACATCATAGTAGTGTTCCAGCATCCATTATATAATGTTTCTTTCTCCGAGTGAGAATAGTGCTCATTCTTGCTGTTTAATGTCTACAAGGTCTGGTAGAGACTAAATCATGATAAGAGCCACAGACATTTTGGAAAGCCTGAAATTGGATAAGTGTCAGTCACTATCACCTCCATCAACCTTAACTTCCTTAGTCACAATGTAAACAGCTTTACGTAGTTTTATTTCATCATTTACTGAGAGGAGAAAAAAATATATCCTAAACACTTCTGGACAGCAGCTGTGGATGGAAAATATATAGGATGGCGAAGCTTGTGAAGTGCGCAAGAAAAACAGCACTAGTTAAACATCTCTGAAGATTGGGAATCCCAGGGCATGCATGTGCTTCAGTTCAGAAAAGGGAGGGATGCTGCATTTCACAACAAAATGTCTTAAAAATAAAATAAAATAAAAATAATTGCTTTGGGGACCCAAGTTAAAATGCAGGTGTTTTGAGGGGAACATAAACATTTTTTCCTAAATGAGGCGTTGAGGGCTGGGAGAAGGGCAGTAAAATTAGTGGAATTACTGCCTGATTTTAACCAGATGATTGCTGCAGTTGGACACCAGTGTGGTTTCATTAGGGACTCTAATTTACAAGCCATTCGTTGCATTCCAGGGGAACACAGCAACTCCCCCCACTCCTAAAGAATGCCAGCACTGAGCTTTATGGCAGCAATGCCTGGCTACAGGCTCATTGGCTCTGGGGCTTTTTTGTCATTGTAGCTATTTTCGGTTGTTTTTTTAAGGCCAGCTTGACTCAAGTGCTGCAGCCAAGCTCCTTGGGAAGGGAAACAGTCACACTGCCTTAACATGGGTAGGTATCACAGGAATCTGTGTAAATATTCTCAGCATGGAGAACATATGGTCCTTCTAAGAGCTACCCAGATTTACACATAAAGTGCAATCAGGTATATTACATCATTTCAGTACTAGATATTAATATACTCCAGATATAAAATGACCCTTTTCCTGGCCTTCCATTAGATCTTAACTTGTCATTAAAGTATCGTCCTGAAAGCTTGCAGCAAGTGAGCTTTTGGCCTGATGTGACCTAGCTAAACATAAATTTGTCTGAACTTTATAGAGGCAAATGGCCTAATGAACGCCATGGATAGAGATTTCCATGTAGCCAACCCTTGGGATCTGGTATTACTTTCAGAGGTATGAAATTTCTACCCCAACTCACCTGGCAAAGCAGCAGTAATTTATTTTCTTTAACAAATAACACACAGCTCTCCCAGACTCCTTCTGTTCATCCTACACAGTCATCATCTGGATATATCCACACCATATCAAGACAGCTTTCTCTCGTATCCCTAAGCTTGATTTCATTGCCACAGTGCAAGTCACCAAAGCCAAAAAAAAAGATAATGTAAATTCTTGTTGCATGGGTTCAGACCCATCTTTTTAGAGGGCAAACATCCTTTCGACATCACATTTTCTGTTTTTCTCTTATTCCTTCTTTCTAATGCTTTTTCTCACTTTTCTATCAAGATCTGCAAAAGGTCCCTTTTTTCTCCAATCAGCTCCTTTCACTGTGCTGCTTGCAATTTTCGTTTACATTTTCAATACGCCTGAGTTTCATTTTTCCCCAGTGATTTCCCTCTTGGCTAACCCACCCTCCAATTTTGGTAGGCTCACCGGGGTCCAATGGCCATGGTTAATGTTTGCCTGCTGTTAATCCTAACCCTCACACCTAAATTATGATTAAATATAGTCAACAGAACCCTGAAGCCAGAGGGGGTTTTGAGTCTGTCATCAAGTAGTTACAATATGTGCATGTTACATATTAACAAAGCCTACAAATGCAGGAAGTGAGGTTTCCTTTCAGTTGTAATATTTGTCTCCTATTTTTTGAGGGCAGCCATTCTGGTCTACCACCACCTCTCCTTTGCTCCTGTCAGATCTCGCAAGTTCTGTTGGGTTGCCCCAGCTATATTTTTCAATGCAAAACCTCTTGTTTAAAACCCAAAACAGATTTAGTAAATAATATCCTTCCCCTGAGGCAGGAATGAACTAGCAGAGCAGGAACCGTGCTGACGGAGGAGTAACCTCACATATGAGAAAGGGAAAGAGCAAGTCCTCCTGCGTTAATTCATTCCTTGGGATCTTGCATCCTACTTGAGAATCTCTAGTGAAATATCGAGCAGTCTTCATCTTGATCAAATTCAAATTAACATTCTTATATCTTGGCTTGTTCAAATCATTTACATTATTGTTTTGTTTTGTTTTCTGAATTGCATGGGGCTTGCGTTGGTGTAAAATCGGGCACCCTACCCCACTTCCAAAGACACTTTGATTGAGAAGATATGTTTTTTTAGATGTGGCTTGCCTACATCAATTCCAACTATTCACTTTTCTCAGTATTTGGGTCTTTTTTGTCTGCCAAACAAATGTGTGTGAATCAGTTCTGCATCCTGTGAATGTCTTTGTTAGCTGTAAATATTTGCTAGCAGTCTGTAAGATCAAGTGGCAGCCTACAAATATCTGCAAATGCTTCTCTCCAGGAATACCTAGGGATCATTACTCTGGTCGCTACCTGTATGTGGGAGCCACCTGGGCTGCAGGGTGATGATGTTAGTCCAGAACTGAGTGAAACTTTATAACCTGCATGATGATTTATGGCAAGAAGTAAATGAAGAAAAAACACTTCCTTTCCAGACTACATTTTAAGCTATTTTTGCTACTACATGGGAAAGTGCACCGATTTGCACAAGGACTCATCTGTGCAGGTATCTGAGCTGATGCGGCCAGCCAAAAAGCAACTGACTGCCTTCACCAAGGGAAGAGCTAACCTGACAGAAATCTTGATTTGACCATGTGGTTGAAGATAAGTAATTTCAGTCAGTTAAACTGAGTAAATACAAAGTTGACCAGACCCTCTCCATTATTCATTTTGCTCACTGAAAATCTTTGTACATGAAAAATATTCTTATAACTTACTATGGTATCTTTCCACTCTTCTACAGATCTAAGATGGCGAAGGCCCCAACACTCATCTTCCTGTAGTTTATGAAGCAGTTATTTTTACGTTCAGACTATCAGACAAATTGCCACGGAGCCACTCCGCTTTCTCTCAGTTCACATTCTGAATGGCAATAGACTTGGAAGACCTTTAATTTGCTTGGTTGATGTTGCTACACAGTCAGGATTCAGCACACCACTAGGACATTTTCAAATGTTTCATTTTTACTCAGTTTTTTTTTATTCTTCATCAACTCAAATCTAGGCTTCTATCTCACCTAAATATTTAAATTCATTTGTAAAACCAAATAAAATATTCTGTAAGTGTAAAAGGTGCAGACGAACTCTCTGTATTAACCAATCTATAGGAGTCTCTCTTGGTACAAACAAAGAACAATCCTGCATGAATTATTTCCTGTTACTATTTAGAGACCCTTCGAGACTGCACTTCTTGTTTTCGTAAGATCACCTTGTGTAATTGAAGGCTAAAATGCAGGGCAATTTGTTCAGATCCCTCCCCAGTCTGCTTACCATCACCTCATGGATATATGCAATGGACATTTAAAAAACAGTTGAACAAAAGAAGCTGAAATGCTTTACCCCAGTGAAGCCAGGAAACTTCTGGAGTTGAATTCGTTAAAAGCTCTTCATTTTGGACAAAATTTTGAATGAGAGACCCAATATTTCACACAGATAAAAATAACGCATCAAAATTCAGTTGATTTACTAAAGAAACACTGTTCTCTTTAGTTGTGATTCTTGAACATTACCAAAATTCGGTCTCATTTAAAAATAAAAAATTACTCTCTTTTAATCATAAGTATGAACTTGGACATTTGGACAGAGCAATTGAAATAATCTTCTACAGTACTGACTGATCTTAAAAGGTTTTCAGAATAAGATGCCCTGTTTTACTAAAAAGCCCTATTGACAAAGATCTTCAGATAAGGTTAGAAATTGGAGTATCATGACTGATCAAAAAGATAGCACAAATCTTATGCCTCTTCATCATTCATATAATTGAAACTGCTGGTTTTTATGGGTTTGTTTATTAGCTCTGTGTACAACAATCAGAGATGTTGTAAGATTAGAAAGATTTAACACTCTATACTTAATGTTATAGGAAAACGACTTCTGGATAATTCACTAAAAATGTGATGTCCTCCTCGAGAAGATATGAAACACTATGAGAGGGCAAGTCAGAAAAGGTCTAAAGACATCTCCCCTCACCCAAATGGGAAGTTGATGCTAGTAGCATGAAGACCTGCTCCATCTCTGCTGCAGAGATCCTGAGGAAGCTCTAAGGTGAAGCAGAGCGCAGATGTTGTACACCAGCGCTCTGCTGCTGAAAGGGGATAAATGACTAATGGCTTTCACACAAGGCCAAACAAAGTGTCATAAGATCCTAAAAGCGCCTAAGATGTGTTTCAGCATTTTTTCTATAATTATCTCACTTCTAGGCCAAATTTGACAGAAAACCCATTTGGTTTTGTGAGAAATACTCTTGTTGTTTAGGAATGCAGATGTTGCTGAGACTCAGAAGGAAGCCTACTTTCATTTGGCCAGCTGTCTCCTAACAAGATGTCCACAGACTCTTCATTGTACCCTTAACACTTAATCCAGACAGACAATGACTTAATGCTAGCTCTTGACACAAATAGACACTGCACTGTATCAAATAAGGATGAAGCCATCAAAATATTTCTCATTTGAGAGTAAATGCGTCTGAACCTAAACCTGGGAGTCTGCTGAGCAAACACTACCAAAGGAGAAATAAACATATTCTGTTGGCCCAAACTACCTTAACTCTCTCAGCTGCAGAAAGAAAATACAGAACAAGAGAAAAAGGAATGTTTAGATGTAATTTAGAGGATGGAAATTTTCTCTTCATGTTTAGAGGATACTCACAGTATCTGACCACAGCCATGTGTGCTAGTTGATATCTACCCCTTGCCCAAAAATATGTTCAGACAGATGGAGAGTGAGATTGCTGGGATTTGATTATCAAAAATAAAACCACAGACCTGGATGAGCTAATGTTGTTCCAGATGCATTATCTTATGATCTCCAGGAAGAGAGGAAAGGAAGATAGAATCCTCCCTTAGAGAGGGCTTTCAGCGGGCTTAATCTCCCCACTGCATGAGAAGAAATTGCTGCCTAAAACTGGAAGGGATCTCTCTCTGAGTCACAACCAGAAAAAAAAAAAAGAAGCGAGGTCTGAAGGAACAGCAGCCAAACTGCAGAGTGAATCCAAAGTTTCCATTGGTCTGTTATGACACAAAAGGATCTCAGAGTCCTTTCTCTACTCTGTATTGTTCAGAAAATGACCCCAGGTTGATGGCCTACTATTTTTTCTTCCTGTTTACTTTCCCCCCAGGCCACCTTTCCTCTTTCCCCCAGAATTCTTTCCAGCTTGCAAACTGTGCTGCAAAGCTCAGCCAAAACCAACCTTTCAAAAAACTTTTCAGGGGAATATTTTCAAATAAAATCCCACCGAATGGGATGGCATTTAAGGCGTTCAAAGAAGGGCTGCTTTTGAACAGATTTCACTTTAGAAATACTTCCAGAATGATTGTCATATCTTTAAAGCCCTCTCACTCCCCTGGAGAGGAGTGGCTGTGTCAGATGCAACACACAGGGTACTGCAGTGAGGCCCACTTTGGTGCCTGTGCCCTTGACCCATGGGCCACTGAGCTCACCAAAGTTGTGGCTGCTCTCCAAGGGACATCCAAAGCTCCAGGCAGGTCCCACAGCCACGGTAGGGATGGCTCTTTGCCCCATACAGTGACCACTAGCTGAAAACTTTGAAAACCAAAGGTCATTGGAATGCCCTGGCAATAGTCATATGCTTGAAAAGCACCTGGGTGCCTTTGTGTATCCAGACGTTACTGCTCTTACATAAAACCAAAGATCTGCTTTTTAAAATAGGATACATTTTTTCTCTCTTATACATGCCATATAAGCCAGTTTATCTGCCTTCAGAAGAGTTATCTCATATTTAAAATAATGTGGAGGAAGCAGAATTCATTCCTCAGTAAGCTGTAGAGGGAAAAAGCTGTGAAGCAAAGGATGCTTTGACCATTGTTTCTTCATTGTTAAAAGGTGAAAACCTCAGACAGCAGGGAAAAAAAAAGAGAGAGAGAGAGAGAGAGAGACAGTTTTAAGGGCTTTTAAAATATCTAATGCTCCAAGATCTAAATTGGCCAGGAGCCAAGCGATGTCTTAAAGGGACAAGCACTTTATTATACTTTCTAATTCTTCCAAAGTCTGTCTGTAGGATATATGAGCTGGCTCTAATATGACTACTCTATTCTCATCCTCCAGTGGTATACTCTGGTCTCAGCTCATAAATTGAAAATGGAAAATCAGTAAATCAGTGTGGACTGTTTCAGAGGGACATTGTGAATTTCCAGGCAAATCTTCTGGTTTATCTTAAATATTTCATCTTAATGTCACCTTTAGAAAAATCTTTCATTCAAGTAAGTTACAACATCTAGTTCTAAACTGATTACACTCCCCCACTGACCTTCTGGAGAAAGGCTTCCACCGCAGTACAAATACCACATTGGCAGCAATCTGTTCTAGCTTAGGAAGACGACTTTTTGGCATTATGATGATCCTTAAAACCATCCCAAGACATGTTGCAATGAACAAATAAGGCAAGAGGAAGTCCTCATCACCGTCACACAGAAAATACATTGCAGTGGCTCTTGTCTAAGGCTCCTTTTCAGGGTCTACCATATCTGGGAAGGATTCCCATATCCTTTACCAGCACACCAACATTCATCGTAATTAGCTGGGCCAGACTACTTTTCTGTGTTGCCACGTTTCAGCAACCTAAGAACAAGGAGCCAAGGAGATGCAGTAGTGGTGAGAAGGATTAAAAGAGAGAGATGCGGATGAATACCCTCAATGAGTCTCCCAGGTAAAGCCCAGCTGAATCTTCTAATAATAATAATAACCACTTCCTCCCCTGAGGAGGAACACTTCCCAAAAGCCCAAAGAAACACCTAAAAAGAAAAGCTTTAACTGAAAAATTGTATCATGAAATGCATTATCAATGTCATTCATTCCAACCAATGCCAGTTGTACTGGGCAATAAACAATAGGTGTTTGAAATGCAATTCTTTATTCTGCTGCTAAAATAATTGAGGAGTTACCTGAGAAATATGTGCTGATAGAATTGTTCAGCAGCTTGAGTCTGCCCTCTCCCTTCCCACCCTGGACTTACTCTTTTGTCATCTGAGTGGAGATGACTTTGTTTTTCAGGACTTTAAATGAAGCTGGGAATTTCCATGGCTGCTTATTTATACAGAGCTATACTCCACAGTTAATTCACCCTGACAAGAATGATGTTGAGCTTTCTTGCCATATGATCTCGTATTTAAGATCCTGTCAGTTTTGAGGACTCTAAATAAACCTTCTTTTAAATATTTAATACTCTTCAGTGATATATGCCTTTAGGCTCTAAGCCTGGTCCAACCATCAAAACTTAAGAGTTTTCTATATTCCTCATCACCACAATCTTCCCACATAAATTAAATTTGCACTTCAATTTCTACAGTGGATTCCAAGTTGTTTTCTTCTCATTTTCTATTCCCCTATATCTAGAAAAAATAAAAAATAGAAAGCTTAGTTCCTTAGTTCCTTCTACAGGACTTCTGAGGTCTTTGCATAGTAAAGCCACCCCATCCCTAAAAATAAATAGCCAGAATATTTTATGACAATGTTTCTGATTATGTAAAATGATCAAGTTCTCTATATCTTGCTTCCTTCTTTTTTTTTTTTTTTTTTTTTTTTTTAAGAACTTGCACATGGAATGGTAAAACAAGTCAAAGAAAGGATGATTTTTCTCTCTACTTCTCTGACCTCGTGACTTCCTCCCTTTTGTCCCGGTAACTACAGAAATAAGAGAAACAACAGAGTTCCTGACACGGAACAGAGATCTTCATCGAGTAAACAGAAGCCACCTTGCAATGTTGACCCATTGAAACGCCATGGTAAATGCAGGCTTTGACCAAAGCAGCCAATAGCTTGGTGCTCTGGTGCCTCACCCAGCTCACTAAAAGAATCAGATATTAGAGCTCTTCCTTTGAATGAGATTAAGAGAGGCTTGGACCTCTGTATCCGCTAACTATACAGACCTGTGTAACCTCAGGTCAACTCATTCAGGCTTCTCAACACTGGGAAGGGAAAAGAGGCTGAAGAAGTTGGTGAATCAGAGGTTCCCTCTCATCTTTCCTTTCCCAACCAGCAGCTTCAGCCACCAACAGACTTCACAAGGTATTTAAGGACTGGGTCCTTCCAGGCAAGAGTGTTTTGCTCCCTGATGCTCCAGCTCCAGCTGTACTTGTCCTTTCCCTGTCCCTTCTTATCTGTGCTTCTGGATGTGTCACACACACTCTTACATGAATCACAGGATGTGCTCTGCAGAGAAACTCAGGCAGATGGGATACATGTCACACACCCCAGCCACAGTTACTCCCAGAGGTAAAAACACTAGAAAGAGCCTTCATCAAATGAACACATAAGTAAAACAAAAAAAAAGTATTTGTAAGGTTCAGTTCAAGAGAGCTTCCAAGAAGTTAATTCCTACAGCCAGAACAAAAAAAAAAAAGCTCTTTTTTGACAGGAATTGTCCTAGCTCTAAATAAACACATTTAGACTTTACAGAACTAGGCAAAATTGCCTTTGAGTGTCAGCAATGAACACTGTATATTCTTCTAAGACTTCACAGTCCAACTGTCAGCTGTCTGTTTTCTTTCTGCTATGTGCAGAGTTTATACAGACACTCCCAGAGGAGCCTTTAATTGCATGTCATGACAAGTCTCCCAACCTCTTAGCAGCTCTTCCACTTAACACATAGTGTAAACTCACCCAATCTCCCTTCACTTTCTCCTTCCTGGATTTCTCCCTTGAAGCTCTATGGAGGCCTGTGTTGAAGCTGCATTATGATGGAGTGGACCCAGTGGAGAACTCTATAAAAAGCATCTAACCCATTTATCAGGACAGACGTCTTTAACAAGTCTACATAAACCTCACGTGTTGAAGAGTCTTAACCTGTGACTCAGTCACAAAACTAAAACCTGAAGTAACTAAGAAAGATTTTTTTCCATCGCTTAGTCCTACAGTTTTCCATAGTTTGTGCAAGAATATCACTAGATTTTACTAACGACAGCACTGAGAGGTCCCAGCAGAGAGACATCACCATTAGAGACAGAGCTACGCAAACACAGAGCCTGTCCCTGCCCCAGAGTTCTTATAATATAAATAGTAAAGACAGTGGGAGGGAAAATAGAAGCACAGTGAGGTGAAACGCGTTGCTCAAGATGACATGAGGGCTCAGGAGTCACTGTGGAGTATTGCCTCTCTGGGTGTTTTTGTGAGAAGTTTGGCTTTGCATTTAAAAAAAAAAATGTCAAAGCAATTCTCATGGCAAAGATTTTGTAGAGTCTGGTTATACTTGTAACGGAACTGCGTAGAACATCGTGTCCCAGTTGATCTGCTTTTGTGATTCTCAGAGCAAATCTCCTCAATATTCACGTGGAAAGAGACATTTCTTTTTTACTGTTGCTGCTTCAAACCGGGATCCAAAAATTAAGTTGCTACAGTGAAAGAACTGTGTGTTTGCATCTGATTCCTCCCCCATCCATTGCAGCCATGGCTTAACAGCACATTTAAGCACATGTTTAACCACACAAGTAGCTCTATGCCCATCAATGAAACTACCTGCACTTAAAATTAAGCACTTGTTTAAGGGCAAGATGTAGAGAGACACATAGTGGGATTTTAAAAACCCCTTGAGTATTCAGTGGAAGTTAGGTGCTTAATGCACTTAAGAGACATTTGGAAATCCCACTGAGATGGTGTATCTGCAGCTGAATGCCTCTGGAAGTCTGGCAGTGAGGCTCAGAATGATACAGTGATCAGCTGCAGCAAGAATTACACCTCTAAAGAAGTCCCGATTACACAGAGAATTCGGAAGAGAGACAGCTAAAAGTGGTGGAAGATTGGCTGTATTTTCTAAAGGACATTTTGGAGCCCCCCTGTACAACAGTCACAGACCTCACTCCTCTCTTCCCAATCCTGTCTTACTAAATCCTCCAACAGAGCCATCTCTATGTTCCTCCTTGCTGACCGACCCTATCCTGATCCTTTGAAGGGGACCCAGTAGACCCAGGGACAAACAGCTCACACTAAGAGCAATCTCCATCCTCACAGCCCTACTACTCACCCAGCAACACATCCAAATGCCTGAGGCCAGAAGCTAAACAAACACCCCTAACAAAGCAATATAATTTTTCTAAGCTAATGAGAAGAAGAAGGTGACCCGAAGCCACAGGTATGAACCCTACAGGACAACAAGCCGAGGAGATAAGCCCCCACTTTCCACACGAGCTAACAGAGGTCACGCTGGCCAGAGTTTGAATCTTTCTGGCAAGCAGCTCACTGCAGCTCTACACCTGGCTGGGTTTAATTTGTTATTTATGTCAGCTTTGCATATTTGTAAAGTTCAAGGGTTTATTGCCCTGGCCTGACCTTGCCAAGTCAGAGCTCACATGTGGTTCTCTAGTAGCAATTTCTTTCTAATAAACTTTACTTGAAAGAACATGTGTGATAGATTTTGTTGATGATTAAAAAGAATGGGGCTATGTTCATTGTTAGCCAAGCTGGTTTTGAAGTTTTGTTGGAAGTCACCTCTGTTCTCATTTTTTAAAAAATGTCCCCTTCCCCCCTCACCCCTTTATTTTACTGCACACCCTAATTGTGTTTCATGTTGAAGCATGTAGCATTGTTTGTGTCTATACAGTAAAGACACTCCCCCCACCATGTGCTTATTAAGATCATTAAATTAAATAACATTATTCAGAGTTGTTCTTTAATCAGAGCATGTGCAAGCATCCAAAACCTGGGTGAACACAAAGCATGAAAATGCAAGTCTCTGATGTACAGACATGCAGAAAGCAACCGATGCCTGATACACTTTTCACGGGCCCCAAAGACTGTTGCTCCCAATTTGTTTTGTTTTGTTTTTCGACATTAAAAAAGGAAACAAATATCTTCTGTCCTTAGGAGCTCTGATCCTAGCTTCACTGGAAACCACAGCAAATTCATTTTGCCTTCAAAGGGCTCAAAAATTCTCCCCCTTATGCTCAAAAACAAATAAGCAGCGGTTCCCTGAGAAGTGGAACTTCTAAAACCTGCTATTTTGGGCTTTCTGGGCAGTAGATTCTCCTGTGGCTAAAAACATGATTGTGCCTATGGTTTTTTACCTTGATACTTTTACAGGGAACAATTCCAGCCCCCTGAGTGCCACACAAACTCGAGTGCCAGATGCATTGTGGGAACCGCTATAACTGAGCACTTTGTGCTTTTGCCCACGAGCCTACTTTTAATCCAGCTCTGCCTATCCTTCTGCCAAGCGTGGTTGATACTGTCCATCAAGTTTAAAAGTTATTAGGAGCAGAGAGATAGACAGATAGATAGACAGATTGTAAAATCCAGCTGAAAGCATTATAATACTGCTAGCGCATCCCAAAATACTCTCCTCCCCTACAACCCTTTTCCCACAGCTTGTTCCATTTTCAGCTTGGGCCCCAATTCTGAAGAGATAGCATTAAGGAAGTTTTCATCTGATGCATGCCAGCAAGTTAGCATGTGCTTTTGTGATTACTTGAAGAGCATGTATGTACAAGTACTTTCCGGAATCAACAGCTTCGACTGTAAATCATTTGAGGCAGGATTGCCATTTATTAAATGCATGTACAACGACCTGCCTGAGATCCCTAACGCTGCTGTAAAATGACTAAATAAGTATATAATACTGACATTCATGCTCTGACAGCAGCCACAAGACTTCCCATTAAATGAAGAGCTCAAGAGGCAATTGTGTCTAACAGGCAAAGCAGGGACTGGGAAACTGAATTTCTGGTTGTTGTTTACTGAGTGAGGCCAGGATGCTCTGTGGGTTACTTCTGCCTGGAAATATCAGCTCCAAGCTCACCTGTGAATGGGACACTGGCCTAAGAAATTCTCAGCCTGACACAAGCCTTTCCTTTTGCTAAGTGGCAAACACTTGTTGGAATTATGCTTATTATGGGTTGGCCTAGGAAAGCTGCAGGGCAATCAGCAATGATCAGCAGCATTCCATCTGAATGTAAGAGCTCAGCCTTCAGTCCTATCTGACATTTGCTTTCCCCAGTGCCACTTAAACTAATCTTAAATCTCCTTGTTTATCTTCTGTTTGTATGAGATGACTTTTCAGAAGAGCTAGGCAACTTCAGCAAACCTTAACCAACGTTTTTGCATGTGTGTATGTATATATCTGCACAACTCCAAATACTTCTTTTTCTCTTTCCTTTCTCTTCTGTTTCTTTGGTACATCTGCTGTCTCTGTCTCCATGTGCAGTCTTACTTTTCCCATCTCTTTCTGCTTTCCAAGTCTTCCTCTCACATCATTTTAGCTCTAAGTATCGCTCCCTGACCCTACTAACATCACATTTTAATCAGATAGCACCTCCTTTTCCTCTTGCAAAACTCTGTTATATCGTTCGCACTTGAAATGCAACAGATAGTTTAGCAAGAGCGCATTTTTGCAAGGAGCAACCAAATAAAGGGGATCCAAAGCCAACTAAAGAGCCCCGCTTTCAAAAGGGTACAACAGAGAGTAAAGTGAAATTAGAGTTTCTAAAGCAAGCTGGAAAAGTTTCAGCAAAGTCTTAGCCCACATTCTGATTACAGCTTAATTGGACACCCTGGTGTTTGAAGGGGCTCAGTGGAAAATAAAACAAATGTGCCTATTGTTCTTAGAATAAGTATTATAATAATAATCATTCTTTAAGCATCAGTAGTGCCTTTCATCTAAGGGCCATAAAGCACTGTGCAAACATTAATGAACTAAGCCTCTCAGTGCTCCTGTAAACAAGGTAGATATTTTAGACCCGTTTTTAAATGAAGAAGTGAGGTCCAAGGAAGATAACAGCAAAATGTTTCTTATGCTTGCAATTGGTTACTTAAATCTATGTACAACTAGACCCAATGTAAGCATAGTCTTATTTTCAGAAGTGACAAGTAACCTTAGTTCCAATGGCTTTTGGAAGGATGTAGCATCTTTAAAGCTCAGTTCCTACTTCAGCTGCTTTAAAAGTACACGCTTAGATGCTTCTCAAGATCTGTCAGAATCAAGCAACAAGCCTGTGCAAGGATCAGAGGAATTTAGGACTCCTGGTTCCTAGTCTCTTCATCTACACAGTAGTCTGCCATGATTTCTGTAATGTAGCTATTATCCCATAAAGACCTAGCCATAGTCCTCACTTTCAGCTTGAGCAATTCTATTGAATACAATACTGAACACAGTGAATACAGTTGATTTGGTGTGCACAGGTATTTACAGGATTTAACCTCACACACTTCCCTTTCTAGACTTTAGCAGATATGCTTGGAAGGCTTCATGTACCCTCTCAATAATTTTAAATATGAAGTGGAGCTAAATCCCCAAGAAATTTTGCTTCATCAATGCTTGCTAACTATCTGGAGATTGGTTAAGAAATTTGTAAGCATCATTTCCCATGCAATGGCTTAACAAGAAGCTTTTATCCTTGCTTTCAGCCAATCGCAGTGCTAAACAGAACACTGCCCAATTTATTTTTTTAACAAGGTTCTCTGCTATTGAAACCAGTATGAAGTGCAATTTATGGGCTTAACATTCAACTGTTAAATTATCCTCCCAACGTCTTTCCAGGCCACTCTCTTAGCTCTTCAGAAGAATATTTTATTGGAAAGGGTAAATGTATAAAAATCTACTGTTAAAACACTTAACAAATCTCCCCTGTCAGGCCAGTAAACTGTAGTCCATCCACTCTGATCTGAGATTGCTGTTTCCCTGCTCCCCCCTCCCCACCTCCCTTTTCTTTGTTTAAAATATGCTGACCACACAGTGACCTCTCGTAACCCATTGGTCGAAAATTACAACCAGCCACACAAACAAGCAGCTCGAGGTCAGAAAGAGCAGGGTCTGCTAAAAGTTAGTAATCATACATTAATTCCCTGACATAATTAATCAAAATGAACCACCGTTATCTAGCGCGGAACCTTTAACCTATTACAAAGGGGTCAATTTGCAAACCACTTGAGCATGGGAGTTTGGTACAAATAGCATACTCCCTTCATCTGGGATGCCCTAAGTAGGCAAAAATGCCTTTGAAGTCCCAAATCTACCAGATTTAGATATAATTTCATCAATCAAGTTAAAAGGCTGCCTTCCCTCCAAAAAGGATTTCATGTAGATCTGTCATCTAGCTCTGTTCAGTGGGTGACTGAAAATCCATTTGTTAGGCTCTTTTTGTCAGGATGGAGTAGGCTGCAGTTGGCTCTACATGTCAAAATAGCTGAAAGTTTATCAAATTGAAGGCTAAGAGGAATGATTTGTGTAAGAACCTGTGCTGACCTGGTAAAGGAAGCAGTAAATCTCAGCTTTGTTATGCCAATCAGCTTCAATTCTGGAACTTAATTGTGTTTTCATTTGATATGACTATAATTACGTCTATATAGTGCATCAGCTACTCACAGTGAATAAGATAAAGGACTTCACATGTCTGTACAGCTCCCAGGATCATGCTGCCTCACCATCTTCTTCCGTGCACTCACCTGAGCAAAGTCCCTGTGAAATATTATCTCCATCCTAAAGGAAGGAACTGATGCCCAGAGAAACACAGCCCTGACCTTTCAAGGATTTTAGTGCTCAGCTCCTTTTCAAATCTTAAATTTCCACCAACATCTGCATGAGTAAGGCAGCTCAACAGGAATCAGGAGCCTAAATACTCTTAAGATTCGGGTTTAAATGGCGTGTCCAAGGTCACGCAGGAGGAACTTGCAGCAAAAAGGAGAGCAGAATCCAGGTCTCTGAAGTCCACTGAATCAACCTTCCTTTATCAGATTTAAGATCCCTACAGTCCACAGATTCTCCCTTGAGTCTTATCTAATCCTCTTTTATATGTATCAATGCAAACACTCCTCCATATGTATATTTAATGTATTTATTTATTGCATGCAAGAACGGATGAGCTGTAGAGTTTTAGAATAACATCTTATCCAGTGATATCATATATCACACAGGTGAATCTCAAGGGGTTTATGATGTTACCAAGACCCCCAAATAGAATTAATTTTAAGTCATTCACCGAATCTCATTTTCTGTGTCATATAATGTATGACCACAACAAAGATGTCAAAATATTTTAAATGACTTTACATTAGTATTAGTGCAACAACTGCATTTGGAAAGTATCACACCTACTTAAAAAGTTTCTGGGAAATGTAAAACAAAGTCATTGTTAAGGTCAGTGTTTTAGCAGAGGTCACTTGAACTACAATTCCCAATATGCACATGGAGTTGACATGTCTGGCTTTTAAAACAAAATCACAATTCATCATCTGAATGTCAGATCTGTGGCATATGAGTTCCTGGTGTCTGAATGATTATGACACTTATAAAGTATATTTTATTATTACAGCCCACTCATTGCCACTCTCCATATGTGAAGTGATGGATATTTTAAATGTAATTCTACTTATTTATATTTATATCTTACTAGTGACAGGTAAAAAGCATCAACAAATCACTGCAATTTTTAACTAGTCAGAGACAAGATTTATTTTTAGTATAGTTAGTATGCATACTGCGGTTATTAGGAAGAGTGATTCCCACCCAGAGAATCATTGTTTAGTCATGTTTAATTAAAACAAACCCCCCGAAAAAGGAACCTCAAAACATTCAGAAACGTCACACAAAGGTAAAAGGGACAATTGTAGAAATGCATATGAGGCTGAATATGGGCTGCAGCATCTCCCTGCGCTGGAAGTGGCTGCTAGAATTTGAAGGGCTAAAGGAAGAGGTGAGATTGCCTTCAACATACTATTTATTCAGAATGTTACCATTTCAGGCTACTTAATTAAGTATATAATTAATTTATTAAGACGCTTCTGAACATTAATTGTTTAAAAAAGTTAAGGCTGCAATACTAGGTAGAGTCCTGCAGTTCTTTCTCAGGTTCCTATTTGACCACCTAATTTTCTGTAGAACTGTGAGTAAACAACCTTTGCAACGAAAGACAGGTAATGACAAAAACGTGTTCACAGATGGAGGTGTTCCTGGACAGAAAAGCATTTTGGCAGAGCATCTAACATATGCATTTTTGCTGTAGTGCTATTATAATCAAGACAAGTGAGCTTTGTATCGTCTATAAGACTTTTGTCATTACTGCAGAGACCTTCAAGAAGTGCAAAGCTTCTTCCCCATCAGCTGGCATAGGTTCCTAGGACACCTGGACACGCTGCCAGACAAACCTACTGCCTGCCTCTGCTCCACTCTACACACTGCATGATCCACTACAAACTGCTGAAACCCTCACTTTGCAACTGCCTAAAATGGATACAACTATAATTAATGACCTCTAGGGTCTCTGATAAAGCCATTTAGCATTTGCCAGGCACTTTGTAGGCTTTTGGGTCAAAAACAGTAACAGCAAGGTAGTATTATGAAGTTTCATCCTCAAGTTATAATAATGTTTAATAGCAGGATCTTCACGTTGTTAGAAATAAAATCACATTGCAGAAATGTATAACAAAGAAAATGAAATTGGATGCATCACACATTCAAACAGACTTCAGCGTTTACAACTTGCAATCATAGAATTAGTAAGGCTGGAAATGACCTCTGAGATCATCTAGTCCAACCATCCACCTGCCACTAATACTGCTCACAAGCTACGTCCCTCAGTGCCACATCCCCACGGTTCTTGAACAACTCCAGGGATGGTGACACACCACCTCCCTGGGCAGCCTGTCCGAATGCCTCACCACTCTTCCTGAGAAGAAGTGTGTCCTAATATCCAACCTGAACCGCCCCTGGTTGAGGCTCTTGAGGCTCTCATCCTATCACTCTTACCCAGGAAAAGAGGCCGACTCCCACTTTGCCACAACCTCCTTTCAGGGAGTTGTAGGGAGCGATAAGGTCTCCCATGGGCCTCCTCTCCTCCAGGCTGAACAAGCTTGGAGATGTTTTCTAGACCTGGACAATCACACAGCAATAAACCTGCTCTTACATAGGTAATTTCTCCAGCTGTTAACAGATGTGAAACAAGTGTGAAAATGCCAACTGCAGCACCTTACTTGCAATGTGAGGTTGCTCCAAGTTATCTTGAGCTGATTCAGTAACATCATGTGAAGGACAAAGAGGTTGCTGGTAGCTCGTTCTGCAACGCTGTCTGAGCTGCAAGGGCTTATGAGTCACACTCCGGAGAGACTGCAAGGAAAAACACATCACATTTTCCAGGCCACCAAAACTCAAAGTGAGAAATTCACACATGTTCAACCCATTCCCTCCCCCACACACAGAGTCTCAGCTCCCATGGGATAGGGAATTTATTCGTTAATTCTTGAGCTTAAGTCTTCATCTGAGGAAGAGATGAGCATCGAAGTCTCTCCTCTCATCTCGCATGGAGATGAAAGTTTCTCAGTTGGACTCTTCAGTGCAGCCTCCCCCTTCCTGGAAAAGATGAATCCCCGTGGAAGAATCCGAAACCTCTGGCCACCCAGCATATCCATCAGAAATAAAAACATCTTCACTGAGAAAATGCATGCGTAGAACAGAGCACAATGCAAGGCGAGCTCTGCTTGCACAGAGCGGTAGGAAATGAAAGGTAAAAGCCAAAAAAGCCAAACGGAGTGGTGTTGAGATAACAACAGGACATTGTTTTGATCCCGGGAGATCCTGTGGTTTTTCTTTTTAATAGTGTCACATAGAGTAACTTATAAAGGAGGCAGGGAAGGTGACACAATTTTATAACTCTGCGGGGGCTTCACACCATGGGACAAGATTCCTATTGTACAGAGGAATATTGGAAAGAAAAGGGGGAAAGGAAAAAAAAAGAGCTTGCAAAGCAGATCTAAAATTACACCTATTCTCAAGGAAGATACAAATCTAGGCCAAAAGGATTGCTCATTACAATGAACTCCTAGGAACTTTTCTAGCAAACGCTTCACAGGTATTTATCAACCGAGCCCAGGGCAGGTAAGGAGGATCAGAAAGAAAGAAAAACAGACTGCTTTCTCTCCACAACTCTCTCAGCCCATTTTCTACAATTGTAGAGCTTCTAGTGAGCGTGGCCAGACCTTCTCTACCCAGAGATACAACACTGTGCACTGCTCTCCCTGTTCCTCAGTCCCACCATTTGCAGGGGTGGGCTCCCACTGCACCAATGGGCTCTGTATCACCTAAGAAGGATGCTCTGCCTCATACACACAACACCAACAAATCAGTTGCAAATCTCAAGCCAAAAAGTGGAACAAACCCAAGGTAATGCCACCCTCTTATGAAAGAAACTCACAAACAGTTAAGCCCAAAATAGCATTAACTGGGCAGGTTCAGAGGGAGAAACAAAATGCAACAACACTGCGTGGGCATCTGTGATTCTGAAATGATCATGTGAATCCGGGATCATCAATACAGTGGGATGACCCCCCTGTCCCACTGTTGCTGTTGTGAGGTGAGGTCTCCAAAGATCTCTGTCTGAGCTAATTTCAGTTGTTTGCTGCAAAACTTCTTTTCTTCCCTTCCCACTCTGCATCACACAATGCTCTTTTTGGTGTTTCCGTTCACACCGCGGGCACTGATCCCTGCCAGGAGAGGTGTCAAAACTTCTAATAAAACGATTGCTCACGCAGAAAGTCTCACAGCTGAAATTTTGGAGCCGTACACACTCCCACACAAAGCAGGGCTGTCAGATCGGATTGCAAGGTGTCAGTTTACCCAATTCAAACCTGAGGCTCTATTAAAAAAATGCACAACAACCCATCCCCCTACAGACACACACACGAATGGAAGACGTCAATCAAAAGTAATTAATAGTTTTCCTTCCTCTTTCGCTCTCCAAAGAATGCCAGGAGACAATAATCTGTGAACTCAAATGACCGATGAATAATATTAACGCGAAAATTGGGCTGGTGGTGAAATATTCACAGGAGTTGTCAGTGCTACCTGAAGACCATAGCCCAGAACATCTCTCAAATGCCTCTGCAGTGCTGTGCTGAACTGCTCTGCACGATGTGGAGTCTGGGAGGTGACAGAAGGCGTCGGCGCAGATGGGGAGTACAGATGTGGGGTTAAGCCAGATGTGAGGGAAAGAGCTCGGAGCCAGATTGGAACCTTCAGCACCCACCATTTACGTCAAGCAACTGTGAATGATCTCATTTCCCAAGTCATCTAGGGCAAAATGTGGCTTTCTGTAGAAGAGCCAATGCTTTTGGGGGCTTGTGAAAAAATAAAGAATCCGAATGAACTTCACTGAGACCTGCAGGGATTTAACCCAAACTCCTCCAAACTGAAGGGCAGAGTTCTGTTATCCAATAAGACCTGCACAGAAGGGCAGTGTCACAGTTTGCTGACCCTTCACCGCAGCATCAGACAGCATACCAAGTGCTAGAATGCTACTTTATTTTTAACAATTAGGTGTGCACTTACCTGTAGAAGGATACAGAAAGGCTATAAGGTCTGCAGCCCCACACTCCTTCTCTCTCATTAACCCACATAATCCAATGCCATATTTGCTCCTAACCATAACATGGATCACAGCTGTGTATCTCTGCTTTCCCCCAAACACACCCACGGATGTGCTGGATCCAATCCATGTGGATGGAAATGCATTAGTAGACAAGCAACTATGAATACCAAAAAAACCAACAGCCTCCCTTTTTCTTCATGTTCTTTCTCTGGAGACAAATGCACCTCTTTGGAGCCTCCTGACCAGGCACCTGGAGGAGGCAGACACACCTGGCTGGCAAAGTGAGCTCCCTCCTGCTGCATGTGATCACCTCCCTTCAAACTGCTCTGGCTTAACAAAGAGTGACTATTAAAACTATTGTGCAACTTTTTCTTTGCTATTTCCCATCCAGTTCCATACGTAAAGGCATGATTCTGCAATTAAACAGTGAAGAGTGGTTCCTTAATGTATATGCTGAAGTTCTTGCATGATTACTGGTGGTAAATGACTAAATCATCCACTTTCACCATCTAACACATGCACTGCTTTTATGGATAGACATCATATATATGTTCTGAAGGCTTTTTCCTTTTTTTCCCAAAGCTTTTTTTTTCCATATTTTCAAACACATTGTCCTTATATCCTAAATCTAGTCTGAATGGCAAGAAGTTGCATGATGCAGGTAGTTCCTCCCAGCCTGCTTGTAGGCAGCCTCACACTAAGACGACCACTACTACTCTTGCTATCTGTAAAGGGCCTTAAGTTGTTGCTGCTGCTGTAACCCCATAAAGCTCTCTTCTTTTGTTCTCTTCTTGAGTCTGGTTCCTAGTACCCTTCAGACATTTTATTGATCTTTCTCCCCCTCTAGCTCATACATGCTAATTGTACCTCTGTAGCAAAACAATCTTATTATCATGTTAATTAGTGGGAGGGTTGTTGAGGGTTTCCAGTTCATTACCTGCTAATTTCAAGATAAATGAATCCACAGGTTACTAAGTAAATAAGGTCACCTATCAAGTACTTGTAAACGTGTTTGTAAACAAGGAGGGGAGATGGGGAGGGAGAGAAAGGGAAGCATGTTTGGCTTGGATGGTGGGAAGTAGCTTTGGATACGGATTTGGCATCCCATGCTGGGGTGACTCCATTTTCCTTGAACTCATTTGTAATGGAAAGCGAATGTTTGCTGTCCACCTGGTTCCCCAGTGGGACGTTTCCTCCCTGCAACTACTTTGTGCGCTCAAAAGGCTCTTTGTGAGCAGATTACTCATTCGGAGGTTCGGTTGATTGTTGCTGCCTTTTGTGGTGAGAGCCAGGAGTGAGGACATGCACAAGGCAAAGCAGCACCAAAGGGGGAACAAAAAGCATGGTAGTGTGAGTCACGTAACCTCCCCCTCCGCAGCCTCACATGGCTGAGGGTTATTCATATTGCCTTTATATGCAGGGACACAGGACAAAGGGATTCAATGGGCGAGGGGAAATAAACAGTCAGATCCTCTGCTGGGGTAAAATGATATATTGCTTTGAAATCCATGCATTTATGCCACCCCCAAACCTCCAACGGAGATCTCTCCAAGTGGGGCAAGTGGATAAAAGGACCATGTAGAAAAGCCTATCTGAGCTATGCGGATTGCAGAGGTAAAGTTATCAGCAGACAAAATGGAAAACGATGCTGAGTGAGCTCCCCCGGGGTCTGCCCTGGGACCAGTCCTGTTCAACATGATTGTTAAAGCTAGTGAAATAAAGAATATGAGAATTAAATGTTCAGAGCACACCAAGCTGGGGAGGGCGGCCAGCTCAGAGAAAGGAAGGAGGGCAATTCAAAGAGAGCTTGATAAATTGGAAAGAAAATATGGTCCAGAAAAAAAAAATAAGGCATCACTCCTTGAGGGCAAGTTTGGAGTCCAAGCCTGGGCAGGAACAAGACACATGAATACAGGGAAAACCAAGCAAGGTGGTGATCCATCATTAAGGACATGAAGAGATGAGCAGACCTCAAGTTAGAGAGGAGAGAACACTGACTGTCATGATGTTGTGGAGAAGGCAAACATCATATTAGCATTTGTAAGCCGGAGTGTTGCCAGCAGGATTCCTGAATGACCTCTAGCCCATGCAGAGCTGGCTGGGGCCAGGTTTAGAGGGAGATCTGAAAGATCAGAGTTCTGGGAATCCATCCTGCAAAAAAATAGGGACGAGAACAACTGTTTCAATGGAGGGTCTTCAGAAATGCAAAAGATGAAAGAAGGAAATCATCTACCCTCCACAGCCATACTGACTACACCAGAAAGGAAAGAGTTTACCTCAGGGTAGGAAGGATTCAGGCCAGGAGAAGAAGTCACGTGCCTGTACTACATGCTTAAGGACCCAAGAACATCCAAGACAGGCCTATTGGAGATTTGCATCCTTGTGAGGAGACTGAAAGCTTGGCAAGGTACCACCAGAGATTTAAACTGGCAGGGCAGTAGTATCTTGGGTTTAGGTATCTGAATGATTCCCTCAGTGCAGCTTCTTAAAGCTATGGGCAGTGAACAGTGGAGTAATTTGCATGAAGATGCTATAAAGTCTTTGGAAGAACCTGGCACAGTCTGCCTGCCTTGGAGCACGGGAATCCAGTCGATCCATACCCAGAACCACCTGAGGTATTTCTCATTTTGTATATAGGCGAGAACTCACTAACCCTCCTTCTGACAACAGCATTGATGGATTCATCTTTCAAAACCCACGTTTGAGTCTGTTTCAGAGGTTTGTAGCGGATCAGGGTTGAACACAGACTCTCCAAGGGTGGTCCAATGAAGTAGACCCGAGAGGAGCTGGGCAAATTGCAGTGAGTCATCCATCTGCCCCATCCCACCTTTTTCTCTGAGGGAGATGTCTGTAAACACTCTTCCACTTTGCCAAATTTGTTCCAAATTCTGTTTAAAAGATACTCTTGTGGTGAATTTCCTTCTTTTTCCCTGAGTTGCTTTTAAAACTTGTTATTTGTGCCAAAAGCTCTGTCATATGAGTCACCTGATATTCTCCCACCAGCTGGATGAGCACGCAGCAAGTTGTATCATCAGCTTCCAAGGGTGAATGATCATGAGAAACATATTTAAAACTGCTTTTTGCAAGCATGCATAATGGAAATAGCCACTTGAATGTTTGTTAAAAACAAGTGCAAAAGCACCACAACAAACTGGCCAGGCAAATTCTTTTCTTTTCTTTTCTTTTCTTTTCTTTTCTTTTCTTTTCTTTTCTTTTCTTTTCTTTTCTTTTCTTTTCTTTTCTTTTCTTTTCTTTTCTTCTCTTCTCTTCTCTTCTCTTCTCTTCTCTTCTCTTCTCTTCTCTTCTCTTTTCTTTTCTTTTCTTCTTTCCTTTCCTTTCCCTTTCCTTTCCTTTTCCCACTCCATTTTTATTTGAAAAGCTGTATATTTCTCCAATTTTATGAAGTAAGAAGTAGAAATAGTTTCTTTTTAAGAGTAGTGGTTGATATCAAATGCATGTGAAATCCTTCTTTGAACTCTGAATTGCTTGTGCATTTATTTGGATACCGGCAGCTCAAAGAGCTTAAATATCAAGAATGGCAAACATGAGGAATATTCAGCATGAACTTATCATCCCTGTAACTGAACAATTCAGTTGTATGCATGAAACATCATCAAAGGGGATTCTGCATACGTAATTATTTAATTTTCACCTGCTTGCCATATAGGATTAAAACAGACTTAAAAAACACTTTCTGTGTTCATTTTCTGAGTGGGCTTGGGAATTTTGGGGTTGTTTTTCTGTGGTTAGCTGTATAATTAACCCAAAGTCTATTAAGGCAGACTCAAGTGTTTGTACCGTGTGGTTTTGGCATCCCTTTCAGCACACCTCTAAAGTTACTGTGCAAAGTGCAGATACAGCAGCCCAACTGCCATCTGAAACACTGAATTCTCTCCTCTTCTTTTTTTTAATTAAGATAATAAATTGGTCTTAAATTATCCCTGAAATCAGACCAGTGTTGATTACAATGGGTCTCATGCTGTGACAGCTCAAGATGATGTTATTTTTATTCCTTTTCAATGAGATCTTAATCTCTCCCTGCGTGTAAACAAATTGTCACAGTAACCTTGTTCTTTAATCTCCCAGCTGAAGACCTTTAAAGCATTGGGAGATAACAGATCTAACTGAGATTTCATCAGCTTTCAGGCTTTTACAGATATGCCGCATGCCTCTCCCACTGCTGCAGTCTTTAAATGTTGAAGGAGAGAAGTGCACATTACACTCAAACGCTCGCCTTAAACGTTTGAAAATAGTATCCGCCCAGCAACATGCACTCCGGGGCTCAGATCTGCGGCGGAATTGGGAGGCAGGCAGGAGGCAGGTTGGTGCCTTCATGGCAGAACCATGGCTCTCTGGTGTCACTGCCCTGCTCTGAATTGTGGCAGCAATAAACGCCGGCCTGCATTTCTTATCCCCCTGTTAGCAAAAGGAAACTGTTCCAGTGCGCAGTTAGGAAGAAGAATGAAAGGATCAGAGGTAGCTCACTTTTTTTTTCTCTTCCACCTGCTTTGCAAATATGAACTAATTCATCTTCTAAAGCAACAGATACATAATTATACCCAGTCAGCTATTACAAATGGGGAAAAAGAGGCAACAGGCAGCAAAGTTATTTGCCTAAGGCCCTGCAGTCTCTGGCTCACGAGCAGTGAGTAATTGCCCACCCTGGGGAACCCAAATCTTCGGCCTCGCTGCTCTCCGCTGAATACTTCGGAGCAAACTCCCAGGATTAGCTGACATCAATAACTGCTTTCCAGCTAAGTTCCCAAACCTTTTTTCCACCGGCGCATGGCAGGGATAATGCTGCCGACCCCACCTGTGAATACTTCTTTAAAAAATAATGTCAACAATCTGCGTGTCAGGCTACTTCAGTGCATTCAGATGAGCATTTTTCATGTTTGAGGGCATGTAAGCATCATTATTCATAGTGGTAGGACTGGGAATACTCAATAGCATCCATAAACCTGGTGTGCATTTCCTTACAGGTGAACATTATTTGTGAGTAGACATATGGGTACATTTTCCAAACACTATACAGGAGCCACTGCACACAGGAAAAAATCTGTTCCTGTTAAAATGGCTTTTGCCCAGGCATCTATTGATGCTTGGAAAATGCACTCCATTTATTTACTGGTGTGCCAGTTATTTGTCTATATAACAATGTTTTCTGTCAAGGCAAAAAATTTATTGCTCCTACAGTTTAAACTCTTTCATTGGAAATTCAGCCAAAACTATTCCAAGTCCGACAGAAAGGCCTCTCTGCAAACAGCACAGATATCTGCATCAGGTTTTCAGTAATATTGTCCCCCATTTACTGCCGACTTTCATTTGTTTTAATATGCTTCCAGATCAAATTTAAAAGCACTTCATATATTTCAAGAGTATTTTAAAGATGGAGCAGATCTACGTTAACAGCTTATAAGTAGCAAATAAATATATATACATACATGTGTATATATATAATGCAGATTGCTTTTCATTAACATTGCCATCATCTGAGAATTATTTCTCTGCTTCTGGATGTTTGCTTTCCTGAGAAGTTGGAGTAAATAAGCACTTTTCAGATGAAAACAGACAGGGCTCTTCCAAGGAAGAATCTTAAGCTGATGGTGCACATTATATCCACATTTCATTTGACATTTCTTTATCAGAAATAACAAAATGCTTCAGCAGCATTAACAACAATAACCAGTTCTTTAATGCCATATTATTCTACAAATGTCTCTCCAGTTTGCCAGATTATTTTCTTGGAGTTGAAAGAGCCACAACATAATGATCTGAGGATACAAAAAGTTGGACTCCGTAGGTCTGAAACACTTACTTTTTGTTTTTATTCTGAAATTCCTTCAACTTTTCTCTCTTCCTTTCTCTTTTCTTTCTTTCTCTCTTTCTCTCTTTCTTTCTCTCTTTTTCTCCTTTTTTCTCTCTTTCTTTCTCTCTTTTTCTCCTTTTTTCTCTCTTTCTTTCTCTCTTTCTCTGTTTCTCTCTTTCTTTCTTGCTTTCTTTATTTCTCTTTAAGGATTCTGCCATTCAATTTCTAGGAAAATTGATATAATCAGCTCAGGAATGATTCCAGAGAATCACAGTTACTCATCGTTTTCTGAAAATATTATAAATAGATAATAGGAAGCATTTATTTATTCATTTATTTGCCAGCAGGCTGGTGAAGTGACAACACTCGGAGCTGAGTTTGGGAATATTTACTAGCTGAAGTTTGAAACCAAACGGCAGCAAACATGGCTCGTAGTGTGAGGAAAAATAAGCTGCTATTGATTACTCCCTATTTTTATGCTTCAGAATTTCAGTTTGGAAAAAGAAAGAAGAGAACACGAGAGACTTTGCCCGTGGTTGAGAGGCCTGACAGCTCCAGAGGCATGTTATCCCCGCAGCTCCTGATCACATGCCAAACCCAATTACGGAGCCTTCCCGTTATTTCCATCGTCTCCAGTGTCAGGAGGAGAGACAGCCATCAGCAGAAGCTGCGTGATGTGAAGGCAGGGCAGGGCTCTCGGAGAGGACAACTCCATTAAGCCATCTGCAGCCAGGGCAGAGCACACCTCCCTCCTTGCTTTGCTATGGGTAATTCCTCCATTGGACACACAGAGGAACAAGTACTTAGGATACTTGCACTATCACATGGGGCTGCCCCACCACTTCAAACCTTACAGCACGCACACGTTACAACCTGAGATAACACAGGGACACTGTTTTTTGCTAATCTGAAACTAGTTCTTGAATCGCTCCCTAACTACCCTTTCTCCGTATAGTCATTCCAAAAAGAAAACATCCCTGATAAGACGTTATTAAAAATGTATAGTGGCTTTAAATGTAAATATCAGCTGGAAGCTCTGCCTTAGATTCCGCAGCAGCAGTTCAAGTCTATGTGCTTAGCACCATCTTATTCCTTATCATAACGAGGGCTAGCAAAATACCACAGCCTGAACCAAGCATAACTTGTCTTGCAACTTCTGTAAGAGAGAAGATCAATTTTCTCCCTGAGCAACAGCCTAATTCATCAGCAGAGTGGAGACTAAACTGTGGCAAGAACAAATAGCAGAGAGGTACAGGAAGAGAGAAAGAGAAGGGGCTGAAAGGAACATAAAGACAAAGCAATTTGCAAGCTAGCGAGGTGCCGCCTGGGCTGGAAGAGGTGGTTCTATGCACAACCCCTGTGTGCCATTTGCAGAGCAGAAAGCCCCAGAGTTACACTGTGAGACCCATCCTGCACTAAGGCATCAGTTGCTTCACTATAAGCACATCCCATGCTCTCGTTAGTCTGTTTGGAGCCTGCTGAAACATGGAGAGACAGGTGCCTCCATCCACCACTCCGAACAGCCTTCCCCGTGGTGCTGCCAACACAATTTTAAAGAAGATGGTGTAGATGATTGCTTCAGTGAATTTACACATGATGGCAAATAACTATGCTTAATAAAACTGAGAGAGCCTTAATGATTTCATTTTGGTGATTTAATTTATAAAAGCAAAGCTTAATCATTTAATAGCGTCATTAAGAAAACACCACAGGAAGTTTAGAAATAAAGAATCATCCATATCTCCTGAGAAATGAGGGATTTTTTTCGAACATTCAGCTCATGACAAAATAAAATGGAAAGCTTACAGCTTCTTAAATAATTGCACTTGAAATATAAGCAATCCCTAAAGAATCCATTTAGCCTCATCTTCTGCAGCACTGAAGAATTGCATTTCTGCTCACCACTGTGTGAAAGAGGCTCCACAAGTAAGAGACAACGCTGGTGATGGGAATGTGTGTACACTTTTTTGGTTAAGGAATTCTTTGTGAACTAACTGCAAATGTCACAGCAACAACAACAAAAAAAAAATGAAATAAAAAACACGTTTATTTCAAAAGCAGCAGTTTAAAATAAAATCACGCTATAACATCGTATTTGGTGAAACGACGATGGAAGCACCTCTCACCAGCAAATCACAGTGCATGTGACTGCGAGTCTGTCTGTCCATGTGTGCACGTGCACACACAAGTGTGTATGAGTCCCTCATGGAAGTCTCCAAGGACTGGATTAACCAAGAGTTTGCATTGGGGTAATGGAAAATATGAACTCATTAGCACTAGGTTTGTCATTTGCTCCATAACACAAAAGTAAATTACAATGTATTAATGCAGTTAGTGTTGTTTTTAATGTGCACTGGGATACAATAAAAGTTTTTATTGGGGAAGTGTGATGGCATGTTTTCACTACAGCATTAGCACTTGTCTTCTGATAGGGCAGCCAGTCATATTACCCAGTGGAACACTCCTATAATGATGTAGTAAAATTTGACTCTGATATAGTAAAATCTGTTTATGGCAAAGCTGCTTTTTCACACAATTGGGCTGGGGCAGGGAGCAGAAAGGACATAGGTAAAAGAATTCCTTTATAACTCTATGTTCATAGAAAGTATTTCAAAACAAACAAACAAACAAACATTCCCAGGCTTCAGGACCGCCCAGAGGAATTGCCATGCCCATACTATCCATTTCTCTCCGCATGGTTTCTTCTCTTCCTTACCCCATCCAGCAGCTGCCATAAATTAGTGACCACGTCTGGGTGCAGGAACCCGAACAGTATTGTAATTTCACACACTTTTAATGGGCTTGTTGCAGAGTTTTGCATGTACAACCCAACCCATATAAAACCACCTTGGGCACACTCGTGTTAGAGGCAAAGTGATGGAGGAGAGCAGGGGGTGGGATCCATCCCAGAGTGAACAGAGCTTGCTTGTGCTTGCTGTGGGGCTGGCAGCCCACACCCTCCTGCCCACGCTCCTTTACTGCCTTCCCAACAACAGGTTTGTGGTACTAATGAAGGCTCACAGGTGCTTCCCAGATTGCTCATTTCAAGCCACGAGTTTGCCTTTCCCTTTTTGCTAACTGGACAAAGAAAGCTTCATGCATTTAAACTCATTCTCATAGATCCCATCCACTGTCTCTCTGCTCTTCCTCCTTTCCTCTCCCCTCATATTTGCAACCTTTCATGTTTGAGGGTAAAGAAACCGAGTTCTGCTTTTCCATGTGAGATGCACTGAACCAGCTCAGTTATCCCTTTGGAGGGTTTTGTGAGAACAAGAGCTGGAGAGCAAAATATTCTAGGATGAATCTGTGAGAGACATTCATTAAAACAAGACAAAGATAGTGAGAAAGTCCTGAATAAGGCTTTGTAATGAATGGACCCAACTAACCCACGCCTGTGGCTTGCTTGCTAGTCTAGTGACAGGAGTTGAAAGTTATTTATTTGTTTGTAATATACTTTTCCACCAGAACACTTTAGTAATAAAGAGACATGAGGGGAGACACATTAGAAAGTGTGCCATACATCAAAATGAAAAGTACCACATAAGCTACATGATGAACGTAGGATAAAATGTACTTTGTTTTCCACAAGACAAAACAATAAGGAAAATGCTGTGTCTGGTGTAATTCTGAGCTTGGAACTTCTGCTTGTTATTTATTTTTATTAAGCAAATATACAGCCCTGTAAATGTACCTGGTGCTAACTAAACCAGGATAACATGCCGTCCAGGTTGGGAGAAGTTCAGAGCCCAACATGGCCAAGGTACTGTGCAGGATGGGCAAAACAAAAGACCATGATTCAGGGAAATATTGAGAGGTTTTAGGTGAAAACAAGCAGAATATATAAAAGAAGCATATAATGGGGCTATTGAAACTCCACATAATCATTAACAGGTATAAACATATCTCCTTCTTAAACACTCTTCTCCTTCCCATTTATTGATTTATTCCCCCATGGCATATTGTTTAAATCCTTCACCGCGGATCCCAAAGCAAGGACAGCCTTTGTGTTATTTGTACAGTGCTTAGCACAGCCCGGCCCCGATCTTTCACTGGGGGCTCTTCTTATTTCTTTTGCCAGCATTGCTAATATAATGAGCAGAACTGAAGACGAGAGCAAGGAAGAAAAGCATCTGCAAGACGAGAGTCAACAAAATCTGAGGATGACACCAGAGGACTCCAGATGAGAAAGGGGGAGAGGAGGAGGAGAAGGAAGAAAGAGTTTCCGCGGGGGCAGTGGCAGTGATTATCTGCTTTGCTTCTCTTACTTATTTGCTCAGGAGCTCTTGCAGTTTTACTTGAAAACGCACAAGGAGAAAAGAAAAAAAGAGAAAAAAGAAGAAGTTATTTTGACTTACAAAAGCGAGGAAAGGTCATTAGGAAGACTTGAGAACCAATAAAGCTCTTTAAATCCTTCCTACTTGTAATGCATAGAGCAAAGCTTACAGGAAAGCTGCAGCTAAGAAAATTACAAATGGTAATGCTATTATTTGGCATATAGTTGCCAAAGGCATTCAATATAAAGATTTTACAGAGGTGTCAACTGATATATAGCAAACACACAAACAGTCTCCAGCACTGTAACATATGCAAGGAGAGCCGAGGCTAAATATTAAGCATATGAATTATATATTGCTGCAACGCGAGGCTGAGAAAATGCTTGCTGTGCACCATAGTTAAAATGAGCAATAAATACCAGCATTAATGCTGGCAATGTCTTGTTGGGGAAGGTTCCTCCAAGGCCCCTCTCCCAGGTTTGGGTTTCAAACCGTTTTCTGCTGCGTTGGATAATGAAGTGATTAGACTGCTCCTTTCCGAGACTGTTACATATTTAAAACAGGTTCCACCGCTGCCTTGTTTTAAACATCAGAACCTGTTTTGGGCGCCAGAAATGTGAAACATGAACATCAATAGCTTTCTCCTGCCAAGATAAGAGCTTGCTGCAGAGGCCAAACATATGTCTTTCTTTCCTTCCCCAGGGAGGTTCCTGGATAAGGAAGAGGTGTGCCTGTACCTGAGCTGCTTAAAATGGCTCAGCCACATATGTGCATTTTGTGAACTTCCCTTTGCTCTTGCTGAGATTTTGTCCTCAGAGCCGCAGCCATCTGCGTTCTGCAGGCCTGAGGCCGGCCTCGCCGCTAAAGGGATTTTAGCACTGGGGTCGGAGCCTCGTGGTAGGTGAGAGCCCCATCGGAGGGGCTCAGCAAGAAAGGGTGACCCCCAGGATTGCCCTTTGAAAGCAGCAGCAGGTTCCTCTTGATAAAACGCAATGCGATTCACCACCACCCACCTCGGCGCCAGCAAGGTTCAGGTGAGGGAGGCGATAGCGATGCAAATGTGTGACACTGCTGCATGTCAAAGCAGAGCTCCTGGGCCAGGAAAAGCAATGTCTGGCCATGCTGGGCAGCCAAGGCGATGCCTCTGCCACCTCGTGCTGGCAGTGCTGCCCATGCCCAACGCCCCACGCAAGTGGGACAAAGCACGGCTTTGTCTTCAGCAAGCTTGCCCAAAAGGCAAATTAGTTCTTGCAGCTCAAGTTTAATGAACAAAAAGTGCTAGTAGTAACCAGACCCTTCCCTCCCTCCGACAAGGTGGGGTAGTGTCAGGGCAAACTCAGCTGGGGACTGGAAGAAAGACTTTCCTTGTGTTTCGCCCTGCTTGAGTGACTCAGTGCAACCCAACACAGGGCTGATCCACTCTTGGCTGCCTTCCTCTGTGGTCTCAGCAGAGAAAAGAGTCACCTGAGCCAGGCTGCCACCCAGCTGCTGGCTGCCAGCCCTCGGATGCTCTCTAGGGAGACAGCTGGAGCCCAAACCTGGACTTCCCAGCCGAGATTTCCTTCCATCTCTTCTGTTTTGCCACACAAAATGTTCAGAGCTCTGCCCTTTCCAGTGCCATACCTGCACAATAGATGCTTGCTTGTGCCTTGAAATCACAACCCAAAACACACCAGAAAATATATAAAAATATATAACAATATACATAGAAGAATAATATATAATGTAGAATGATATATAATATATAACAATGTATGACAATATATAACAAATTAGGTAGCTCCAGAAACTCACTGTGACTGTAAAAAGTGACAGTATTTCACGTTTCCTTCTTCAAAATGTACATCAAAACCACCAGGTCGCTCTTATAGTGCAAGGACTAATGGGGATTCACAACTATGTTCAGGGGTGGTAGACATGAAGCTACAGGGTGACTTCAGCTTCAGCCTTTATTATATATGTAAAAGGCCTCAAGTGTGGTCTGACCATATGTGTAGAGCCAGTCCTCAAGCACTGGCAGCCGCCTTTAAAGTAGAAACAGCAGTAAGAGAACACAGACCTGGACAGACACAGGAAATGACCCCCAAAATGCAGGGAGCTTTGGATAGCAAAAATGATGGTTGCCTTGTGGTATTTTGGCTCCGGTAAGGAGCCAGAGCTCCTAAATCTTCACAATCAGCACCATCCAATTTTTAAGCAGTTAGGCAGTGATAAATAAATGCTCATTTAACTGCCTCTTATTGAAATTAATAGGAATGAATCATCCTGGCATCTTTGAAAAATCTCTCTGAAGCAGCTTAGTGCCCAGATATCTTCAGCAGCATAGACCTGAGCAACTTTTCAAGTACTTGTTAGAACCTGCTTCCTGATGTGTCTCACAGCACTATATCATATAGAATGAATGGAGTTTTTAATGAATGGGAGAAGATGGGGCTCATCTGCCAAGCTCCCCTCGCCTTGTGCAGAGCATAGCTGTGTCTGCCTTCCCTTAGCCAGTCAAAATTTAGGCAGAAACCACGCACCCCAGGTCCTCCATCCTGTTAGCCAGGGTTGCATGCACATCCCTTCCATTGTAGCGCTGCTCTTGGATTCATTACATTTCCCAAAAGATTTTGGCTTTTTTTCTCCCTGGGTCCCTGAGTACACAGAGTCACCCCAGGGAGGTTATGCCCATATCCAACACTCTCTCCTGTACCGTGGCGCCTGGAGTACTACCTGGCCCCAAAGCCCCTGACAAACTTTGCCTGCTTTGTTCAGGCAGGCTCCCTCTCATTTGTTCATTGGGCTCCCAGGGAGCTCAAAATAACTTCACTAGCTCAATGCTTGAGGGGCAGAAACCATGCTACTCTGTCAGAGATTCCAGCCACCAAAAATTCAAACTGCCACAAGTACAGAGGTCAGAGGGAGATGGGACAGGGCTGCCAGAGAGAGAAAGAGAGCTCAGTTGCTGCTGTGGTCATGAGCTTGTTCCCAGCCAAAGGCTTTAGTCCATGGGAGTTGCTGTGAGAAGAGAAGTGAAGGGAAGGCATTTGGGAATGCTTTGCATCCTTTTGTGTTTGATTTTGGATGGCTTGGGAGGCACAGCACATTCAGATCCCAATGTCATTGTTTAAGGGGTTGTTTGTTTTCATTCCCCTCCTCCCAACACAGAAAATTAAATTTGGCACACGGAGACCGGGCACTGATGACTCTTCAGGGATACATTTTTATTACATTTAGGAGACAGTCAAAATAGTTTTTGACATTATTTTATTCTAGGAATTATAACCGAAATCCTGAGGGATGGAGACACGCAAAGCCCACTGTAAAGCAGTGGGAGAAGCTGATTGCCCAAGGCTCCTTTGAAATCCCAGATTATGTTATGGATATAGTCACACAATTGAAAGTGATCCATTTAGCGCAGTTTAACCAGTTACTGCCTGCCAGATGAGGCGTGGGAACTGCTTCTGTGGTTGAAGCAAACTTGCTAGCTACCAGGTGGCTGTACTTCAAGCAAGGGCATGGCACTGATGGGTGATAGCTACTCCAACCACAGCCACTCAACCAGCACGTTGTGTGCCAGCACTTCGTGGCAAGGAGATGTTATATCACTGGGATGTGTCCTAATGGCACTTCTAAGCTTCCAGCATGTGGTGGCCTCAGTGCATCTGCTGTGTGTCTGACGGTACAGTCCTAATGCTGCAAACAAGCTAGAAGGCATGAATGAAACAATAATCAATGGGTGAAGGGCAGAAGGTAATAATAATGCTAGGTAGAGTGGATAATAGGTACATAACATGTTTTTCACAACTGCTGGATGTCCAGAATCGAGTCTTCACTGCATTTAAGGGAGAGGGAGATTTGCTCCAGAATGAACACAGAAACATTTGTTATTGTAGCAAAATAATACAAGCCCAAATCTCAGCCACACTCTACACATGGTTGCAACTCTAGCTGTGCAAAGAAAGTATCTGTATGCAAAAAAAATATATATATATCAAAGCATGAGGGTATCTTTCTTTGAAAAATATGCATTGTTTCACATTTGGAAAATGTAAAACAAACTCTCCATATTTTTGGCCCCGGAAACTCAGCTGGCTACTTGAATTAAACTGGCCGGCTACATCTTTTCCACAGCTCCGCATGCAGTTAATAATAGCACTACTTTGAAGTTAGCCAATTCCTTTCCTCTGACAGTCTCAGAGTGCTTTTGAAATGCAACTAAATGCTATTATGTAGTAGCTCAGGATAAACCATGAGAAAGTAAACGGTTTGCTGAAGGCTGCAGAGTAGCAGAACTCAAGTTTCCCGTGTTTGAGTCTGTTCCTGTAGGTCAGTGACATCCAATTTGGGGTCCTACAATGCAATGCATTTCCTTAGGGAGACATCTGAAGCTTTTCACCCTGGTCCCTCCTTTATCATATGACTATTAGGGGACTGAATTGGAGGCATCCCCATCTCATACGGCCATGCAGTAGATGCCTGCCCTGTGTCATGTGGGAGAGGAGTTGCTGTGGGACTCAGAAAAACGAAAGCAGCAGGAGCTGACCTGAGCATCACAAAATCTGGCCTACAGCTCACTGCATGCCCCAAATCCTAACCTCAGCCAGAAGAGAGGGCTGCAGAGAGCAGGCTCTGAGTGGGATAAATTGTGATGGGCTAGGAGCTATAGCTATGACACTTCTGTTCTTACTAATACACCTGCAATCACTCACCGTGTTCATTATCACAACAGTTCTTGTATTTTTATTCATCAGTGAGAGCAAAATGACCGAGCCTCCTGATGCCTTTGTCTGTGAAACACTTTTGTCTGCTGTTTTTGTATCACCTTTGGCATCGCAGCTGTAACAAATCACCTTGTTAATGTTACAGTGCTTGTTCCTGTGGCCCGGGGTGATCCCTTGTAGACTGGTGGGCAATGCTCACATAACTATAATCCGACGCATTTTCATGCAATTAGTATGCGGCGGAATTGTCCTCAGATACTCACCCACATGCAAAAAGATTAAAAAAGACCCATTTAGCATCACGAATCGTCCTGTTAGGAGTTAATGAGGTCTGGTAGCTTGCCAAAGTCCAACACACAGAAAGCTCCGGCAGGCCAGGAGGGGGAAAAGGAGGAGCTGCTGGGTTCAGCCAGATAGACCTTGAAGTGCAACAGCTGTGCCTTGTCTTTGAGGAGAGGATCAAGTAGAGAATATGAGATAGGCAAACGATGGCTTAAACTTTCTTCTCTCTTTGATTGTCCTTGGACATCTGCCTCATCTCCTGTCAAGAATGTTTGGCAGCTGTGAGCCCAGAATAACACAACCGCTCAGCCAGCCCGCTATCGCCGTCCTCTAATACTTTAAGCCAACTAGTCTCTGCTGTGTGCCTCGACCGATCCTGAACTATGCTAATGCCTTGAGCTAACTAGGCTTTCTAACGGCCCGGGAAACACATAGAAGTGGGATCTGTGGTTTATTTTCCTCACGTGCTAATTGGCTTTAATTGTTGGCCAATTGGATTTCAAGTTGAGAAAAGGGTGCCCCAGACAAAAGGAAAAGTGTTAACTTAAGACCGTGGGAGAGACGGGCCATTCTGTTCAGTTTCTAATGCAGTAGACTTTATGCAGATGCGTAAGTGTCAGGGCAATGGCTGTCCTAGAAAGATTTCTCAAGCATAACCAATGCAGTTTCTTATAAAATATATGCTTCCATATGGGCTGAATGTCATTAACGTTCAGCTATTTGCTGAAGTGTAAACTCCCATCTTTCAGAACCAAAGCGTCTGTGCTCATTTCACCTCAAAATGTAGGTGCAAGTAATAGGAATACCAGATTAATTCAACTAGTGGCTTTAGAACTAGAAATTCTTCTGCCAAAGCTTCATTTTGCCCCCACAGCCATGGCAAGGGAGTAGGGAGGGCTTCCATCCTATACATACCTCTATGCTTGTTCAACAGACACAAGCCCTCTCTAAATAAGAAGGGCACTCAGGTTCTGCACCCATGCAGCCTCTGAGGAGGATATCAGATCATAAGGGTCATTCTTTGGTGACATCAGATTTATTACCACTGCATTTCCATTTCCAAAGAGAATTGGGCCATGTTAATACACCTGTGAGATCAACCTGCCCAAGTGGCATCTGTGAAATCTTTAATGTGCTTGTCCCCCAGCATCCCTGATAGATAGGGTAGTGCAATTATATGTCTTTTGTTGAGGGCACAGAGGGAGACATCCTCAGAGGTAGCTGGGATCATAAATACCTATGAAAATATGTGCTAGAGAGACGAAAGGCCAGCTTTTCAAAACTAAATTAATAGGATTTAAGCACTTAACCTGCTTAAGCGCTTGTAAGAACTTGCTGAAGAACTACAGAAAACTTGATCAGAAGTGATTTGCCTCAGTCAATTCAGCGGCTTTTAGCAGAGAAGGAGTCTGTGCCCTAAAACCCAACGATGGGAATTCAGTGCCATTAGGACTCAGCCAAGTTCCTGAGCAAAACCTCAAACAAATCCTCATCATTATATAAAACATCTAGAAATAGGATCAGATTATGGCATTGCGAAGATGATACACTGACTGACAGTTGTTTTCCACGCTCCATTTCAGGAAGGATATTCCTTAAACAAAACTCTGTTCAAGATATTTTCACTTGCCCAGCAGCTTTTTCGCTGAAGATCCATGCAAATTTTGTATAAGCTACACCAAAACCAAGGATTAGCAACAAAGATGCTTAGGCAGATCTCATTCTCATACAAAATTTAACAAAGTTTTCTCTGTCCTTTGAGCCCCAGAGCAGCAGATATGTGTCCTCTCGTGCCTGTATCCTGATAGTCCTTAATTGGAGCAAAGACAGAATTGTTCTTCAAGTATAGGCCTGACCACGTGGACTCTTACAGCTCAGTCTTTGCTGTTGTGATTCAGTGTATTGAAATGTTTGACTAAATGTTTCCTATTCAGGTGTACCTGACTGCACATGGGACCAGTGCTGAGGATGCCAGAACCAGCACAGAAATGTTCTAGAAGTACTTCTACCTGGGACAAGACATAGAAGTGCCATAAATCTCAGGACTTGTTTTCCTAATAGGAGTACAGATATTTGGTTAAATACAGACAGTAGGCTGCTCTATCCAAATCAAGCTTGAGCTACAAGCACCTTGACCCCTTTCTTTGTAAAAAGAAACAAAAAAGTATCTTAATTCCATCCTATCTATCTCCTTACTCTATGTAAACTGCTGTAAGGAAAGCAAAAACAGAGGAACTATGCAGGGGAGTGACAAATTCATCAAATTCCTCAGTTAAATCTACTGCCTAGTGATAATATCATGCTCTTCTCCATGAAACACGATATTGTCTCCTGGTGTACAAAGCACCAGGGGGGAACATACTTGCAAAAACTTCCAGCTACAGTAAATCTGACCTGGAGCACTTGTTCCTGGGGGCAAGACCTGAGCTCAGCCTCCTCAGAAGTTCAGTGACACCATGGGATTAGCACGGAGGGACTTTGCTGCCTTGCAAAGCTCTCGGTCACTGCTGCTCTCTGCAAACACTGCTGCATGCTGGCATCTCATCCTTTCTGACAGTATTCATGGGAGGTATGTGCCGCTTGTAGGAGCAAACTGACCAAATTAAACTCTTTGCTTCCCTTGCATGCCGTATCTTCCTCTTCCAAGAGCACCTCAGCATCCATGATGTGAGGAAAATGTGGCAGGTGGCAGCTCTGGGAATGAGACTATCGCAAAGTGCTTCCCTGCCTACAGTATTTTCACTTGGGATTGTCCCAGTTTGGCTTCTTTTGTGTCCTCGGCCATCACTGAGGAAAGCTGCACACTAGACACCTTCTGCAGCTAGTCAACACGTCTCTGGGTTTTGTCAGGAGGGGTAACTGAGGGCTGACACCGGTCACCTGCTCTGAAGTGCACTGCTTTCCAGTGCTCAGCGATTCCCAAGAAGCTGCAAGTGGATGTGAGTGGCAGATGCTAACAGACACCAGAGAGCCCGGATCGCCAGCCTTGCCTCTCACTGACAAATTGCCCCTTCGCCGCAAACATCTCTGAGCAGAACTTATCTCCCCATCGCCGCGCTGGCCGCCCCTCTTTGCAAAGGCAGCGTTGTTCCAGGTGGATTATTTTCCACTCAAAGGCTGATGCCTGCAACAGCAATCTTGAAAGTCTCCTGCTATCTGCTTCTCACTCCTCACAAGACAAGACAAGACCACCCAGTGCTTTGCCTGAAGAAATATTACACCCGCCTGCGGGCCGGCGTGCCTGGAATCGGCCCGGGGAGCACATTGACAATGAGTTACCCAGCTTAGAAAGCACAAGGGGATTAATAACTTGGACAGTGCGCTGGATAAAACTAAACTCAGAAACAATTCCACATCCAAACCCCATCAGAATTTTAATCTTTACAGACTTCTAGCTCTGTAGCCCAATAAATCCTTTCCATAGTGACTCATTGTTACCCTGATCTTCCTTATAAAACACACGGTGGAAACAGTGTAACATTTTCCTTTCTTATTGCTCTCCTTTGTAAAACCATCTTTCCTTGTATCTCACTGCCATTTGCCTGTTAGTCATGGGCTTCACTCCTGAATGAGGCACTTAAGAAATGTTACACTGATGTCAAATTGATACATGTCTCGCGAATACCTCATACTTACTCTTTATTTAATGTGAAAAGGCGGTGCTCAGGACTGACCAAAAACTGGGGACGTTTTGGTGCGAAGTTTCAGCAGTTCTTCTATTGCAAAATGATTACCCTGCCGCAGAAATTAGAGTATAAGAGTTCACCCAAGGCCACCAACATTTCATGTTTCAGATTTTTTTTCTTTCGTTTCTCTTCAAGAAATTGAAATTCCTTGCAGAGGACACTATTTACATTTCTTAAGAAACCCTCCAAACACATTTGCTAAGGAATCCTGCTGCCAGACCTGGTGAGCTGCAACCGCAGATCGGTGTGTTTTCCCTGTGAACTCAGCCCGGCAAAGTGCTTTCCCAGATATTTCAAACCTGGGAGCCTGCACCGATAAATCAGCCCCAGAGGAAGAGCAGACAGAGTTTTTCCCAAGATCTGAGCAGGCAGAGTGGCAACAACATGAATGAGGAACAAAAATAATGCTGTCCTGCGAATTAGCTATCTGTCTCGGGCTGCTCCCTGCCTTTTGGAAGACTATTTCTCTGCTAATATGATGCATTTTCAGGATTATTTTCAGCCCTTCTGCTGATGTAAGTGAATCTCAAACAAACTGGAGTTTCACATGTTTTGATTAAGTGAGAGCATTAGGACAAGGTTGTAGTGCCCCAGGAGCAGTGCAGGGGAGAAGCTGAAGCCATGGCTGGAGCAGGGCAGCAAGGTGTGAGCCCCAAGCACCTGGCCAGCCTCATCAACTGCTGTATGATTCCTCCTAAGCTTTAATGTAAGCAGTCAGCTTACATTTTGAGATTCAACCTTCTGCACGTACCAGAGTCCTTGACCACTCTCCTACAGAAAAATAAATAAATAAAAAATCCTGCTTATTTTGGCAGATGTTCATTTTTTCCTTTAGAGTGTGCCCATTCCATCTTCTTTCTGACTCTTCGGGGTATTTTTCCTCAGCACAGCGTTATTGTAGGTTTAAGCTGAGACGTGAGTCAATCCCCTCCTTTAAAGTAAACTGATTTCCCCACTCCTTTCCCTGTGATATCTATTTTGGAGCCTCTCAACTCCCTGGTGGGCCAGTGGGACATCCCGCAGGCTCTTTATGGCTGGTGGTCTGCGGGAGGGAATAGGATTACATATCTCAGCAGCCAATGGTGCTGCCTGTATGTTCAGTAAACTGGCTTAAAAAAAAATAACAAAACACACACACACACAGCATGTCCTTCCTACCCTGCTTTGCGTAGTGTGACCAAACCTACGGAGCCAGTCGGAGAGAGTTCTATAGCGATAACGGTCACCGTTGACTTTCCCTTTCCTGATTTCACCTCTTTCATTATGTCGGAGAGCTTTGTTCCAGACTAGGAGATTATGCAATGGGCTGAGGAGGAGATGTGACTTCAGTGAGATATAGCGCACAAAAAAGTGTGACCAATTGCAATGACAGGGGCTCCGATGGTAGCTTGTGATGGAGTGAAATTAAATCCCTAACCAAACAATGCGGCATTATGCTATATTCTATAGGCACCCTTGTTGAGGGTAGATTGAGAGAAAAAGAGACGGGCAAAAAGAAAGATGCACACATACTTTCCCCATCCTTGTTCCCAGAGAGCCCTTTCCCCCAATGTCAGCTTGGGAGTAAACAACAAAAAGCAACAACAAAAAAATCCATAATGCTTGGGATACAGGACATGGGGTGAGGTGTCGGGGGTGGAGGCCATGCCAAGCGGACACCCACGTCACCGCCTGTCCCCATGCCTCCACACAAGGACTCCTGCTCGTTTGCCCTCCTTCCTAATTAAAGTGCTCCCTGAGGAGGGCTGGAGGAGAAGGATGTGTGTACACCTTTGTGCTTGGCTGCTCCACACTTCCTTGGGAGATATCTTGGGGCCTTCCTGATGGCTCTTTTCATGCTAAATAACTGACCTAGGCGGCCTTACTGCCCCATTCATCTCTTCTACATAAACAAACTATTCATTCTCCGAGGAATAGGTGCATCTGTTCACCCAGGCCCAGATCCTGAGGGAAGCCAAGGAGAGATCTGACACTATTTAAGGAGATGGAACACAACATGCTGTTAAGAGAGGCTGCGCTGTCCTGGGGCCATCCAGGTGTTAAATCACTCAGTGGCCCCTACAAGGTCCCGAGCCAAACATCGAAACAAAAGGCAAAGACAGGGAAGGAGAGTGCCAGATATCACAGCTCCTGCTTTTCTTTTGCTTGCTAGGCTTTTCAGGAGCAGTGTATCGACAGGATGGAAAATGAAGCTGACTCTAGGAGGCTAGGAGCACTCAACGCGGCCACAAGCTTTATGAGCCGGTCAGCACCACTAATGTTCTCAGAGCAACACTCTTGTGGGACTCCTGAGCTCACTTTGCCCTGGGAAGAAACAATAGTTCAAGCTGTGAAATGTTTTACATTCAACTTCCACCTCTCCCCCCTTCTTCAGTGGAGTTGCCATGAGCCCAGACTTTAAAAACATTCAGACTTAAAAGGTTAAGATTTAAGTGCTGCTGATTTTATCTGGGCTTTTAACTAACATAGGCAGGTGGATTAGAGATATGTGTACAATCTCCACTCTAGACACTTGGGTAAATATGCACAACTGCTGAGTGAGCCAAGGAAGGAATCTGATGTTATTGTCTATTAATTTGAAAGCAGAGATTAAAGAAAGTGCAGAAATCAGTAGTGTAAATATCAAAAAGGATTTCCATTTATATGTAAGAACATTACTCTAGCAGTCTGGCTATTTCAAATAACATGAAAGCTTTTTTTCTGAAGAAAAAGAACTGTGAATTTGTTTAAATTTACATATTTTCTTCCCCCTTTGTTTGCAGGAATGGTCGCCATGCTAGCAGCTAGGAAGCAGTTTGCTTGGCAGGGCTGGGTTTTGTTCTGAGCCTGCATTTGCCAGAGGACTTCTGAACACCAAAAGTATTTCACAAAGTTACACGAGAAGCAACCGGGCTGGGATTTCCCCTTCTTTGCTTTTTTTTTTTTTCATTTTTTGGTGTAACATTTGTGATTATTTTTTTCCCCTTTTTATTTTCACTGCACAACAGCTTGAAAACAGAGCCTGATTTTCTAGTAATGCTTTTGTTATTCAGAAATATTCATGGAAACTTGGCAGAAATAATACGCAGGTGATGAGGCATTTCAAAACCCTCTTGGCTGTGGCTATTGGTTGAGTCAGCAATGAGGCTGCCTACCCATCTCCTTGGCATTGCTTCTGCCTTCTCCTCAGATGCCTATAGCTGATTTTTTAACAAATGATGGATAATACATAGTGAACACCATCAAAACAAATGGAGTGGCTGCACTTTCTCTTAGGAAATAACAGCAAAAAATGTATCTGGTTCATTCATATAGCCTATATTTTTAATACTGCAAGAAATAACATTTTCTCTAGAATAGGAATCGTGTCTGAACGTGATAGGTGCTCTTTAAAAGCATACTTTTGGTTAAATTATCAAGGAGTTCTCTCCTTTTATGAAAGCTTTACAAATTCCTGAAGGTCATCTGAATACTCAAAAATAATGCATAATATGACCCCATGAATCAGATAGGCCAAGCTCAGCACTTTTTATTAGCAGAAATATTCATGAATCTTTTATCCTTCTCCTTAGTCCACCAGCTCTTATTTTCACCCTGTTCTCTCCTTAATGCAACATTTCATAGGAATGCCAAGAAAAAGGAACCTGACTTCAGGTTTAATTGCTAATATTTCTAAATTTAGTCAGCATAAAATCCATCTGAGGCTCCAAAGATTTTCCCTGTAATCTGCAGAACCTGAGTTTGAATCTAGCCCAGGAGAGCACCACAGCAAATAAACACCATCTGATCTCCACAGAAATCTGACAAGAGTTCAGCTGTTTTCTACCTTGTTACAAGTACATCAGAGTCGATTTCCCAACGTAATGCTGCAGGGGAAAAAGTCAATTAAAATGCAACTGTCCCAATTTCATTGAAAGTCACTGATCAGCAGGAATCACTATACGTGTGGTTATTATATGTTTTTTTCTTCTCTATAAAACAGGCCAATACCATGTCCTTGTGTCGTCTTGCTTCACGTTTCAGGACAAACAACAGTCATATGAGAAAAAAGGATCCCGGTTTTCCACAGCTGCCAGTCAACTGCTCACTCCTCCCATCCTTCTCACCTGCTTCTGTGATCATTATAGGCTTAAACTCTGCAATATTTGGCTGGAAGCACACCACATGGGATTGCCAGTTTTGTTACATACCAACTTTTTCCCTATCAGTGCACCTGAAAGGGGATTAGGCGATACAGAAAGGAACCAATCAGGGGTGCTGGAAACCAGCCACATTTGGTTATCATTTTACTGACCTAATCATTCTTTACTTAATCATGCAAAGGTCTTATGGAAGATGTCTAGCTTTAACAACCAAAGAAAAAAGTGAAGTTTTTCCAGTTCTCTTTCTCTAGCTGGTATCACAGATCTACCTATGTAATGATTCAACCTGGTAAATTGTCCCAACTACTACAGAAACGTAGACAAGATAATCTTGTCGAAGACTGGATTTGCATGTTCTTATGCAGCAGCTACTTGCTTTAGATAGAAAGTTTTCCATATTTCAGCAAGAAAGCCTCCAATTCAGCAGTGATTTAGTTTGGAGTGGTTTTATTTTTGACTGTCAGATCATTTTGCAGCAAATATTTCAAAAAATAATAATATGTAAAAACTCTACTTTCCACCCTGTTCTAATCTTATATATCTGTGAAGCACAAGGGAATATCCCCAGTGAAACACTTAAAGTATCAGATCTTCCCAATCCAGAAACATGATTAATTATCATGTATAAGTAAATAAGAATTGTTTCAATTCATTTCCAGATGTAGGAATATTGAAACTACATCAATAATTACTGAATAAAAAGCCAAGCCCTGGGTTTTGGACTCCCTTCAGTGGTTTGGATCAGGAGTCCATTCAGATTGTGTTACAGCTAACAGCTATGCATGGCGTTTGGCTCGGGTTCAATTTCTTTGCATCTAAGACCAGGATAGACCTTCAGCTCATCTCCTTTGACTCTTCTCTTAGCCCATACAATTATATTTCACTCACATATTTCTAAGCTGAGCCCACTGACATTAATTAAATGAGAGCATTTCAGAAATCAAGAGATAGAACTGTTGCCTGCTCTAGGCAGAGCAACCAGGACTGCCATGGCAAAGAGCAGATAAAGGTGACAACACCTGGGATTTGTCTCATGTAACTGTAAATGTCTTTAAGGTAGATGTCTGCATCTGGTGTCACCATGCTTGTACTCCTCTGCAAGGAGAGCAATGGCATTTCTTGAGCACAATTCATCTGCTTCAGGGTGAGACCTACTGCCCCACTGCTGCTCGCTGAAGGGTGACCACCTCAGGTGCAGGAGGCTGTGATACAGATAGCCAAGAGCTGTGCAGGGCCATCACCTGTTGTGCCCATGCCACAAGCACTACAAGAAGGCAGGTTTCAGGCTCTTAAGGGTCTCCGCTGGATTAACCAAGCAGAGATTCAGATTAGCAAACCCTCCAAATGCAGGAGAGCTGGGCTGGGATTTCCAGTTGGGGCCTGCATCTACTGCTAAGGACAGTTCTTTATCATGCAAAAGTGTCTTCAAGGCTAAGATGGGACTGACTGCATCCTTCATGAAAGTGAGAAATTATATTATTGTCCCTTCACTCTCATAAGAGGTGCTTAATTGAAAAAGAGCCTTTGAATTTTATTAAATATAACCAGGCTCTATTTTATTCTAGATTATTATGTAGATTAGGCAATGCCTGACACTCAAAATTAAACATTAGTAACACAAAATAAGAATAAATTAAAAGACTGCAAGGTGTGTTAACTATTCCTTCTTCTGTTGTAGTTTTCCTAATACTGCATGACAAGAGATGCTAGTTAGGATAATTTGGTTCAGTCCTTATGGAAATGTGTTGTGCGGAAATTAATGTGTTATTAGGAAAATAAATTACAGAAAATGTGAAATTTGGAAATAAAAGTCCTACAAGAAATTGTTTTCTGCTTATCCAGACAGGATTAGAAAATACAGACTAGTGCAATACAATGTCTTCCAACATTTCATCTCAGCCATCACATGTTTCAACTCTCTTCTGAAAGAATAGCCTCTAGGAAGAGGGCTGAGTGCAAAATTCACAGCACATAAATTAGCGTCCTTCTCCAGCTAGTGGGATATTGAGAGGAGATTGGAATTGCTTTGTTACTCAAATGTATTTGACATACTCTTTTGCCATTTTTTTTAAACCCTCTTGGCTATTAAATGCTTTGCCCTGAACAGTTGTGATCCCTATTTAGAGGTGAATTGCTTTCCTTAAATCTAATAAACGAGCAACTTGGCTTGTGTGAGTAAAAGTAGCAGTTTGCACAGGAACTTGCATCCACAGTCGTGATATTGCCATTTGAAAGCAAGAGTATGAGCAGTCACAAACAATTAATGGGAAATTGTAACAAAAAAAGGGGCAGACAGGGTGAAAAAGAGTTTTTTAGAAAATCCAAATGTCTGTGGATTACTTAAGCTGAACTTTCTACTTTCATATACATCCTCTAGCCCGTCAGAGATCCTCAGTATGCCCACACAACCCAACACATTACACATACAGCATGCAAGACACATTAAGAAACTTGACGTTAGGTTTCCCACTGATTTCTGAGTGAGTGGATGTGTGGTTGACTGTCTGCCTTTTTCCTTTTTCCCAGCACGCCTGGATCGCTAGTTTTGCTGTCATCAGTCCAAACACATGCTCTATTTTCCCCTATTTCTAAGCATAACTATTACTCCCTCTTCCCCTCCTTGATACATTACTCCTTCCTGTCTTTCCTTGCTCCAAAGCAGTAGTGCCTGCCAGAAATGTAAGAGATTCAGTGGGTGCATGGAGCAGCCCGGGGAAGGGGCCAGCAGGACGGAATTGCCCATCTTTGGCCCAAAACAAGAGATTTTCAATCTTTGTATCATTATTCACCAGAAAAATCAGGAAATAGGAGAGGCAGAAAAAAGTGTCTTGCTCGGCTAGGACATGTGTCGATGAGTATGTGCGCACTCTAATGCGGAGACTATACCAGTGATTAAACGGTCTTTAAATCAAAGCCAATAGATAAATAAGGGAACTATTCCAAAACCAAGGGGGTTAAAAAACACTCGGCATGCACCTGCTGGAGACGCTGTGCTGCTGGCTCTACATTTCAACTCTAACCTGTATTTGATATGGTGTTGTTGCAGCTGTGGGTTGGGGTGGTTTATTTAAGTGGCTCCAAATGCTTGTCAGTGTGGCAACCAGCTGAATACATAAAACAGGCTCTCCAAACCCTTTATGGCCCAGGGTCAGAGTAAATGGAATAATAAAATCCAAATGCTTTTGTCTCATTTTCCATCACCCAAGCCTTCCGCATAAATCTACAGCTTTGCAATGACCTTCGCATTCAGTGTCGAGGATGAGGCCGCAGGTCTGAGATACATTTGGTCTTCATCTTAGGTCTTTAAAAGCTTTTTCCAATTAATTTTTACTGACTTCCATAAGGATCAAGTACAGTTTCCTCCTCCCAGCCCCCTCATTCCACATCCCACCCCCTTTCTCTCCTACTCGGCATCTTCTTCAACCACTCAATTGGGGGAACACTGGAGAATAATGCTATTGATCACATTATATGTGGTAGCACCACCAGAAAGGACATTTACAGAATAAGTGATTTAGCAAATGGGAGGTGGGAGATTTCTTTAAGGAGTTTTAATTTGATGTTTTCCTCGCTGCTGGGTGTCTGGTTTTATTTATTTTTCTAGTGCCACATTATCCCCACACAGATGTCATCAGGGGGATCCACAGTCTCCTGTACATGTGTTTACAAAGGGTAGGTCACTATTAAACTAAAATATTTATGTTTGGGTTTAGTGAATCAAAAATCACCTTGTCTGGAATTAACTGTCAAGAGCTGCTCCTTCCCCCCTCCCCATCTGATCTAAATTAGATGTAAAGCTACATCTACGTGCCTCAATTATAACAAAAAGAAATCCATACCTCTGTCAGAAAGAAGTCCTCCAGACACTTCCATACATCCTGATCTTAAGAATGTGGAGACCTCCTCTCCAAATTCCCAAGCAGGATTTTAACAATCTGCTAATAAACTGATGTCCAAAAATCCTCTCATTCCTAATTTTTCACTAAGTGAAGCTGGGCCAGACTTTGAGAACTGTAGTGAATGTTAGGGGACACATTCACAGCCCAGAGTCTCTACTTTTATTGTTGCTCCATTAGCTTCCATAGAGCTAAACAGAGCTGTACAAGCAGAAGACTTGGCCCATACTGTGAAGATACAGACAATAAACCAAACAGTTTGGTACCTCGCTTCTGGGGACTTGGGCTCAATTAACTTTAGACAAAACAAGGAGCAGAAACATCCATAAGATGGCTGCCTTCCCGTGGTCAGCCAAAAGGAAAACAGCAACTGACTGTGATCTCCAAAGAAAATCTGAACTTCTTGAGATTTCCTGTCCAGAATTTTAAGCATTTTAAAAATTATGAAAGTTAAGATCATGTTGGCTCAGCACCAAAAGACCTGTCTTAATTCAATTACGCACTCGTACTCGATTCTATATGAGATTATTGAAGAAAAAAAAGAAAGAAGGGAAGAAAAGGGATGAGAAAAGGAGAAAGAAGGAAATGAGGAAAGAAGCAAACTCATTTAGTTACAGAACTGTAAGCAAAAAAGAAAAAAAGAAAGAAAGAAAGAAATGAAGGAAAAAACAAACAAACAGAGAGAGCAGGTGTTTAGCAAGTCAATTAATTTATATGGCTTCTAGCAGGCACAGGGCATTAACACTACCCCAGCCCTGCACACAGGTGGCAGGGTGCGTGCTCAGGAGGCGGGCAGGCAGCAAGACATACTGTGAATTTTCTCCCTGAGCAACACAATTATAGAAACAACTGCAAATAACTTTGTGCTGATCCGCGGCGATGCATTCAGCAGTCCCTAATCTTCCAAATGTCTGCCTATGTGATGGTATGAAAGCTATGGCATTCCTTCAGCCCTCACCTATGGAGAAACATCTGGGCTTTCCTATCAATTCTGAATTTATGGGTTTCTGAGCAGATTGAAAAGGGAGCCAAGTGAAGATCATTAATACAATCCTGAGAAGGCAAGAAGATAAAGAAATACTGGAGGAATGTACAGGCAAGAGACACACTCCACATATTTCCACCTGGAGTTTTTAAAAGTGATTTTCAGGCCCGCACATTTACAAGAGAAGGAAACTGAGGCACGGGGTGAAACAATTGAACCATGCTGTGCAGCGAAGGCAGCAATCGAATCAGATCCCCTGCCTCAATTCTCCACATGAGCTTCAGAAACCTCCATGCCGTGGTTCACATGTGAAACTCTAAAAGCTTAATTGAGAGGCTGTGTTTCCCCTGGAGTGGAATCAAATGAAACACTCAAGCTAGACACTCAAGTAGGCTTACTGGTTTAATTTAAAAGCGAGGGGGACTGGTAGCAGAGAGCTCTCGGTCAGGGGTCATTTGGTGGGGAATATACTTCTCACCTTTATGTTCCTCAAGGCTGAGCTCTGGCAAACTTAATGACATTTGGCACATCCACCTGCTCTATTGGTTTATCCTTGAATTAGACAGCTCAGCTCAGAGTGCCTTGAGAGCTTCTCTGGATCTTGATTTTTATTTCTTTTGGGGGGGGTCTGTTTTTTTTTTTCCTTCTCTTTTTAGAGTTGGATTATAGTAATAGTAGTAGTAGTAGTAGTAGCAGTACAAGTAGTAGGACCCCACAATGTATAAGCGAAAAGAATCAATGCATTTGTGATGCAGTTTGCCTGGAGGAATGATGTTAATTTGGAGCATTCGGCTTTCCCCCAGCGTCTGCTTTGTGATTATACAAAAATAGGAATTTCACAGGATCTTGATCCAGGAGATGAAGCTGACTTCATTCCTTTTTAAGACTTCGGATTTCAGACCAAACATCTGTTTGAAACTTGAGCTGAAATTCACATGATTTAGACACAAAGCCATGAGTCAATTAGATGTCCAGCATGCATGGTCAGGATCCTTGGCTCTGATCCTCCAAAAAATTAGCACGTAAGTAATTTTATACACATAAGAAGGCCCAGTACATTCAATGGGATTACTTCGGGTTATTAAGCTTTTCCCAGGGCAGGGTTCACAGTTGGAACCAAACCATAAACCACATCAAGTTCATACACTTCTCGTAGAAACATTTTGCACTTCTGAAACCAGAAGAATTTTCTCTTCACGGCTCTGCAATCATCACTCAGCAGTGGGGATACTCCTGGAAGAGAATTCCAGCTCTGCCAGCAGCCAGCAGAAGGCCGAGAGGTGCCGAAACTCTATTTCTGCACCCCAACTCATTTATCAAAAAGGGACACCCAAGGCACTGCTGGAGCCAAACCACTTCCATGTGGAATGGTTTGGGTTGTTGTTTTGTGTTTTTTTTTCCCCTCTAAAAGCCATTGAATATTGTCCACAGTTTTTCCACAGCATCAAGTGCTTTTCACAAGGAGATTTCTTCCCTTTTTTCTGCTCTCATTTTCAAGAAAAGAAGCCCTGTTTGGTGTCCATGATGATCTCCATGAGCCATGGGGATATCTAGAGAGAGGACTTTCCTCTTAAATTACAGATTCTTGTCAGACTCAGTGGGTGAGAGACCCATGTGCCCTCGTCTGGTCGCAGAGCACAGAACACTGGCACATTAGCTTCTGAAGCTGCCTTTTTAGTGCTGACCTTTCTATTAAAGCTAATAGGGTTTAGAGAAATAAAATGTAAATTTGTCTCTAAATGGATTAGTCCAGGCTGGGGGTGGGAAAGAAAGGTGCAGGAGGGGGTACTGCTTGAAGCATTTGCACTAAAATTAAAACATTTATGCTCCAACATTTAATTTTATTAGTGGCACATCGAAGTCGCCTGAATGTGTAATACGCTTCCCAAGTCCTCTGTTCTCACTCCAACCTGCATCCACACGTTGGAGTTATTCACCATATTTACCTAATAAATGTACTCCTCTCAAAGCTCACATTTTGTCATCGGGGTGGTTTGTTGGTTGTTGCATCGTGGGATCTCCAGGGAAGGAAATAATCCTGCAAGCTTCAGCTCTGCCCCAGGAACTGTGAAGCTGCAATCTGGGCCTGAAATAAACCCCTGTATTCTATCTGTAGAACACTATGAGTGCCCATTTCTTCCCATCAGCCAAGAGTTTACACACAGGAATTGAGTAACAAGGTTAATTGGTGCTTAGGAGTGCTTTACCTAGGCAGAGATCTTAAGAAAAGTGAGCCAACAGCAGCATTCCCATTTTTCAGATGGGGAAATTGAGCCATAATTGGCAAAGATCTATTTAGTTGTGAGGACTCGCAGGAATAGCAAAGACCACAATATTAACCCCAAAAGTACAGTTTAACATTTGTTAAAACATTAAAGTCTCCTTCCTGCTCTGCTTGAACCTCAGGGGCTGACCTTGCACAAGCAGAGGTGGAGATCACTGAGGTCAATTGCCCAACACTCTCTTCAGTGGGACAAGTCTGGGGCCCTCTTACATGGTGCAATTTGTTTTCCTTTTTTTTTGACAAAATAATTATGCAGTGGAAAACATACAGATTCATTAAAATCAAAATGTTTTTATAGGAATAGATCAGCTGTGGCAGAAAAACATTGGTGAGAAGAAGTTATGATATCTCATTTTGCCAACATCAAAACATTTCTGTTAATTTCAGTTCAATGTTTATATTAAAATTTGAATTTTCATGATCTGTGTTTATATATTTTTCTTAAATTGGCACCTAACTGTTATTTAATGTTTTAATACAGCATACATTTTTAAGAGCACCTTTTTTGGCTTGGAAAATATCAAAATTTCAGCTATTCATTCCGACAGAAACCCAGGTTTTCCAAAATGTCAGCATTTCTCAGGAATAGAAACTCTGGGTCGTAGCCAGGCCTGAGCCCTCCTCATTGTAAATGAGGCCATATTCATTAGACAAGCAGCCACGGCACACTTATCTTACACGAACATATATCTACAGCATCATGGCTGGGCCAATGCAGAAATCAGAGCTGACGTATGGGGCTGACACAGATTCATTCCTAATGAAACACTCCTTTGTAAAAGTGATTAAGGGCAGCATGCTAGAGAAATTACTCTAGAATCTATTGTTTTCAATGAATATCTGATCTCTGAGTTGTAATTAAAACCTCTCATTGGCTTCTAAGGGCTGACAGGCTGCCCCACTCCTATAGAGTGCCATGAAACATCTTGCCTTTCTTTCTGTGTATGGATTTGTCCATACATAGGTGAGCCCAAGGCTTGAGTGAACCAAGCAGGTCAGCAAAGAAGCAGGCAGACATCAGGCTGGGGCGTGGGGAGGAGGAAACAGAGCAGAAGTTATTTGGGCACCCTGTTACTGCCTGAGCATTGCACTACATACAGCTTCAAATAAGGCTCGGATGTGAAGCACAGAGGGAAGGTACTGTGTATACACACAGGGTCTCATAAGGTGAAAAAAAAAAAGAGGCAGAAAAAAAGAGCAGATCATTCAGTAGTGGAAAAGTATCTGATTGCCTAATGTAAACTGTGATTAGTGGCTCGGTGCCTGGACAGTGAGTACTTCGCAGGCCCCCAAATACAGTCCCCAAATCAGCGTGTGTGCTGCCAATCTGTCAGGCAGTCCAGCTGTAACACTTTCTGGCATTGCAATGTCTTCAGCTGGTTTGTGTCAGAGCAGTCCAGCGTGGGGGGAGGCTTTCCAGAAGTAGGCTAAGGAGTGTCTGTCTGCCTGGATCAAGGGTGCTGCCAGCTCAGTATCCCAGCGAGAGGCCACCACATCTGGCTGCGGGGCCACCACATCTGGCCATGGGGCCACAAGGGAAAGGGGCAGGCAGGGGGTCCCGCAGGATTTGGAGCTGAGTGATACTCAGTGGAAAAAAGCCACCGGCCTGAAACCACAGCACTTTGGAGAAAGTTGAGACCACCACATGGAAAAAAGGGTTTTGAAGTACTGTGAGCACAGGCTGAAATTCCCAAGTGGTATTCAGCTCCTGAGTCAGATTGGGTCTCAAAGCCCTGAGCACGCAGACCACTTGCTGAGCCTTTTCCTCCCTGTTACAAATTGATATTTTATTAGCTCAAAGCCAGATGCTTCTCCTTAAAACAGATTAATCTCCAGCTCATCCTATCACTGGAGACCAAGAAAGGCGAGGGATAGCTGTGGTGCTGAACACATGCGAAGTGAAAGAGACCTCCAGGTACTGTGGGGGGAGAAGGGAGAGGAAATAATCTTTTTTTAGACACAGCAACACACTGCTTTGATTGGGCAGATTTCTTTGGTGAGGATGGACAAGGTGGGGGCAAAACCCATACAATAACCAGGCAGCTCCATATACATATCCATACACAAACCCTGTGCCCTCCCTGCCCAGGCACTACATACACAGTGACTGCTTCTAAAGGATAAAGCTGTTCTCATCCAAGGGGAGAGGCATCACAACATGCTGCAGCAGAGAAAAGAGGTTCTTGCAAAAGGATTCTTTAAGAGTATCTTGAATCAAGGGTTAATTGTTTCCAAATGACCACTGTGTGGGAGACTATTATGGGATGGGACCCATTCAGGATTGGTTTAAAGCTGTTGGTGGGTACCTTAAAAGAGGGTTAAAGCAGCAGCAGCTGTTTTACATTTAGAGTGACTGAAGTGAGTAGTGAATTACTGTGGGAGATGAATGAGCCCATGACATGATTGGTTCTGGGACGGCTCTCCCAAGTGGCCACTTGTTTCATGAGAACTCCCACCCCCGGGGTCTGCATTTAGGTATCAAAGGCAGAAATAGCACCAATTAATTCAGATTAGCCTAAGAGAGGTGGCTATGTTGGCTGCCTGCTTCTGAATGCAGAGCTGCCTCCGATTGCTGCCATCTCCTCGTTCAAGATACCCCTTGGTTGTTCCAGGCTCAGATTTTGCCTTTTTGCTCCAGGTTGTTTTCCCAAGGAAACCACCGAGAACATCAGCAGAAGTCAGCAAGGCCAGAGGAGCTGGGTTGGTGTAAACCATTTGTGAGTCATAAGGAATGAGGTAGCGTGCTGTGGACATCAGGTTTTGCCTCCAGAGACAAGGGTTAGCAAGAGCCCTGACACAGTTCACTTCAGTGCATGCTAATAAACACACAATCAGATCCAAATTTTGTCTGGGATTCCTCCACAGCATAAGGAAAACATAAGATAGATCAGAATTAAGAGTCTACAGATGGGTTAAACTGTCTGAATTATGCACTCCTGGCCATGAATTTCAACTTTCAAGTTTGATTTCCAACACCTTTGGAAAGATGTGCAGAACTTCCATGTAACCACCTGTCCATTTATTCTTTTTTCTTTTTTCTTTTCTTTCCCCGGTATTAGACTCAATCTGTAATACTTTGGTAATGATTTTGCTGCCTCTCCCCAGAACCTCCTCTCTCACCATTAATGCACAGCAGCAATGCACCCGGAGCATCCTGAGCACCTCAGGAACTTGGTGACTTCCTGGTGGCATCAAGGGCTAGAGTCAGCCATCCCAGAGTCGATAGGAAGCAGCAGCCTTGTATGCTATTTACTAAACTGCATTAGTCAAAATACTGCATTTTAAAGCCCCCTTAAGTTGTTATACATCATCATATAAGTCATCACAAAATAGTGAGTACGGATTCCTAAGAATTATGTTGACGTGGAAATTGTCAGCAGAAGTGCTGGGAAATTTACATCTCCTCATATATCTGTAGTCGTATCCTCCATAGAAATTAACATATTATAACGCTAATATTTCAAGGTAATGTTTTCTCATGAGGATGCCATATTTTATCAGTTAATATCATCTGTGTAAAAACTATTCAATTACAGTATCCAGCAATGTGTGATTAATACTAATATCACCAACATAATGGCAACTTTGTAGGGTGTCATCATAGCTGTTCATACGGCTGAAAATGGTAGCAGCAGGAAAAAAAAAAAAAAGTCATTTTTTAGATTAAGAAAAAGTTCAATATCCATGAAGATGAGTGGCCAAAGATATCTGAACTTCAATCCTATCATGCCTGGAAAGTGTAAATTGAGCCACAGATTTCAGTGGGTCAAGCATTTCACTCCTGAGTTCTCATACTGATGTACACAGCCCTGAGTTCTATCCATCAGATCCCTATTATATTAATAAGTAAAATCATAAAACCATAGACTCATTTGAGTTGGAAGGGATCTTTAAACATCCTCTGGTCCAACTCCCCTGCACTGAACAGGGACACCTACAGCTGACCAGGTGCTCAGAGCCCCATCCAGCCTGACCCTGAGAATCTCCAGATACAGAGCACCCACCACCTCTCCGGGCAACCTGTGCCAGTGCCTCACCCTCATCATAAAATGCTTATTTCCTATATCCAGTCTAAATCTCATCTCTTTTAGTTTGAAACTCTTTCCCCTTGTCCTATCACAACAGACCCTGTTAAGGACTATGTCCCCCTCTTTCTTACAGTCCCTTTAGATACTGGGAGGCTGCTCTCAGGTCTCCCTGTAGCCTTCTCTCCTCCAGGCTGCCCAGCCCCAGCTCTCAGCCCATCCTCACAGGGCAGGCATTTCATCCCTTGGATCATTTTTGTGGCCCTCCTCTGGAAGTGCTCCAACAGGTCCATGTTTCTTCCACCTCGTGTGAGCAAAGTTCTGAGAGCTTTCTCCCGGCCTCTTACCCAAGGGTGGATTTCATCTGTTCAGAAGGATCTGCGGTATCAGTGTGTGAATCATTTTGGGTCTGTAGCTCATCCACATGCATATTCACAATTTCAAATTCAAGCTGTCTTGACAAGATGCTTAGGTCGCATGGGCCGTATCTGTTCCCAAATTGGAAGTGGGTAATTTGGAATCAGCTTTCCAGCCCCCCATCCAAAAATCTCTTCCCACAGAAAAATCTGCAGCGTTCCCCTGAAGTTTGTTCTTCCACCCACCCTCCTGTCCACATACTGCCAGAAGAGGATTCATGGAAAGTGCAGCAAACCTGGCCCAAGTGAGTTAGTTCGAATGTTAGGATAGCAGAAAAAACGCTTTTGGCAGCATTCCCCTAATTTATTTCACCAATTTAGGCAGATTTTATAAAGGCAGCAAAGCACAAAATGAAAAGGGGTCTCTAACAATTCTGAATCGTAAACACATTTTGAGCAGATTGTGCAAGGCAATTCAACTAAAATTAGATTATGAAAAGTACACTAAGTAAAACTGTATTATGGAAATGTTATGAAATTAATTAATCTAAGAAGCAGCATTGCCACCAGCATGTGCTGGCCCTGTAAACTCGTGAGTGCCTTTGTTCCACTCTTAGCTTTCATTCCAGATGAAGTTAACACGAGTCAGAGATGTGACATTTCTGGGTCTGTGATCCCAGTGAGTATTGTGACCTATTACAGTTTTTCATTTGATCCTTAATTTGAGTTTGGCTGGTGCCACTTGCATCCACTAAGAACTGCTCTGGAAACCATGGATTGACAGCTAGTTATGATAGGGCCGGCATTTGTTTAATAGGTTTGGTTACAAGTGTGGGTTGTTACTCAGCTCAGCCAATAAATAATGCATTTTCAATTAATACCCAAATCTTAGAAGGCTTTGTACAGTATGTATGACTAAATGAAGAAACACATTATAATTATATGGTAATTTGTTAAAATGATCGTTAATACTTCTGATGTTAATTATCTAATGGCAAAAAATTACAGAGGGTACAAGTAATTTGCCCTTCGTAATTGCTTACTAGGTTGCAGGATAATCATTTTGTTTTCTTCCAATAGCAATATTTATTGCATTTTTCTTCTGACAGTAGCTGAGGTGTATGTGAGGTCAAAAGTTATCAGATGCTTTTCTTAAGAAATGAGAGCACATTTCTGTTAGAAGTTCAACAGAGGGCATCCAACCATGATTGCTCTATGCAGACTTCACTTCAAAAAAGAATTGGAAAGATCACAATACAAAGTGAAAATGATAGGTTTGGTCATGGACTATATACACACTTTTACGTAAAACAATAATTGTGGTTGTTGCTATATAACATAAGGAATCCAACGCGGTACACTTGTACTGCTGGTTCTGCTAGTGATTTGCTGTATGACTTTGGCTTAGCTACATGACATTATCTGTAGTTCATCACAAGCTGTGTACGTGACTTCCAAAAAGAGCTTAAGTGCCAAAAATTATTACGGATTTTATTGGTCTTCACCTCTGTTCACTTTTCCCACCTTAAGGGAGAGCAAATGATTGCTCAAATAAGCAGGATCTCATTCACCTCTTCCCTCATGTTAATCAAGAGTAGATTTTAAAGGCATTTTTTTTCCTGAGAAACATATTAAGCAGCAGATAGCTTATTGGGAGGCATGGAATGAAAAAGTTCAGTGTGTTTTACTTTAAAGTTCTTGAAACAATTCAATTCATTTTCTTATTTCAGAATGACGTTTTTAGTCAAATTTAGCCAAACTTAATTACACCTTAAAGTTAAAAAAAAGTACCTGACAACTAAATGAAACATTTCATCTAACACAAATCTTCTTTTTTCCTTTTTTCTTTTTTCCCAGGCTTAATTTCAACCAGAAAACTGAAATTTCCCTTCAGGCTGACCCAACCAATTTCTTTTCCTAGTACATTTCAATCAGCAAAAAGAAAAATATATATACATGTATCAGTTACTATGGGGGGTTTTCTGCATATTTTGGGTAACTGTGAAAACTGGTATTCCTTTAAAAATAGCTGCACTTGAAAATATGTCCCCGGTGGCTTTTCCTAAGTCACCAATAATCAGAGGTCATCAGGGCTGGGCAGAACACAAAGCAGGGAGGAATCTGAAGTACAGTAATTTAGGAATATCTAGGGAAATGAAGCAAATGGGAGAGCCAGAAGAGACTGTGAGGCTACTGGGAAAGAAGGGGCCCCAAAGTAAACTTCCCTTCACATTACTTACATCTGTGTATAACCCACGCTGCTGATGAATCTCAGTTTTTATAGATAATCTGTGGGTGATACATAGGAAAATATGGTATTCATCAAGTTCCTATCAGAAACAATTCCACTGAAGTTAATGGGGTTGCACAGGCACAAAACAGATGTGAAGGAAGCATCAGGATCAGGCTCACTGCATGCACACACAGGCTGTCAAGTGCATCATGCTCTGACACCCATTTGGGGAAGGATTCCCCATTTAAACATGGAGTTAAAGTTGACAATAATAAGAGCTGTAAATATAGAAGTTGTCATCAGTAAAGCTCATCGAGTCTGTTTCCAGGTGGAAATGATGTCTTGGGAGGGCTAGGAGGGAATCTTCACCCAGCAGAGCACTGCACATTGGCCATCATGACAGCAGATTTTCTTGCAGCATGATGCCCAAATGGAAGTGATTACACTGAGTGTGGTGTAAAGCAATGGGGCCATTCACACATAATCACGGTGTAGATGTAGAGGAGATGGGTGTCAGCCAACGTCTTGGATCCAAGCACATTTGGATGTGAGAGAAGTTAAGATCTGGATCCAAATTTTGTTGTTCAAACCTGCCTCTTGCTGTCAGGAGGTGGCTTCTGGCCAGCTCCATCTTCCACGAGTGATTCCACTTCACCCAATGACAGGAGGGTTATCCATTTAACTTATCAGGGAGGGGAAAAAAACCTAAAAAATACGTCCTTAAGTAGATGCTATTTTTGGTAGTCTTAATAGGCAATGCGAAGGGAATAGAAGATAATTAGCCCTTTTACACCACTTGTCCCCATGCACCTCCATTTTCAGACATTCTCCCTCTTTCCACGGGTTCCTTTTGAGCACTCAGCCTCAGCGAGGCTCTGCTCTCCACAGGCCAAGCCGTCTGGTACACAGCTACCAGCGGCAAGCTGCAGTTTGCTCATAAGTCCCAGTGCAATCATGCACTGTCTGCTGCCTGCTGTTGCAGGAGCTTAAAAAAGGCTCCTCTAGCCCTGTCAAAAAGATGAGTGATTTGTTAAAGCAACAGCTCTTCAGGTGGTTGGAAGGACAGAGAGGAGCAGAGGTAAAAGCTGATGTGCTCAGAGGGTGGTAAGGCTCACGCACAGCTGCCCAGAGAGCTATGGGTGCCCCATCCCTGGAGGTGCTCAAGGCCAGGTTGGATGCGTCCCTGGGCAACCTGATCTGGTGGGGGGCAACCAGCCCATGGCAGGGGGTTGGAATCAGGCAATCCTTAAGGTCCCATCCAACCCAAACCATTCCACGATACTATGATTCTACAGTAACTTCAGATCTTATTGATTCCCAAATGTTCACACTCATTCCATATTTCTGAAATACCAGTGATTTCAAGCAACTGCCTTTTTGCTTCCTAGTTGCCATACGCTTTAGAAGACCTACCATGCAGGAGACAGCTACTCTTCATTTTTCTGAAAGTCAGGCCCTAAGTTAAGAGCCAACACCAACTTCATCCCACTCCATTGCCTTGAAATGATTTAGTGGCAGCAATTTCTAGATCATCAGCTTCCTACTGTCCAGTTTCTTGGCTAAGGCACCAGGCTTCTGGCATTCACAACTTCTGCAATGCTGCTTCACATGCAGTGCAGCATCCTCCATTAGCATCATCCTCTTCAAGACACCCAGATTTCTTCAGGATTCAGCACTTCTAGCACCTGCATTGCATGAGGATCTTTCTCCAGCCCCCATGGCTTCCTCAGCTTCCCTGTGAGCTTCCTATTAACCCATGGCTTTAAAAAAACAAGCCAGCATTTTACTTGCAAGACCTATCATTTTATTGAGACTAAATATCATCTCTTACAAGCATGCAGTGGGAAAGTCAGCAAAGAAAGCCAAGTTGACAAGAAGCTCTCTATCCCCACCTCCATCCAAACTTGCTAGGACACAAGGCAATGCATCCCATGTTATCCAGCTGTCTTCTGAATGAGCTCCTTTCGCACCGTGACAGAGCGTAAACTACTCCAGCCTTATTCTCCTCCTGACAGACCTTCTAATTATCTCAGCTGTTTACAGCACTCAGGCCCTCTGCTACCAATTTCTCCATTATTCTGACAGTCAACAAACTAGACCTATTAGAGCAGAGCACAATTCTTGCCCAAGGCAGGAACTTTGTGAGACCACAAATCGTCTCGGTATTAAAAGTCGGTGCATAAGAACTGCCCTCAGCTTTAGCGCTAAATTGCTGGTTTGGAGACATTCATTGCTGTATATTGTATTTCCACTATATTCTGCTTTAATAGACTTCGTGCCAAAGTGTGTAAGAAGAGTTTTAAAGCCTGAGGTAGCGAGTAGAATTTTTTTTTTCCATTTTATATATTTTTCCATCTTTTTTGTTTGTCACCTTATATTGCAAGGTTGGTTCACATACATAAAACAACACTGCAGTCACACAAGGATATCTAACAGCTAGTGGGAAGCATGGATTTTACCACTAGAAGCTAAACAACAAGATTTGGGCAGCCCAGGATTTGCTACTCTTTAATTTGCATGGGGCCTCAGTCCCAAAACTTCCATGCTTTGTAGAATTTAATATTCCTATTTGGCAAAGCCAACTTGTTCTGTTCTTCTAATCTCCTGGTATCAAAATGGTTAGGGCCAAATAAGAATAATAGAGAGATTACAGTTTCTATTAATAATTTGCATATGTTTGTTTAAGCAATGTTTATTCAAGGTTCAGAAAGCTCTTAGAAAATTGTATTTATTAATTAGTGTACACAACACTCCATAAAGTATTTATATATGGCCTATCTTCAGACTGCTTTTACTCTGCATTTGTACAGACCCAGGGGTTATTCTGACTAAACATATAGGAAATATCTGATTCAGATATACTCATACCTGAGACTGGGGCTGATTTTCAATGTTATCTTAAATTCAAGGTTCTCACAGGTGTATATTAGGTTCACATATCTCAGCTGAATTACTAATAATTCTAGATGTCTAAGATACACATTATTATCAAGCCAGTATATCTTGGCTTGATATCTCTTGACTAATCCCAGTAATTAGCCCAAACAGCAAAAGCTCCAAAAACTATTTTCCTGAGCTATTCAATTCCTTCTGACTCAGTTAGGAATGCACTCACAGCAAATTTCATTCAGCCTTGTATTTGCCAAGCAAAAGTGGTTACCTTTATGAAAAATTAAAGCTTGTAAATTGAAATATTCTTTTAAAGACTGAAAAGAAGGGAAAATATATAAAATGTACACACTGTTTCAGCTCAGTGGCATGTTGGAGGGAACGTGTGCTTTCACTGAACTGTTACCTTTGCCTGGTGGAATGCTAGAATATAAAATGACATGTTATATTAGATTCTACTGAATTTAAATTCTTCCTTCAAGGCATTTACAGTGAAATAAAATATTTTCCATTGAAGACTCTTTGGAAAGTGACACTGCTTTCAGCAACATCTTACTGAAGACAACTTCCAGTTTAGGGACATGAGGGTGGGTGAAGTTGTTACCTGGCCTATCGCAGGAAATCATATACTGGACATGCACACCATAGGGCAGCGGAGAGAAAGCTTTGGTCCAGGATTTATGGCAAAGACTGTTGCATTCCTGTGAGATCAGTGTCAGTACTGAGTCATATTTAGCTCAATAGCTGACCACTTAATAGCTTTAAAGCGTTCAAAGTCCTTACGTTGTTTCAAACACAGCTCTGCAAGAGAAATGTGTCTGCACTGTGCAGTGGTTTTGCATTTTATCTTTTCGGATATACTAAATTAGGGCTAAATACTGCTGTAATTTATTAAAACAAAAAGTAAACCAAATCCTCAGACCACACTGTTCTAAACCCAGATAAATTCAGGAGAACTCTGTGAGATTTGGAGTTTTGCTACTGAGATTAGGATCTGATCTATTGATTTCCATGGAACTTCCATGAAATGGAAATTAGCACAGGCTACGGTCATCTGTCATCCTTTTCTTACTTGTTTCCAAAATCTGATTTCCTGTTCAGAAGAAGAGCATATTCCTGGATCAAAGCCAGGTTGAAAGTAATCAGACACTGGATGGCACTTCCAACAGGCTTTGGATCAGGCTTTCCAGCTGGGGAACCCTGGATTAGTGGAAAAAATGGAGAAGCCAGAACTCCTTGAACTGTAATAGGATCATTTAACTTAAATATGGGTGCAATAAAAATCAGTTAATGTTAATTTTGGAAATCTGTATCGTAAAGAACAAGTTTACTGGTACTTTCAAAGTATGTTTTAAGTACATAAAACACAAAGTAATTGAAAGAGAATTTCAAGCTTGCAACCACAAGTATTTGTATTGCAGAGCTAAGTCTAAGCTTTGGGTTTATCCAGTTATGGTATCAAATTGTTACCATATCTGTGACCAGTCCAAAGGGTGTGGGACAACAGTCAACACATCAGCCTGAATATTTTTAGACATTATACCCTGGGTTCTTTTCAGTTCTCACAAATTATGCAAGAATTGTTTGCAAACTTTGGCAAAACAGCTTGGCTGCTTAGTAACATCACTTGGATATTCAGGATACAATGCACCTTCCTCTGAGACCATCCAGAGCATCAGGGAAATGTTGGCATTAGCAGTACTGCGGTTTCAGACACAGCCTATCTTAACTGTTGCTCAAGCCTCTGTGGCACTTTTCTCAGTTAAAATACTCATTTTAGTGACCTAGCCAGCAGTGCTTTGCAGGAAATTGTACACTCTGAAATATAACAGGAAAATATATTAATTCTTCCCTATTGCATGCTGCAGAGTACTGAGACACAGATTCAGGAACGTGATTTCTGATCTGGACCCCTCTGTAGCACCTAAATTAATTAAAGCAAACCAGTGGGATAGACTTAAATTCACATTGGCTTCAGGAAAAAAAAGTGACCCCTGTCTGTCAGGGGAGGATGGCAGCAACACATTATTGATTCAGCAAGCCCAGTTCCTCACCATTTCTACAGTTTCATTAAAAAAGATACACATGCTAATCATGGAGATGGGAGGAAACGTAGGAAAAAAAAGTATTAATATGAGAGGCTGGGACGTTGTATTTGTGTGTACAACAGGGAAAACTGTATTGAAATGACTGCTAAAAACAGCCCAAGAACAATGCGGGAAATGGCAAGAAGGAAAACTCAAATCCAGTGCCTCGTATGGGATCAGAAGAGTTGGAGTCAGAGCCACAGAAAGGAGAACAGGTGAGGGTCAGGAAGATAGAAAGGAGAGAGAGCAGCACTGGGAGAAGACATGAGAAATTAGATCAGAATCTAAAAGCACTCAGGAGAGCAGGGGAAAAGGCAGAAATTAGAGCAGGAGCTAAGAGGAGAGCCAAAGAGGCAATAAAAACTCAAGGAGGAGAAAGAAAAACTGCGCGATGAAGAGAAGAGGATGAGAAAAAAAAAAGATAGGAGATAAATACAAGGTGACATAAAAGAGCCTCGACCTCCAGTTTGTAAAGGTGACGCGATATCAGGTGTGAAAGAAAAGAAATACTTTGCATTTTTTGAAACGGCCCTGAAGAGAGGACTGAGCTGCATCTCAGAGATCAATACTGCATTTTATGCCTGCTGCACCCTTCATGAGGAACCAAGACCGATTCAACCAACACTGATTCAAGTAAGTAATATTTCATTGAAAACTGATCTGTGATTGCATAGCTGTGAGGGACTGTTTCCCCAAGTCCCCGTGTGGCATCTGTGCTGAACAGGTGTCATTTTCAGGATTGTGTCAGGAGCGATGCGGCTCCGTTCCCGGTCTGCAGAGCACGTGGAGAGCAGAGGACACGTCACTTTAGTCTGGGGGAGCAGATGATGCTGCATCAGAAGGGCTGGCTGCTCTCTAGGGTCATTAGGCTGTGCCTGTCAGCGTGCAGAGAGCAGGCTGGGAGCTCTGCTTTGTGGCTGTATGTGTTTCAAGCAGTTCAATGATAATTTTAAGGTAATCAGAAAAGCCTTAGCCTGAGTTTTTAAAGCTGCTTTCCTGATCAATTGTAGCAGTGTTAGAGCTAGTGTGCAGCCATGAGGCAAAGGGGTCTCCTGGGTTGCAGGGTCAGGCTCTGGTGATGGTATTTGCCTTTTCTGAGATTTTTTTCTGACGTTTGAGGGTAAAAGTCCTTTGCTTTTATTTCCCTGGCCACAAATTCCCTCGGGAAAACAGATTCCATGTTTATTTTGCTATCAAATCTTGATGTGTTTGAGCTTCTTCATATCTGAAAGGGTGATGGTGAAGCAGTTTTATAACAAAATATGTGTTGGAATTCCCTTTAGGAATATCACTTCGTTATCGTGACAAAATCAAAGCACGTGTGGACTAAAGGACACACTGATAGTGGGGGGGATGGAGAAGATTTTTTGACATAAACATCAGTGTATTCCATTACAAGCTGGCACAGCCCACTCAGAACATTTAGTCTTTTAAATTAACTTAGAGCACTTAAACTGGTCTCAGAAAGTAACTGCCTATGGTATTACAGGAAGGCCAGCTGCCCCACGTTGCTTCCTAGCGCAGTGCAAACATCCCACTGAGTCAAATCATGGCTCCCCATGGGCATCGCATGGCTCCAGGGCATCGTGGGAGATGTAGGCAAAATGGCAGGAGTGCATCTTTGGGACAAATGGAACCTCCAGCCTCCCCATTTAAAAACCCTAGGAGGTAATTTACTGCTGAGATTTTATTGTCACATGAAGTGATTGGAGCCACCCCAGTGAAGGAAAGCCATGCAATTTTGTTTCAACTATTTCTCAAACTATGTTATTTCCATCGAAAATGCACAAACAAAATGTTTCCACAACTTTTCAACCTGCAAACTGTTGAGGCAACAAAAAGTTGAGGCAACTTCCCAGCCCAGCTGGTGATTAAAGCAAAGGTTGAGATATGGACTGTGGCCCCATGAATCAGTTCTCCTAACTCAGTCCTCCACATCTTCCCACTGCTACAGGTCTCTACTACTGCATTACCTTGTTGGTAGTGGAAACAGGAGAACTGAAAACTTACTTTTAGCATTAATGAAAATAAAATTCATCTGAGAGGTTGCAGAGAGGTCTCTGAACCTGCACTTCAGTATGAGCACCAAGTGGAACTGATAGCTCTCGAAATGAAAAGTAATGTGAAATCAGCACTTCTGAAGATAGCTTCAAAACAAAGGCAAAAATTAATGCATGGTAATTGTTTCCTAAACAGCCCAAGAATAGCTAGACATATTTTGAAAATAAGTGACTGAGGAAGACACTTTGCAGTTCTAGAATCAGTACAAATAACTTGTGGCCCAAGAAAACACCATGTAAACGTATTCTCTACATGTGTGTTCAATGCATGTCTGCATGGCTGTGTATATATTAAAGACAAGAAAAGAACAATGCTTGCAAAATATGGTCAGCAAATAATGGAAAAATGCAGTGGCTATTTCTCATGAACATAGGCTACTGATTGCAAGTATTCATCGTATTGCTGCCTTTCCTAAGAGGAGAAGCTAATACAAATGTGGAGAATGTGGCATGACCCATTGAGCTGACATTAAAAGCTTTAAATTGAATTACATTGGCAGAAACCTTCAAAAATTGTCTTGGGAGGAGAAAAAAATTCATGACAGAGCATAACAGATGTATGAAATTAAGAGCATTTAGGAAACATTATCTTTGCTGTATGATGGGAAATGTTTCTAATTGCACTCACAGGGTGCCTTTAAGATATGCTGTTTTTATTTAAGATACATTCTTTATGATCTGTTGCAGATTCTCAGCAGAAATATATAGCAGAGAGAATAAAATGCATATTAAGATATATGATTTTTTGCAACAATCAACTCATCTATTTTCATTGTTCAAAGAAACAAATTGCAAAGGCAAAGTTGCTGATTCTAGAGGAGTAGGATGAAAAGAAAGCATCTTATTGGCTAATGAGCAACCATACCATACTGATGGATGTAACTCTAATGCTCATGGGTCGTCTTATATCTCATATCACAATTGGACTGCATGGATTTCCCGGTACTTCTGCACCTTAATTTATGTCAGTTGTTACTGCTGTTCTCTTCCCAGCTACTGGATGCTAATTAAATCCAGTAATTGAGATGCAATAGAAAATACTGTATGTGGATTTAAGCATTATTAATAATGTCTGCGCTGCAAGGCTTTCCCAACCAGCACTCAATGTTCAAAGTCCAATTCAGCACATAGCGAAAACTAGATAAAAATGCAATGGAATTTCTGCTCGTGCATACTGCTGAATCAACAGATTTCAATAAGAGGTATCTTCTAAAATTACAACACGTCCCTTATGCTTATCCAGGGGTTCACAAATGGAGCTTTTCTAGCAAATAAATACAATGATGCTATATTCTAGGTTTTTTTCCTGCATTGTGGCTTCCAACGAGATTCATCAGTTTAATGTCAAATACAACCATCCAACAAATGCCATGAATTTGCAGCATCCGAGCCTAGTCCCCATCATTTTCCCTACACCACACAATTTATGTGATTTACATTATGATGGAAAATATCTTTTTTTTTTAATACCATAGGAAACCTTTGTGCTTATAGTTGCATTTAAAAATAAACCAAACATTACAAGGAGTCCCTCCAACACACAATATAGACAGAGAAATTAATTCCCTTGTCTCCTGCAGGGATTAGTATCAAACTGATGGATTCATTCTATCTGGAAATTCTACATTTCCAGATTGCATGCTATCTCTAAACATGATCTCTGAGTCTTATGTGGCTTAGTGACAACACGCTAAATTGTATGGGATCAGAAAAAGAAGCAGCAAGATCCTGACTGAGGGACCGGAGTGGTTACCAGTAGGGAAGGAACTCTCCCAGAGAGCCAATTCACAGTTCATTATTTCCCCCCCTCACAAATGACTAAACTATACGACTCATTCCTATGAAAAGCTGAGGAAACTAAGAATATGGAAGAGCTCATAAAAAAGGTTTGAATCATGTCCTGGGGAGCAGGTCTTTCGTGCTGCAGTCGTCTCAGCAGAGCCTCAGATGCTGCTGAATGCCTCTGGCAGGGCAAAAATTGCCTTGTAGGGGTCACATCTCTAGCACTCCTCACATTAACTTCTCTGGGAGGCAACACACTGGGAATTAGACATATTTCTAGTCTGAGCTAGTGAATGCATCTGAGTTTAAACTCCTGTGCAGCACATCAAACCAGAATTTTCCATCTCATTTGTCATTTCAAAGCACAGCCTTTCTATGCTAGTCTTCACCACTTGCTACTAACACGAGATTAAATCACTTTTTGTGTGTGTGTGTCCATATCCCTTTCATGCGTGCTTTCCTTGAATTAAACTACTATGACATTTGCTTCTTCCACAAATCTTTACCATATTCAGTTTTTCCCAGCAAGGGGATTAGACTACATTAATTCACCAGGATATTAGTTTCTCTTGTGTCAGAGAGCAGGTGGGATAGACAATATTTTGGGTGATGATACATGTGTACAAACAGATACACACCTCCATTTCAGATAACCTCTAACTCCCAAGCTGTCTTGTCAAATGTATAAGTGTGTGATCTTATTATCTTTATTCTCATCTTCTCCAAACTGTCTTCTACTTGTATGCCAAATTTCTTTCCTCAGTCTTGAAGTATATAGTCAATTATTTGAGACGAAAATCATACATTAGTACATAGGACTGCATGTTTGGACATAAGACTTAGACTGGGAATGATCTATGAAGCATTGGAATTCGATGCAATTTATCAAACTCACTCTTTAGAAAAAGATACAGATGCTTCCTACTTGTATATCACTCTGCACGTTGAAAACATTCTGCAAACACTTCTCCATTATCTTTGCAAGCTACGTACCATCCTTGCCTTAGAAGTGGACCAGCTCTAGATAAAACTTCAGTGCTCTTCTGGTGACCTTGTAGGTTTATTCCTCATCACAGACCCCAAATCAAGAGTTATAGCTCTAAAAACTATGCTAGTTCATGGACAGTTAATATTCAAAAGCACATTCCTTTTGATAACTTTAGATAGAAATATAATAAACTTCTTTGTTTCTGTTCTCTAATGTGGGCAGAACTGGTTCATCCCATTCGTAGTGAAAATTGACAAGATCCAGATTATTATTTCCAACATAAATTTGAATAGGAAAAGGATTTGTTGTAATGGAAACTCCTGCTATTGGATTAAAAATGACCTGAGTTGTCTGACAGATGCCAAACTGAGTGAAGGCCAGGATGACTTAGAACCAATCAGTCTGCATCAGAGAAAACAAATGGGCTGAATGAAATAACCTTTCATTCAGTTCTGAATTTTTTGTCACCAGTAGTAAAAATAAACAAATAAAGTAGTATAAATACACCTTACCAACTTTCTCTAAATCAAAATCAACACATTATATGAGCTAATTTCACGTTCATTGTTTATATTCATGGAAGGGAAGAAATCGAGTATTAAAAAATAATAACAATTTAAAAATTACATGAAATAACTTAGAATTAGGATTATTCCATTGCAGTCATATAACCTGCATTGTAAAGTTTGTGATTTAATTCCTTTCTGGTAGGATGTCCACCAGTAAAAACAATATGTAATGAGTAAATAACTCACCAAATCGTGTGCGTGTGTGTCTGTGGAGTACATCACTGGCTTCACAAACAGTAATAGAGAGAAAACAGTAAAGAAAACTTAGAGGGACAACCAAGAACAGCAGTTTAACAGAGAAAAGGTACCTGGCGAGAAGCAGAGAACTGATTGCTAACTGAACTGAACAACAAACATAGATCTGAGCTGTGGGGAGCTGTTGGGAAAACTGAAGGAAGAGTGAAAGTCAAGGGCCACACAGATTATCCCAGAATAGTGCAAATGGCCCAGAAGCTATCAGCTGGGGAACCCAGGGTTCATTTGGGACTTAACGGCTCCATGAAGGCTACACTTGCAGTTAATGTATTTGACCCAAGAAACCTGGGCACAAGTTTTTCCTTTATGAATACTTTCTCCAGAATAGGAATGTATTTAAAATGATCTAAGAGTATTCTTTTTCAAATAGAATACAAATTTCAGAGTAATTTTTAAAAAAGCTTAAAATATGGGATAGATTATTTTCAATGAAATCTTATCTTTGGTCGAGTGAAGTGATGTGACAGGTTGAAAAAAATAAATACTACATACTATACTATAATGCATACCTGAGTGCAAATAGTCATTTTTCCATGGTAAAGCATGACTGAATCAGTGTTCCAGCATGTACCAAATGAAATCCTCATTCTTTGAAAAAAAAAAAATATCCCTTTCAAAGCTGTTATTTCAATAAGCCATTAATTTCTGGGTTAGGCTGTGTGTTAAAGTGCCAAAAAACTCATTGACGAGGATGATATATTTCATTCAAAACAAGTAAACCTAGCAGGAAAAAAATAACATCTTTAGCCTGAAGAAATCTTTCTAACACTTGTTTGTAATCCCTTTGGTTAAAAGGTATACATTCATGCTTTTTATCCAACGTTTCATAAAAAGAAGCCGACAAAACCACTGAAAATATTTCCATCCACTTCAATGATTCAGAAAATCCAATGAACATAACAAAAATCCTTTTAAATCTCTATTCAAACCAAACCTTCTTGGATGTATTTAGCACTTGCAACGACACTGAGAAACTGTTATTGAAGGGTCTCCGGACCCAGCAAGTGCTGTTAACCATGGCGCGCTGTTGGAAACTGAGGCACAAAGACTAGGAGCCTGTTCATATTACTCAAACACAGACAGATCTTTTTTTAACTGTTTCCTCAGATGACTATCACATGCACACGCTTCTTTGACACTAGAATAAAGGTAGCTCAATAAGTTACTTGGTATGTCTCCCATTCAAATCTAAAGTGCTCATCTTCTGGAGAAGTCTCCCACAGCTCCCGGGGAGCTGGCAGCTAATGAAGTCAAATATCGGGGTTCATTAAGCACGCAAGCACTCTGCTAAAATCAAAGATCAGCCTGGAACCCCCTTGAACATATCATAGTTATCACTAAAAATCATCATCATCGTATTTGAGGTTAGTAAAACATATTGCTTAGGCTATAAAACATTCTAAACTAGTATCCCAAATGTCTTGCCTCAAGCAAGCACTTAAATTAAAGTTTCAGACAGCTGGCACTGGAATCAAAATAACAGTTTTGCACAAAGAGATTGGATAAACATGATTATTGTTTTCATAATTTATTTTGTCAATGTGCAGCATCGTGCCTCGATCCATCCTTTGTACTTGGGCATGATTTCTTTCACTTTTCAACAGGTAAATATATATTTCACTGTGGATTTTTACAGAAAACAATCCCAACTGATCTGCTGCTCTTGAATAATCTAATCCCTAATTAGCTGAGTCAGAACACTGAGAAAGGCAGTATTATGTGCTTTAATTAATTTCCATAATCTGGAATTTTTGTCTGCTTGCCTCATGAGATTGTTTGGTTTTCAAGGAGAGTCTAACACAACAACATCACTGCTTTGCCTATGAAAAAGAGGGCAGTGTTCTGGATATGCTATACAGCACAACTGCAAATGCTACAAACACATAGGTCTTAATTAAGACTAAACCCATTTCCTATTTACCTTCAGTGACAATTTTAAGATGTCCTTCCTGCATTTATTCCTGCTCAGCTGCCCCTTGTCTCTTCCACGTTCTGAACATGGTTTGCTCCACTTCAAGTTCCTTAAGCACAGACCTCCCAACCATGCAACGTGTTTTAAAGTATAGAAATATAGTGCCAGAAATCCTCTGCAGCTACCTCTTATATAAACACACATTTTCAGACACAGATTCCCCAAACATTTCACATTTAAAACTCTCTTCCAAAGCCAAAATGTGGTTTCTTGAGCAAATCTCAGAAAGATTTCTGCAGCGTTTTATCCATGTGGTTAGCCAAGAAAAGATCTCTCGAAATCATCAAATCGTGACACGCACAAAAGGAACCGCAGTTAGGAGAAGCTCCAGCTTTGCAGGCATAGCAAAGCCTTGCCACATTGCTGGAGTGTAAAACCATTGTCATGATTCACGTTGCTTTCTGGTATCATTTTGTAACTACTTTTTAAAGAAATGTTATAAAACGTTCAGAAGGATTCCAGTTTTGACAACTACTTTTCTTGCAGAACCCTTTGAATATTGTCACTGCAGATCTCTCGCCCAAATGAGAGTCTAAACCATTGCCTTGACAGGAACTGAGCTCCCTTGCTTCAGTTCACACAGCTGTAAAGTGGAGATATATTTCTATATTTTATATGTTATATATTCACTGCTTCACAGGGCTGTTCTGGAGCTCGTGAGCACATATAAATTGCTTTGACTCATTCTGTAGAAAGTATTCCATGGACAAAACAGATCTTTCTCACAAATATAAATTAGGAATTATCTCCCTTGTATTAAGAGGGGTTAGTGTAAATTTATTACAGATGCGGGACTGAGAGCAAAACTTGTCCCTGTTTATGCAAACTACTTCCATGGTTTCTGCTAGCATGAAAAGCGGTGAGTTGTTCTGGCAATCGTGAAAAGGATTTCTCAAGCCAACACAGACCAACCAGGTGCCATTTTGAGGTTGCCCTTTGCTTTCCCACCTTGCGGAAATTCCTTGTGTAGCTGCGACCACCAGGGCCCCAGAAGATGTAACCAACCTTTCAGCTTCAGGAGGAGACCCGTTTCCCACCACCTGTGCCCTAACCAGACCTCGTCTGGACTCAGCTCCCCAGAGCTCAGCACATTAAGACACTGTCCCATTGCACACGGAATTTCAAGCACTAATCAGAGGAGGAACAAGATGCAGAAAATGTTAGAGATTTGCCAGTACTGATGTTCAGCTCTTCTCTTTCCTTCCTTGAACATGTCTCTGCTGCTTTTAATTAAGTTCTCAGATTCATAGCTCGGAGATCTTTAATAACTACAGAAAGTGCTTGCAAGGCAAATTTTTCACTTCTAAGAAGGATGGTTATAATAAATGCTACCCTCTAATTTATAGGTAAACTTAACCTGATTTTACCTTTATTGCAATACATTGCATGGCCATTTTTGTGCAACAGACTGATGACATAAAAGATTTTAACTTTTAATAAATGGTGAAAATGTTGGATGGTATGCCTCCAACACACTGTAAGTATAGTGCCTGCTGATTAATTAATCTAATTAACAAAGGTGAAGGTTTATAATTGGGGTTAACTAGAATTTAACTGGTCATTGTTCATACCCCCCGCTGCATCGTCCCCTAAGTAACTCACTCTGGTAGCCCTCCATGGTCCCTCGACCCCAACTTCAAATCCAGAGATCAACCAGCTTGAAGGAAAAGTAGATACAATCATATTTCCAAGACTGTAATAACAGCAGAACTTAATGGCGTGATATTTTTATACTGTTTGGGAAAGAGACCCTATTTTTTCTTACTCATAAGCCCAGAGTATTTTTAAATAGTTCAAGTCCCTGTAGTACTTCACAGTTTGCAGCGCAGTTTAAAAAGTAATACATCTTTTCTTAGATGTACCCCAGATTCTGCCTTTTAATAGACATGATAATGAGATTCTGTGTCTTCATTTCCCAGTGTGCAGAAAGCTCAAATAAATCTTTGATTGTTCACAACCCTGGAGAAGGCTCCCAAGCCCAGGAATGTAATGATGTTTCTCTAAACAATCATTGCTAATGAAATTTAAGTGTATTTAAAATATATAGATGTTTGTGTGTATATATATTAGTACCATCAAAATTGCTTTTTATTCCTTTTACTTTGTAAATTTGAATCTGACTGCAGTAAACTTAGCTCTCAAGGGATTCGTTGCTAGGAGAAGGGAAGTCCCAAGTTATTTCACTGACCTGCAAGACACACATTGAACTTCTGCTTCTGAGTGAACTTTTAAAGCATTAAAAGAGCCATTCAGTGACTTCTTCGTAGGATTAGGGACTGTATCCCTAGACCTCTACCAAATGCACCAGACAGCAGAATGCAGTCCAAGCATACAGTTTTGAAAGAACATCATAAACTCGGACCTCACAAGGTTCAGGAAAACATCACCCAATATCAGTTAAAAGACACAAATAAACCTTTGCTTGCCCACACGTGATCTGGGCACCTCTGAACCTCTTTGTCAAAAGAAATGAAATACTGTGGTCTCCTTTGGCTACTTCGGATGCGCGGGTAACTACTTCCCAAAATAGGGAACTGTTTTATAGGAAGGGAAGTTGAACAACCATCAGCGTTTACCTGTTGAGTCATCATTCTGCACGACTTGTTGCAGATTGTTGAATACAGTTACTGATGTTCAGCAAAGACAACCATAAAGCCTTACACCTTCACTCATTGTTAAATTTGCTTTGAAGCGAATCCAGACTTAACAACATTTCTTGTTTTATTTCAGGATACCATTTTTCCCATAACACTTCCAGTTTGTTTTCACTCCTTTTGCACATATCAGCCGTTTTCAGGAAAACATGCATCTCACATTCCTAAGTCTTACCAAAAAGTTACACCCTTCAGAAATGTTGCAGTAAAAGCATTTACATTATAATGCACTCCATATCACAAAGAGGCCTGATAGGACTTTGGACATCACCAACTTCTAGAGGTTATAGCATAAAGAGACTTAAAGAAAATACCAAATTAAAATATCATCTGTAGGCAGAAAAAGCCCTAAACATGTAGGGTGAGAGAAGAAAGCATTAGGAAAGCTCTGCAGACTCCCCTCCTTAGAGGCCTGCAAATCCCAAGCAGCACCTACCAGGGCCACGCCACCCACTCCCACATTCTCAGAGAGCCCCAGGTGGAGATCAGTAGTGTGAATTGATTAATTAGCCCCATCACCACTCAGTTTTCATTTTTCTTTTCCTTCCTCTCCACCACTGAACATGATCTTTAGAAATCACATCTACAAACACTTTCTCAACCAGAAAATAATTCCCTTCTCCTCATAGATATAAGTACATTTTGTATAGTAGCTGCAGTATATATTTTCTCATAAGTTTTCCTTTCTAAGTACAAAAATTCTCACTACAGGACTTAGTGCTGAGCTACTATTCTTGGTTCTGATGCAAAGAGAGCCAGACCCTTAGTGGGAGTGAGCAGGCATTACCTTACGGCCTCTGTTACACCTTCACCTGTGAAGAGGCTGCCTTTAGCCACAACAGTCTTTTAGATACTTTTGTCTCTTTCTACTTAAACAGTAATAGACATCAAGACTCAACAAGATCAAATCAAGGTAGATTTTACAGCAAGACTTAATAAGGCAGACCAGGATTACCTGTTAAATGGGAGACTGAATAATGCATTTCTTCAACCTTGGAGAACGTTTCTCTTATTTCTTCATCTCTTTTCTTTTGTACGTGGTCTAAAAATGAGCCAGAAAAAGGCAATCGCGGAGGGGAGAAAGAAAAAAAAAAGTACCCCAAAAGCCAGTTAGCCATTGGACAGCTGCTGGATAATCATAGGAGCCATAGCTAACTATTGCTTCCCAAGCCAATATGCCCTGAGAGTCTTGAACTCAGATACTCCAAGGCAACTAAATTAAGGCCCCATCTTATCCGGCAAGCAGCTGCAGCCCCTTGTTAATTAGCAGCATATTCCTGACTTGGTCCAGCTTGTATGGATGAGAAGGTGTTTCCCAAGGAAATCAGAGTAGGGATAGAATAGGGAAAAAGGGGGGAAAAGAAAGAAAAAAAGAAAAAAAAAGAAAAAAAGGTGAGTTCAGGAGGGCAATGAGGCGGGGGTTAACAACGCTGCTTAAGATCAAGGGCTGAAGTGCTGAGATGCTGCCAGACTTGAAAACTTTAATTTACTGTCACTGTTAGCCCCCTTTGAGGTTTATGGTGGTATTTATACACACAGCATCAATCACATGAAACAAGGAGGGGATTTATAGTTTGTTTTAAAGACTGCAAATGCAATGTAATGCAAATAGCATGCCTCATGGGCATTTACATTTAATGGGAAAATTACAGATGCAAAAGATTGGTAGAACAAATTTTAAATTGACTTTATTACATCTAGTGCTTTTCAGAGAATACTATTAAAAAAAAAACGCGAGGAGATATGGTAATGGAGTTCTACACTGTAGCTTGACAGCTTAAATTCCACTTAACTGACTTTGCTTGCATCTTTCTGTTTACATTACTTCTTCCAATGAGTTTGGCTGGCAAGATCTCTGGATCATAAACTGATTAGAAGCTTTGATTCTGTTTTGTTTCCTTTTTGGGGTTGGAATATTTAACGTGTAAAGCTGATTGTATCTTGATAACTGTTTTTAACTAAGTTTTATCATCAGAATTTCTTAATGTAGATACAGCCAGGAACAGCTCTTTGAATCTATTATCACCTTTATATGTGACCATACATGCATAGTCCTTAATTTGTATAAGCTTCCTATATTTCCTCTTTATCTCTATAGATAGAACAGAAAGAGATGGCTGCATTACTTCATTCACTGATGGAGCAAACATTCAGAACTAATTTCAGCTACTTATGGAAAGCCCATTCTTTCTCAAAAAACAGGTTTATTTCCCAGTATTCCCCTGTGGCTCCAAACACTTCTCCTGGAATGAAGAGCATTTGCTGTTGCAGTTGAAGGTTGTTATCATCATTTGTTGACTTATGGTAGATCCATCTGAAAGGTGTTGGTGGGTCTCCAGCTCACCTTCAGCAGACCAGATGAAGCCCTGGTTCAAACAGGTGCAACTCTACTTGCTTCAGGGAAGCTGTGCCCAATTACACAAAGGCAGATTTAACACCCTGTAATGATTGCTATATTCCCATCCCATTCAGGCCTCAAATGAGCAAATAATTGAAGGTGTTTCTTAAGCCCATTCCAATTGAGTGAAGATTGAAGAACACATGTTGTTTTTAGTCTGTTTTGCAGCCAGCAGCAGAACAGCCTCTCTACGTGCTGAGACCTGCATTAAGCTGGTAGAAGCCTTCCGCCCTTTGTTTCTTCAGATTTCCAAATCTTTGCTGTCACACAACATAACACCCGTGAAAATGCTTTACAGACCTGCTCATCATGCCATATTTTAGCCACAGCATAAGCAAATGATGATGTGACCTTTCAAGAGCATAAAGCATGCAGTCAAAGATTACTAGAGCTCAGCCTGTTAGGACTGTGTCTTTCCAAGATTTCAAGCAGAACCTCCCCGAAATGCCATCCTCTTTCTTTGTTTCTATTCATCATGATACACATCCATATACCCTTGAGATAACCTATAAACTTGTTATCACCAAAAGGCCACGATTAAGAAAGGAGATGATTTGCTACCCATTAGTGACTCAACCAATTCTACTGAAGTCAGTGAATATTTGTTATCGCCATCTACAAATACCACTCCTGGACTTCTGTATCCCTATTTTCAGTTTCTGTAGGTCTCTCTTTCATCTTATAGAGTAATACCTTACCATAAGACTTATAACAAACTACGTGACATCTCAGTGCATTTATTAGTGAGGAACTGAGTCAGAGCAATGTTTGCTCTTTGTCCAGTCCTGACAGATATATTCTCCAGGTGTTGTCACCCATAACAAACACATAATGGCAGAGAGCAGCCTATATTAACATTTGAGCTAATACAAACATGCACTGTTTAAGCAATTCACCTGAGATTGACTGCCTTGCCGTTGTGACTTTTGTTTAAGGTTGTAATCCCATGCGATGACATTCTCCTCTGCAGCAGTATGTTAGCAGCAGGCTTGGGAGTGTCACGGTGATGAGGAAACCATAGGCTCCGGAAGCGAGAGCAGAAGTGAAACAAACTTTCACACTCAGAAACCATTAATGAAGTAAACACACTTGAACGTTGACAGGTAACTCACACAGCCACCTACCAGTCTTGTTCCAAATCAAACCAACGCTTACACACACAAAAAAATAAATCTGTAAACAAAATTCACAATCATTTTAAGTTAGATTATCTCACGCTGGCCATGCATCCAATGCCTGAGCAGACAAAGGAGTGTCAAAGTAGAGAGGGAAACGGCCTCTTTTCCACCAGTGCAGCAGACTCTGCTTCCGTTTTTATGTTTCTGATGATCCATAACGAAAGTAAATTTACTGCAAGGATGCACATCATAATGGAGAATCCTAATCCTTCAACACCACTAAATGTGGTCACATTACCTTTAGACACTGTGAGTATCACGAGTATCACTGTTTTCAATAAACTACTCATCAAGTTTAGCCATATCTGGAAGAATATAGACAGTTGAAGCTAATATTGCGGTACACAGGGACACAAACATGTCCATATAATGACAGGTAACCATGTGCTCGTGTGGGATGAACTGGAGAATTGTTTCTTGTTGTGGAAGGTTGCAAACATGCACAAATCACAATATTTGGACCAGTTTTGCAATCCACAAATGATGGGTTTCTGCAGAACTTAATGAAATGACAATTTAAACCCCTCCCACTGCCAATCCATCTTTCAACAAGAATTAATATTTCTTCTGGAGATAAAAAAAAAATTACACTGACACGATGTGTATCAAGGCAGAAAAAAAAGATATTAAGATATTAAGCCCCTTAAATTTCGAGTGATATTGTCTTTCCTGGTAAACGTTTTCCACGTCTCCAAAAACAAACACTATTCGGAGTTTAGCCCAAGCTTCTGAGACACCAATTACACAGCAGCACTTGAGGACTGTCATCTGAAGGTAAAGACAAATACTGTCCAGATAGCACATACCAGCTGCCAGTTCCTGTGTAGTAGGATACTCCCTCACCTTCTGTTTTAGGTTTCTGAAAGATTGTTTTCTTTTAAAATGGCAGGTTCCCTCCATTCCTCCTTCACTGCTCACAGTGAGACATGTCATCTGATACTAATTTGTACTCGCTTTGTGTTTTGACTTAATTTGATTAATAACTATATCCTTTAGTGGCAGTGTGACTTAACAATATGCTATTATGTTGGTGCACTGCACTTCGGCATCTAGAAGCCATTCATCTGCATCACAGCAACATTTTGAAACTAATTCAAAGTGGCATTTTTCTGTACCTCTTTACCACAGGGTAAAGGCCTGCTCTTCTACTGGAATCACCAGCTAAGAGCTGCAGGCCAAATCTGGCTTGAATTTATCCAAAGAGTTCTCTTAGTGCTCACATTCCAGCCTGGCTATCTATAGAATTGTTTCACCCCTTTTCTCACCCTTATCCTATTGATTGTCTTCCATGTCTTTTTTCTTCTTCCTTTTCTTTTTTTTTTCTTTCAATTCCCTCATGCATTCTTATTTGAGATATTTTAGAGTTTCTTAGTACAATACTCCAGACTGACAAAAATGTATCAGTATGGTAAGACTTTACCAAGGAGCTTACAAACACATTCCCATAAATAAAAAAATAAAAATAATTTTGTGACAGAGACAGACAAAGGAAGATAAAAGAGAAAGAAAAAAAAAGAAAGAATTTATCACACCTCAAATTATAACTGAACTTTATGGTGTCTTAAGACATAACACATGTTGCCTGGTGGATGGGAAGAAACTTGTTTTAACACTGTGTGGGGATGCAAGGAACTCCAATGAATTCCCAGCAGCTCCAGGTAAACTTAGGAGAAGGTATCAGTGTGTTTGTGTCATCAACGCCAGTGGAGCAACTTGCAAATGAAAAGAGAAAGGCAAAGTTGAATACCGGGCAGTGGTATGTGGCATGTGTAATTCTGCTGATCTCAAAAAAAAAGGGGGAAAAAAATAAAAAAGGGATATCTAAGGAAATCTAAGAAGGTTTCAAGTTTGAGGAAATGGAGGAAACATGCCAGAGGAGCCAGTGTTTGGGAGGAAGAGGAGCAGAGCCAGCTCAAGAAGGGATGTCGCAGAGCTGAACTTTCCTATTGCTGACAGGAGTCGGTAACAGCTGTTTAAGGTTCTTGCTTCTGTAAAAGAAAGCTTTAAACTAACACCCTTGGTACCACAAAGCAAACCTGCACGGGCCTTGAGGCAATTAAAAGATCATACATTGTAAAAAAAAAAAAAAAGAAAAGAAAAGAAAAATAATTGCCCTTACAGTGGAAACAATGGCTGTAAAGTTTATACATGATGGTTTCCTTTGTATTAGACCAATGCTTGCCACATGCCAAAACATAAACCAGATTCCATAATATGTAGGTTTTTCATAATTTCCTCAGATTAGTTTTTTATTAATGCCTGTCAACAGCAAATGATAGGCATGTGTTGCATTAACAGCCGCTACAAGCCATGCCAGCCCTGACTTTGCTGTTGATCTAAAACCTAGAGGAAGCTTAAAAGCCCATTGATTGAAGCCCATTTGCATTAAATCTCAGAGGTTTTTACCTTCTCCCCTTTTTAAGCAACTATTAGTTGTTTTTACATTTTCGCTAATAGTAGTCAATAATTACAGGGTTATTAACAATCATCTAGAATAAACAGAACTGATTATCTTCTCCAAGGTGTTTCAGCCATCCTTGGTTATTTATAAACTTTCTGACTTAGATCATCTTTGAGAATTATTATTATTTTTTTTAATTTCCCCATGTGAACAGTGGAAAAGAACTCCCTGTCTCCAAGCCTCTACCCTCTAGTTCTCCCGTTCATGATAATCTGTAAGATATGCTCATAGAAAGGCAAAGTAACAGAAAGAAAATAGACTCCATACCAGCAAGGAGCATGAGCTAACCCTGAGAGATACCTTTTGTTCAGCTTTAGAGCCTATCCAAGCTCATAGCTGACACACTGAACAAAGACTCAAAGCTTTTAATGCTCAATTTCTTAAACATTAGGAAAAACAAGATTTACAGACTCTTAAAGGAAAATGAGACTGAAATATTTAAACTGGAAGCTACTTGTAAAACAGTCATTTCTAATTGGTGAAATAAAAGAGTTCAGAATTGCTTTTTCTAATAGGTAATGTTCCCATCATAAAATAAAAGTGCTGTAAAAATTTACTAAATTCTCACATTAAAAATGGACACACCATGTTCCTTAGTGTTCTTTTCACGTCATCAGATAACCACAGAAGGCTCTAAAATTTAAACATCTCTCAGACCAAAACGAATGAATGATCAGAAAAAAGAAATCAACTCCTTGTAGGAGTATCTGGGTTCAGAAGGACATCCCAAACATTGATAACATGGTATTCAGGAAATTTATTAGTTAGGTCTACAGCTGTTGGCCTGCTATTCAGCTAAGCTGTGTATTGCTCATATGCATTTCATGGCAGAAGCATTTCATTTCAATGAGTGGAAAGTCCATGAGAGTTTGGCCCAGGCTGTACAAGTGTAAAACAGGACTCCACTGTGTTGAGCTGCATATTTCTGGATTCAGATTAATTAACATTGCTGACATAAATCCAAGTTTTGGATGTATGTCCATCAACCTCAGAGGAATTCCATCCAAGGATGAGAACAGAATTAAGGCAAACAGATACGGGTCAGCTTTAGGAATGATCCTTTATTTGTGTATATGCCACTCTCTATCAGACAATACAATTAATAAAAGAAGGGCTTTTTCCTATTCTGGTTATGAGGTTAGCTCAGTGCTCCATCATGCATGGTTCACATGAGCAAAGGTGGCTGAGCAGGGCTAAAAAAGCCTGAGAGATGGACAAAGCTCAGCAAGTTGAGCCTAGACTTTAGCTTCTCCTTCCCCTCCATGCACAGAGCACTCCATTACAGCAAGACAGTCCCTATAGGCATTTATAATCATATATAGACTCAGACAGATGGCACTACCACCACCATCAACAAAGAAAGTCTGCAGAACAGCCACCTCTGTTGTTTGTTCGAGGCAAAATTCCTGAACCTACAACAGGCAATAATCGATGGGATGGGAAATTTCCAAAAAGGCCACTTCTGCTGGGGTTTATGTACAATGTCAGCCATTTTAGTGGCACTGAAAAATAATCCGGCCGCCTAAGCACATACAGTTTAGCCTCACGTGCAATCAAGGCCTGTACATTTTTTACTGTACTCAGCGTCCCACTCTGGAGGGAGAGGACTTCCCAAAATAAAACCTGACAGCTTACTCAGGAAAAGACTGAGTAAATAGATAGAGCCTGTGTGTTGCCTGAAGGTCAGCAAACCCAGGCTCCTCAATTAATGGCAGATGCAAATTCCAGCCTCAACGCTTTGCTCTGACAGCTTGCCCCCAACTCACAGCCAAATCAAAGTGGCTGAGCTGCCACCCCTTCAGCTATCCTGCAGCAACAAGCATCTCTTCATCCAGTTGGGGATGGAGACAGCACTGAGCCATTCCCATACAGCACACAGAGGCATTTTGTGCTGGCAGCGAGATTCCAGCTGCTTGTCAAAGCAAGCTCCTTATTGGGTCGTAAAACAAAAAAAAATAGAAATGCTTTTTACTATGGAAGAGAATCTAAAGGAACAGAAATGATGCTTTTTAACCCCAAATAGAAGCCATCCCCATGGCTAGAACTGCAGATATGCAATTCTGCTTTGAGGTTATTGGTATTCAGTTTGGAGATATCTGGAACTCCTTTGTGCTTGCTGTTCGTGTGTCAGTGGTCATTACTGTGAGGGGAGGCTGCTGGGCCATTATTAGGAGACAGCGACCCGAATTTCCAGCAACCTAATCAGTGGGTAAGATTTTGCAGCAGCTGTTTAATAATAGTTTGTCTAATAAAATATTCATGTTATCATATATTTTCCATCTTAGAGGATGATCAGAATGTCATTTTAATATTTTCCCCCTACTAAAATAAAATTCTAATTAAAGCTAAAGATATATTGCCTACGGAAAGTTAAACTGTTTAAAATTATTAACTGCTTGAATACTTGTTGCTATACTACAAGCTGCTATAAAAGAAAAGAAATTAAGTACATGGGGGATTAACGCAATTTTGAAAGCTGCATTCCCCTCCCTCCTCCTTTTAGATACGCCTAACTGAGCCATAACTATTTTTCTCCACTCAGCCAGACTCCAGCTTTGTGGCTTTTTTAATAACCTGGCTTTTCAAGCTTGTGCCCCCGAGAGCCTTTTCATTTCTGCCGCACTACCTACAAGCAAATTTCTTCCAGTTGCTCAACAGCCTAATGCCTCCCTTTCTTCGTTGTTGAAGCATTTCATTGCAGTTTCATTGACTGGGAGGTGTTCTGTTACAGTGGAATCAATAGCTTAGGGCTTCCCAGCACACCGATTAGCTTGTCAGTCAGAGCCTGGGGGAGGTAGTGTAAATCCCAGAATACCAGGGGCCACCAGTTTGAAAAGTAAGGAATGCGAGGAGCCCGCATGGGTTTTTCTACCACCTGTTGCTCTGCAACATGTGCAAAGTGTATTAACTTCTTTGCTGCTACATGCCTTAAAGGTCAACTGTGATAGAAGCTTTAAGCTTTTGGAATATTTTAATTCATTACAGGAATCAACTTTTACTGATTTGCTACAAAGAGCGCCTTACAAAAGGTGGTTTTTTTTCTGTTGAGAGACTTTTTGTTGGGGTTTGTTGGTAGGTTTGCATTTAGTAACATGTTGGTTCCTCTTTCAGCTTTATTTTATTTAAACAATCTGCTTTTTTATTATGTAGGAATAGAACCTGTTTCCACAGCAAATGTGATTCCTTCCTCTGCCCTCCCTTCCACCATGAAAACCGTACCACTTTAGATGACACAGACCATCAGAGGGCAGATATTTCTCCTCTCCCCAGTTTGTGTTTGAGGAGAAGGAAATTATGAAGCATGAAGTCAGAAAACTTCTGCAGTCCACATGCTGCCAGAGCAGAGCATTCCCACCTCACTGCCACCTGACTCCAGCTTCTCCCAGGCTCCGTCTGGATGCCCAGAACTTCTCCCAGTGTCCCAGGGCCATCTGCTATCAGCCCAGAATGGCTCTGCATTTGGGATTGACCTGAGGCTGGCTCCTCTCCAGCTAATTCACTTGGGTGCCTCAGCTGGGTTAAGCTGTGTCCTTACGGCCAGCCAAGCTGATGCGGAGGTATATATTTTTAATACCTCTGGTCAGAAGTGGTGAGCAAGCCACGGTTCTCTGTACCAGCCCCTAGTTAACTAAATGCTGTCTGTTGGAAGTGCTTGAATTCTAAAAAAATACAAGAAACCCAAACTCCTCCGAATGCAGCCATTAAAAACAGAGGCACGGGCCCTCTGAGCCAACCTAAGGAAACCTTATTACAGACATTTATTATCCAAAAAACGTCACACATGACCACAAAAGGAAATTCTGTGCTTAGAGCATAAAAGCCTGTGCTTTGGAAAGGTTTTGCTGTCACCACATTTGGGTTTGCTCACAAAACCTCTACAAACTTGCCACAAACCACAAAGTAAACGTGCACAGTGCGAATTGTGCTTATTAACATAATTCCACAAAATTAACTCAATGGGCTGTTTTTGTATTAATTTTGTTTTAAGAGAATGGCACTGGGATTTTCTGACTATTAGCATAAACAACAGCTGGAAGCTCGGGGCTGTCCAAGTGGATTTCTAAGTTTGTATTGAAAATATTAATCTTTTCAATAGAGAATAATCTCAGACTTCTGTCATTCCAAAGGCAAGGAATGAAAAGAGTTTACATTAATTTAAAGACCCTTGGTGAAATGCCCTCCACTTTAGAGTGAAGAAAGAATCCAAATTGATCTTCTAGCTTGTTTCCTTTAACTGACAGGCGTAAGCCTACTTTTATTTTAAAATATAAATGTTTCCTGTTCTTTTAAGTGCGTTGCTCCAGACATTTAGTTGTTTAAGCAACATAGCAGAGGCACACAACCAAACTTTTTGTCGTACTGTAGACCACACACCTCCTGTACACCTAGTAATTAATAATCCTGAGAATGTCCATAACGAATCAATGTTTTTCCCTCCCCTCTCCCCACTACTGGAAGTGCTGTTAATTCAGCAAAATTAGCAGCCTTGTGTTGTCAGAGCAAATCACTCCCACTCAGCTATGAATGTGGTTACTCAGCAAGAGTACGCATTCACAATTTCGGGGATGTTTTTTCTTTCAGTTTCCATATTTCACTTTGTTCCCTCCCCCTCCACGCGCTGCAGTTGTGAACATCTGATATGGGTAAAACGGCACTGCAAGATTACTTAAATTCAACCTTTCACTGCAGAAAAGCACTCTGTGCCTCGACGCTTCTTTCACCAAAAACCCTGCCTCGTGTCGAATCAAAGAGCTCGCAATAAAAGCACACCACCATATATCATCTCCCCCATTTTACCCGGTAAATGTAATTAATTATTTCTTTACCTTGCACTTTACAGACAGTTACCTCAGGCAGCTGAAAGCAGCTCTGCTGCTTGTAACCACTTGAAGCTTCTGTCATCGGAAGGGGATTACCCCGTATTACTTATTGCACACGTGCACGCGCACACTCACACATGCACTCATTATACTGCAGGCAGGAATGTGAGCCTGCCCGACCACAAGCCATCAGCACCGGCTTGGGCAGCAGCAGACCCGCAGGCCATGTGGGACCCAGCCAGCACAGACCAAGAGGTTTGCCCTGCAGATATCATGTTTCAGTGCAGATAAAGGCCTCCTGTTAGATATAGGCTGGAAAAGAAGTTACCGTGCATCGTGGTTGTGTATGTTCACTTTTGTACTGCTAATGCCCAAGGTTTGGTAAAAGTGAATAAAGCAGTAAATTCCCTCACAGGCTGTTCGGGAAAACATAGCCAAACCAGGGAAAAGAAAAAGAGAAAGGGGTCATTCATAAGTAAAGTGATATTGCCTTTCTGACATATTATTTTTTCAAATTATCACTATTTATAAAACTCATGAATTAATTCATGAACAAAAGCTATAAAATATTCATGAGTTTTCTAAAGACATGGAAGTTTTGGCTAAACATGAAATTACATATGCAGAATATACTCACACAAACAAAAACACATATAGGAAGAGAGAGATTTGTCACTTACATCCAGCCTAGAAACCTATTAGTAGGTCCCGCAGACATCTGTATTCCTCTATAGTAAATTGGGATAGACTCTAAGGGCATGATGTCCAAATGATTATGTCTGTGGGTGTCCAAGCACATCCAACACAAAATATATCTGCACATCAAGTTGTTCACTAACAGGACAAACTTCCTATCTCGTGCCCACTCTCTCTGCCCCTTTATCTGTTGTTTTCTCTAGCATTGTGCAAACAGCGGATGCACTGAAAAAAAATGTCTCTGTTAATCATTGCTGCATAAGCCAGGTTATACTTTTCATATCCAAATCAACACCTACAGCCATCATTACTTCATGTGTTTGGATTCTGTCCTAACTGGCAGTAAAAGCTGTCATTAGGAGCAGGAAACAGTATGAAAGACCTTTCACGGCCTCTTTCAGCATGCAATGTCATCTGTTACCATGGGTTGTATAGTACTGATGGCTATAAATGCCACTATGAATGATGCAATCTCATATGTGATGATGAACTTGAAAAAACCTTTGTTGAATTTGTGCTTAAGGTGCTCATATTCCGGTTATTCATGAGCATCCAAAATGTTGATCACCAGCCGGGTGTTTCAGCAGCCCCAGTGGCAATGCTACAAAACTCCCCTACAGCCCTTCCTGTAAAAGATGGCACAAATAAACTCACTTTATAGATTCCATGAGAGTTATTTGTCAGACATGTCAGCTGCAGCTCATTTCCCTAAATTCCATAACCTTTCCTGGCGGAAGGGTTTAGAAATAAAATTTGCAGTTTGTCTTTCCTTTTTTTTCCTTTATATTTAATGACCACATTTCTCTGAAGAGCTCTCCTTCAAACATTCTGTTCAGATGTATCTATAAATACATTTTGGATACGGAATTGCTCCTATATGTAAGCTAGTTTGTCTGTCAGGAGTAAAGCAATTTATTTCCCAAACTGTAGGTGTGAGGCAAAGAATTAGGTGTTCCCAAAAGTGGGGGATGTGGAAGACTAGCCAATGCTCTGCATGGTTCCAAGGGACGTTGTGGGCAAGTTCCCACTGGTGGCTGCCAATGGCTCTCCATCACAAGCAGCTGCAACCTTTCCTACCAGCTGCCAATCACACCATTTTGTGCAGGGATTTTGCACTCTGACAAAATATCCCCACCATAGGCTATGATGAACTCACCAAACATATTCTTTCTTGTAAATTAGTGGAACTTGAGCCTTGCTCTCTAAAGGCAAAAATGTCAGGTTTTAACTCACAACAAACTGAACTTCAATGGTGTTGAATTTGATTCTTTTAGAAACAGAGAAGCTTATCGGTGCTCTTCAGGGTAGGTTCACCAGCCTGGCTGACAAGCACTGAAGCCTTCCATTATGGAACAAAGTAGTAATCGTCTTTATAGCTCTATGACTAAATTTACTTGCCAGTTCCAGAGGATTTTGAAGTAAAAAGTGTCAAAACAGGAATTTAAAAGACCAGAAACATAAGTCACCAGCATCAGAAAAGTGGACGTGGCTGAAAAAGCTGAACTATGCTGCAGAGCAAAAGGAGCATTTAGCTAACAGAAACACGAAAGAAAGTAAGAGCTCAGGCACTTTGCACTTCCTGATACGCAATACGTTAACTTAAGGAGGATTATTATGGTCCATAATGTCTAGAGTCAAACTAGACTTTCAGCATTAGCTTTGGAGCTCCCTGGTCCTATTAACTCTTAACCAGAAGAAAATCCTTCATGAGAGAGTCTCTAATATTGTGATAAATATAGAAATTTATAATCTCATTTTATCTTGTGCAAATCATATGGGATATAGGTAGATAGGAAACTGCAGTAATTTCTAAATTGCCTTTGTTTTTTCTAACTAAAGTCACTGAGAAAGTGTAAGAATATATTAAAATTAACTATAAATACAATAGTAATATAGGGAAAAATTGGAATCGTAGACTAACTTTGTTGAATATGTGGGAAATTGTAAGAAAGAAAGACAGGACATACAGAACAATAAATAAGTAAATAAAATGGAAAACGATAAAGTAGGAGGCAGCTGAACCATAGGATGGTGAATGGGAAACCATCAACAAATAAACAGCAAAACAGCACAGCCAAAAACAGCTTCAACTATCACCTTTGCCACCTTGGCAAAAAAGGAGGGTTAAATGTTCTTCTTCATATGTCTCTATTTACATAAAACACATTACAAATGTTCACCAGTGATGAAGTAAGCATTAAAGAAGACATGAGGGGACTGCTAAGATGCAAGCAGCCATTCCCATCAGGCCAGGGCTGTCCTCAGGAAGGCTCTGCAGAGGCTTAGGGATCTCGTGGCACTGGAGGCACCCAGGACATTTACCCACAATGGTGACTTGGAATAGTTGGCTTCAGTCTTTCTGAAGTCAAACATAAAAGCCTCAAGTCTGCACACCACCTAAGTAAGCACAACTTCACCTCTTCCTATGTGCTAAATACAACAACACAGAAGTTTTTAGAGCCTTTATGCTGGTTAAGCTACATCTTGGCTATAATTCTCTAGCTTTGGAAACATCCCATCCTTCTCTTCATTTCCTCACCAAATAAGCAATGTTCACCTTCTTTCTTCCTCTTTCCCCATGTACAAAGAGCTCATGAAAGAAGCAGATCCACAAGAATTTTTTAAAGCGCGCTGCATATGCTTGCCCAGAAAGACAAGAGATTTTGCTGTCAAAACCTGGGGCTATACAGAGTAAAATAATAAAAAGATTAAGGGAGAGGAGTTTTTCAGGTTCAGAACCAGAGCCTTGTAACAAGGATAGCCCCTTTTGTTCTCCATCTCTTTTAACTTTCTTTTTCCCTCGTAACAGTTGCCCGGTGGTTATGAAGAGCTCCAGTCCTGCATTTCAACTAAGGGGCCCTTCTTTATTCTCTCAGAAGAGGGCTGTCTCAAGAGCACCATGCTAAAGTGCTAAGTTATCATCAGGCTGGGGCTTTCGTGCAACTGTTTGTGTGTGTGTGAAACAAGCTCTCAACATGTTAGTAAGAAGCCTTTAACCCAGATTACGCCACCTCTCTTTCTATAGTGTTCTTTTAGGGCAGAGTGTGAAAGGTCACCCTCTCAGGCTGGATAGCGGTACTCAACCAATTACAGTGCGCCAGTGTTTCCACAAAAGAGAGTTTCGAGCCCATGGCTACAAAAGATTTTACGTGTCTGATTTTCAAAAACACAATTACAAAAGGAGGAGGCTCGCTTATGTCTATTTTGGGCCCTGAATGATTTTTTTGTTTAGCGAGAAGAAAAAAATTCAGTTCTCCTTCTCCAAAGAGGCCTGAAAAATGTGGCCAGCCCAGCACCTACTATTTAAAGAGCAAAACCTCTAATCCCTCAGGTTCAAGTAGGTGTGATTCAGGAGTCCTGTAGCTGCCAGCATAATAGGATGGGTTATCTGAGAATATGAGTAGGCTGGCTTTATGAAAACAATATTTGCAGCAAGTGGTATAATGACTTTGAATTACACCTTGCATCTGCCTCCCTGTTCCGCTCTCCATTCCTGACACATTGAATACTGTGAATTTCCTTTGCACAGGTACATTTTCAGACTGAATACTGAATTCTCTGACTAAAGTTTCATCGTTATTCTAAATGTAAGGTCTTCAGAAGTATGTGTGAGAATGAGCCAGCAGCCCGCGTCCTTCTGCAGTGGAGCTGCTGAACTCAATGCAATGACATTCGTGTTACTCATTGTGCATCTCAACAGGAGCTCACTGCAAATGTGGCGGGAGGAATCCTTCCCTGAGCATTAGCCATCTTAGAAGTCCTAAGGCAGAGAGCTCTCCATTTAATCTGGAGGCCTGGATCCTCCCTTTACTCTGTGTACCTAAAGGTCTCTCATTAGTTAGGGAAAAAAATCTCAGTGCTTTTAAACTGTGCACCTGAGTATTCAAAAGACAGAGGATTTAGGCCATCAGCTCTTCCTAGTTAATTCTCAGGGAAAGCTCCATGCTTTCAGCTTAATTGTTAAATCAAATAACATCACAGGGAATCCTTCAAAACTATCTAGGAATGTTGGGTACGTACTGTAATCAAATTACATGGGCAACCTAGACAACCTCAACCTGAAAGTCTCATTATTTCTAGCATGTCCATCACACTGGCACCTCAATACCTGTGTTTAGAAATTTTTGTATTTCTCACTAAAAAAAAGAGGTACGTTTTCTACTCCCTTTCTTCCGAACCCCTGGAAAACCTATTAAAACCACAGAAAAATGAGAGTCTTTTGTAGGGGCAGGTAACAGCTAGAGGGATTGAATAAAGCAAGGCACCAGAATCGGCAGTAAAACACTCCTGGAATCAGAAGCTGTAGATGAATTGCTGCAATAGCACACGTTTGAAAAAATTAGGACAGGAAGAGAGAGTTTATTGTAGATCATGTAGAAGACCCACAGACTCAGAGAAGAAAACTAAAGACTGATGCTATTTATGTCAGGGCAGAAAAGGAAAGTCCGTGGGATTCCTAAGAAGCTCCATGGAGATAAGAGCTGCCTATGCTACAAACTCCTTTGGTGATTCTGGGAAAATTGGTTAAAATTCCTGTAGCTCGTTGCACGTATGTGCAAAACGATTACTGATGTAATTCTCAAATGTGTTGTGAGGTTTACTTGCCAAGTTTTGGGGATTCTTGAAAGGGAAGAGCCAAGTGAAGTTTCACACCATCTCACAGAAGATATATGCAAGATTTAATATGAACCTATCTACATGCTCCTATATGGATTCCCCAAAAGATAAAATAAAACAGCACTTGCTGCACATTTCCAGCAATTGTCCTGTGTCTTTTTCTCCTCTTCCTCCATTCAATGAACTGTTAAAAGGCCAAGAAGAACTGTTGTGCAGATGATACGAAACTAAAGAACTTGTGGTAGGTGTTACACATTTTGGTACCATCTGTGCTATCTAATCCCAGCCAAAACAATCTCCTGTTCCTATGTAACTCTGAATCTCACTGGAAAAGGGGGGGAGTAGTGTGACTGGCTCAAACCTTCCTGTGTAGGAGTATTATTATCAGTGTTTGCAAATTTTTTCCCTCTTTATAACTACCATAACTCTTCTTTAAAACCACTCATCTGGCTGCTGGCCTACTATAGTGACTGAGCTATCTGCAGAGAAAAGTGGCTCGTTGGTTGGTTCACTTCTGGTGTGTTGGAGGGAATCTTCACCCATGGGAAAACCGTCAACTCTCTTCAAAAGTTCTTGTCTCATTCCTCTACTTTTTCACATTGCCTCACAGTGTTCTTCACCCCACTTTGGGTCAGGAGCACAGGAAAACACCCTGATGACACATTTTGTAGCACAACTCTAGACAAGCATTTCCTGGAAATCGTTCTGGATTGAAACCACTTGTGAAAGACATTTCCAAACTTTGGTGCCACTGCAGCTTCTCATAAGACTTGAAAGTGGATTGTTTTGTTTGATTATTATTTTTCTTCAGGTTCTTCTTTTGTTTGTTTGTTTGTTTAGATTTAATCCATATTCTGATCTGTCCTCGGGGAGTTTGCTCTTCTCTAAAAGTTATGGGAAAACCTGTTTGTGCCAGAGGTTCATAATGTACACACATTAGTCATCTTATATGGGACGTACATACGATGTTGTCATCGCTGTCAAACATAATAAAAGTAAGGCTAAAACACTTAGCCACATATTGATCTGCTTCTGTATCTCCTGTACTATACTTAGCATAATAAGGTCTTTCTACAGAGCTCTAATGCAGGGAACAGCATGCTTCCTGGAACTGTTTACTTTGGAAACAATAGAGGAAGCATCTGATCTCAAACTTGCCCATTGTTCCGCGATACTGCTGTTGCCATATAATCCTTGGGAACCTGTGGCCGTAGTAAGAAACACAAAGGAGCATCTGATCAGGTTAGCCATTACTCTTCACAAGGCTGGTTTGTCTTGGTGATATTTTTCTTCAGGAGAAATATTTCAGAGAATTGTTCTAATAGGAAGCAGAGAAAGGAGTGATAGAAGTAAGAAATTAAAATTTCAATCCCCCATGAAGCCCATCTCCTGCCCAGCTCAGATGATGCTGTATGCCTCACTGCAACTCCAGCAAGGGAGGTTCCCGTAGCTTTCCTTCATGTAGAGGGAATAACCTTCTTTCCCAGAAGCCTACTTCTTTTGTTGTCAAACATATTTTAATTTTAGTCCAACACACCTGTTTATACTGAAAGCCTGGGCAAAATAATCTGTGTGATTTCATTCATCTGCTGATTAAAAAAAAAGCAGTTGCTGAAAGACGGGAACTCTTGCAAATTACTTAAACTTGATTACTGTAATTGTTGTCAAGACAAACAAAGTTTGCTTTGTAACGAAGCAATAGATGTAGCACTGTAGTCTTTCACTGTGCTTCTAAACAATATTCTCTGTATTTTATTGCCCTTGGAAGATAGCATCCACAGACACATCTTTTTCACAAATAATCAGCATATTTGAGACAGAGATGAATATAACACAATAGTACCAAAAGGCTAACCTCCAGACTGCTTACTTGTTTTCTTCAATACATCTTCCTCCCTATAGTTATTTCTTTTGTCTCCTTAATTCACGTTACCTGGATCAGATAAATGCACGCTCTGTTTAATCTTATTAAAGCAAAATCCACTCAACTATCTCATAGTTAAGTACAAAATCTTAGTTCCAGAACACTGGTTTTGCCCAGGGATATGGAAGAAAGAGAAGTGCTTATTCGAGGATAGACTGATCTCATTGAGACATGTGGTCTACCTCCTAATGAGTATGTACAATGTGAGACTGTACAGTCCAACTCCAAGGGAAAAGTTTTCTCTTTTCTATTTTTTATAAAGAAAGCTAACCACTCGGTTTGCAGGAACAGAGGTGGCTGTTTAAACTACTTGTGATTCTTCTTCTCTTTGTGACATAAAATATGTTTTTTCACTATATCTATCTTCTCCAAAAAGAGGTGACAAAGATAATGATAGACAAAGATAGTATGATAGAAGTGGATCAGGCACCTTTAACAAACCGGTATTTCCAAATTACCCTTGGGTAATTCAGAACGGTAGGTATTTTAATCTCTACAATCCCTAGTATGTATCTATTTATTTTCCATGGCTTTTTGGCACCCAGCTGGCAAAAATCCAGTCCTCACGGCAACAGAATTATCAGAAACAATAGGAACTTGAGAGTGGAACACAGGCAGTGAAAGAATGATCAAATTCACAATTTTTTTTATTTGGTTTCTGCTGGCATCTAGCTGGCACAGACACACACACAGATACGCACACATCAAGAAACACAAGGCAAGAAAAAGCAAGGGAAGAGGAAAAGAGAGTGAAACTGAAACACAATACATGCTGAGAAATCCCAACAGACCCACTACATTTTATTCAAGTTTTCTTGTTTTCCCAAGCCTTTCTAACTGGCATTATTCCACTGCAGAGCAGCACAGGAGTTAGGAAAGCTGAATGAGAGCAGTGCTGCCCTGACTCCAACATGCTCTGTGTTTATGTTTAAAAGTCATTCTGCCATCCTTTTGCCAAGAAGCATTGTGTGTACGTGTCTGTGTGTGTGAGAGAGTTTATAAGTTTCCAACGTCAGAGACATGAGTGACTGTATTTATTAGCTTGTTTACAAATCTCAACAAATCTTTCACAATTTTATATTGTGTTCATAAAGCTTGCCAAGTCAAGTCCCCAAAACTTCGCAAATAACTTTTTTAATGAAAGAGATAATGCAGTTCTCCAACCAGGAGAGGATATCAAACCAGCAGGACCTGCAGAAAGTGGAGAGCAGCATTAAAGACAAAGTGGTCTTGCTTAATTGAAGGAAAGGTCTCAAACAAAAATATAGTTCAAGAGGGATAACTGTGAAGTACCACACCCTGCAGAAAAATTTCTGCATTTCTGCAAGATGATCTAAGAGATACAGTTGGTGGTGGATTCAATTTCAATCAACAACGTTGGGATACTGAAAAAAATAAATAAATGTAAACATCCTACTGGGATGCTGTGCCAGCTGTAGAACACTTCATGCTTCCCCTCAGTCCTACTGAACACTGGCATGGTAGCTGTGCACTGTAATCTAAGAAAGGTTTGTACCAAATATAAAGGGATCCCTGGACAACAACAGCAGAGATGAGAGGTCCAGGAAGTGCGGCCAATATTTTTAGGACTTAATTTTGTTCAAGCTTTGATAAGAGATGAAGGAAAAAAATGGTAGCAGTTTTCAAAAATATGAAACTAGATGTAAAGGTAAAAATATTAAATTATTCTACACGTGCATTTTGGCTAACAAAATTTAAGAAATTAAATACCATTGAGCACTAGAATAGACCACATAGGGACCTATGGCACTAGCAGCTGTTAAGAAGCACAGGCAAACCTTGTCCAAACCATTTCTTCTCATGCCCTAGCACAGAAAAGGACTAGATAATCTCCTGGGGTCCCTTCCTGGCTCACTCTTGATGGTTCCACAATAAAATTTGGGAAATGTCAAAATTATGGGTGTGCATTCCTCATTGTCCTCCACAGTGCATTAGCTCCAGCTGGGAAGAATTAAGCAGCAAGAAAATTATCTCTGCTCTCTGGTCTGGCATCACAGCAGCTCTCAGCACAGAGGAGTAACTTTTAACTGAAGTCCAGCTCCAACCCTCGTATCCCAGACACAAAGAGGCTCATACTCCCCTCAGTCAGAGAACACATGCTATCTGGTTATACATACAAGAGCTGGCACGCATTCGGTGCATGAGGTATCTGGAAATTTGGCTACTGAACTCCAGCAAGTTTCTGCAGATCACGTATGAACTTTTTATTTTTTCCTAGAAGCTTAGAAACTGGATGAAAATTGGGGTAAATTTTCCATAGGGCAGCAAATTGCACATAGAGCCACCCTGCCAAGTTTCATTCTCACTCTCCCGAGATGGAAACCCTAATTTTTTTCCATGAAACTGCTCTATAATGCATGAGCAGAACAACTTTTTCTGCAACATTCCAGGACCATTTCACTCTAAAGAATTTTTGCAGAGGAAAAAAAAAAGGTTATTTCCATGCCAGAAACCCAAAATTTCAGCCAAAGTTTTTGAAGTTGGGGTAAGTTAGAACTGAAAAGTGAAAAAAAGATTTTGCTCAAGGTTAATGCCACACAACTATTAGGAGGAATAATGAGACTGAAAAGAACTTCCAAGGTCAGTTAACTCAGTTCTCTGCTATGCAAGTATATTGTATAATCCCATTTATAAATGCATTGAACTCCAACTTGAAACTAGTTTCATTATTTGCTTTAACTGCATCTATTAGAAGGCTATTCAAGAGTGTCAGTCCTCCACTGACTAGAAATCTTCCTCTAATTTCTAACTTAACTTTATTCACGGTCAGTTTATCCCATTTGTTTGTGTGCCAGTACTGCTGCTAATTTAAATAACTTTTTTTTCTCACTTGTTTACTTCTCTGAGGTTTAATAAAGAGCAAGGTATCCCATGTTCAGCAGCACCACTTATCATGCCTGCAGTATATGACTTACAGATGACTAAATTTTGTTTATCAGTTCAATTCTACTCTGTAGGACTACAGAGGGAGAAGTCCAAGAGAAATCAAACAGGAGTGTCAGTCACTTTGTGGTCCAAGCAGAATTGTTGTTCCCACATATACAGATAACAGGGGCCTTTTGCAGAGCAAAGGAGAACAAGCCTTGATACACAGAGACCATATTTCTTGAAGTACTGAATCCAAACATCAGCTAAGAGAAGAGCCTTGGGAATCTGGAATCTTTGCAGTGATATTTTAATTAGACTGCCTTGTCTGTACAACAAATGTGGCAGCCCTCTGAAAAAACTCTACTTTTTGCTCCTCACTTACAGCTCTATCATTTTCCCCAGCACTGAATAAGCCTTTTGAGTAGTAACAGGCATGATGACTACAAGCTGGGCAACACCCATGCACTAAAACTAGAAGCATCCACTTCTGAATGTGCAGCAATTTATGTAAAACAGAAAACGTGCTGTGTCTCAGCTGCCGAAAAAGGGAATTCGTTCCAAAAATTGTGATGAAAGGAGGTATTTAGAACGTGTATTTATAGTATATTATTTTACATATTTTGTACCTATCTGTCTGATTTTCTTTTAAAAAATGTCTTATCACTATTAGTCTGAATAAAATCTCTCAGATGACTTCCCATCATCTCTATTTTCATTATCCAACTGAATGCTCTTTTCTGGATATTTAAATGTTTGTTTAAATTTATTAAAGTTGCCAGGGAAAAAAATAGGACACTCTCAACTCCACTTTTCTCATAACACAAGAACAAGTGGAGAGCCAATCAGACTGAAAGCAGCAGACATAAACTTAAAAAAAAGGAATACTTTTTTGTTCAAATGGTTGAGTGACTTCGCTGCCAAAGAACAACACTGAGGTCCAACACTGAGCAAAAATCCTGACAGGATCTCTCCAAAGACCTGTGGGAAGAGTGAGAATGGACTGATCTACCCACAGATAGGAACAGATAGATAGGTAGTCACCCTTAGAAGAAAAAGGCAGGTATCTCCATTTAAACTGGACAGCTGAAAGGAAGAGGCTAACACAAAGTCACAGAGATGAGCTACTTTAATGGAAAATGATAGAGAAATCCTGCCAGGAAACCTGTGTGGATGCACCCAAGAACTGCCTTTAAGCAGAGATTCCATGATTCCAGTCTTTCACAGGACCTGTATATTGAGATCTTCAAAGGTATTTCTTTACCACATAGCTACTATCGAGCTTTACGTTCTTAATTCCAATGTGTAAATGTCAGATTTTTTCCCCATAAAGATTTTTCTAAATTCTCTTAAAAAACGAGCAGGAACTACTTCAGCCTTAATAGAGAGACATCTGTAGATATCTAAAGTGGCAGAATCAGCTACTCTTGAAACACTTTAGTTGAACTTTTGTGACAGATGATGTTTTAGAAGGAAAAAGGGTTAGATATGTTTGGCAAACATAAGAATGCTTTGCTTTTCCAGATTACCACTGGGGAAGGGAAGAGGGAGAGCTCCATGAGTCTGCCCATCCCTTCTAGAAGGGGAAGAGGTGACCAGGGTCAGAAACTTCCCTTCTGGCCAGGAACAAAAGAGAAGTCCAGGAAGATCAGATGCATTTTGATTAAGAGAACTATCTAAGGGAAAGCAGGAGGGAAATGACAGGCCCAGATTAAACAAGAATGATGCACTGAGCACAAGGTTAAGTAAGAATAACCCTCCTCTCATAAGTAATACCTTCCTATTCCTGGACATCCTGTGTATCTGGAGGTGGGATAGGTCCCAGAAGTACACTGCACTGCATAGTCCTACCTACAAACCTACCTAAGCAGGCCTATAAGAAAGAAGGGGACAGACTCTTTAGCAGGCATGTTGTGATAGAACAAGGGGAAATGGTTTCAGATTAGAAGAGGGGCATTAAGTTTGGATATAAGGAAGAAGTTTTTTACAGTAAAGGTGGTGAGGGACTGGAACAGGTTGTCCAGAGGGGTGGTGGATGCCCTGTCCATGCAGACATTCATGGTCAGGCTGGATGGGGCTCTGAGAGCCTGATCAAGCTGTATGTGTCCCTGTTCACTGTAGGGGAGTCGGACCAGATGGCCTTTAAGGGTCCTTTCCAACTCAAAGGATTCTATGATTCTATGATTTTACTTTATGGAATAGGGGAAGCACACAGGTGGGAACGGTGCCCACCCTTTTTGGAGCCCAGGTGAAAGCTGGCTGCCAAGGTCAGGCATTGAGTCACCAGGTGGTGTATTTAATTTAAAAGGAGCGTTAACCTTGTTTACACAAAATAACACCAATATGCAGAGAAGCAGTAAATCCATTGTCGTTAAACAGCAGGGAGGCTGCGGCGTGCTGGCAGCCTGCCCGCCCGCGCCGCGAACTCAGCTGGCACCCGGCAAACGCCGGCCGGAGCCTCGGCCTCCTCCTCCTCCTCCTCCTCCTGGCAGCCTCTGCTGAAAATGCTTGCGGTATGCCCTTTCTACCCTCCAGTCGACTCTTTACATTCTTGTCAAATATATTTAGAGCAAGAGGTGTCCACTTGAAGGGAAACATTTGTTAATCACTTAAATGCAGGAGCCTGGCAGCTCGCCAAGTTTACATTTATAAATATGTAGTATCTGTTTCCAGCTAAACAAGGAACTCCTGACCCCCCTCACCCACAATCCAGCAAATATACATACATGGACGGAGGGAGCTGGAAATGAGGGACGGACCTGCTGGACTGAGGGGCAGTGCCGGGGTCCCCCTTCCCGCTGCCAATTTGTTCTCTGCCTTTGTCTGAAAGTGATGCAGATAACAGTGCAGAAAGGGGATGATGTATCTTTAAGTAATGAACCGATTAAAGTTAAATTCCTGTTGACCGAGACAGTTGTGTTGACATTCCTGTTGTTTACAGGCAGCTGTCTCTGCTAATGACACTTTGATAACTGGAGTGAGGCTGCTGGTGGGCAGGGGCTGGGGCAGGCAGAGTCAATGGCCGGGTTAAAGAATGAGCTTTTTGAAACCTGGTCATCCAATTAAACATTAAAGTTTGTTGGCAGTGGTGCAATTCAGGACCTTCTTTTACTTGTGCTCAGCATACGTGGCTTAGAGGTCAGCCTGCCCCAAGTTGCTGAAGGATGGGGGAGATTCCAAGATGACTTAAAATGAGCCAGAAAGCTGCTGGGCTGTCAGGGCAGCCATGCATTGCCTGGACACAGGGGTGGGATCAGGAGGGTGTCCTGCAGGACAGCAAATGCAGTGAGATTGCAGCTCATGGGACAGTGGCTCTCATCTTTTGCCATCTTTTTGACGTTGCTCTGAAATTAGTGACTTTGCAGGACACTTACTGTAGTTTTGTTTTCTGCTTGCTCTTGGTGTTTGCCATTAATAGCTCCCCATTTGGCTGTGGGTTCTCGTGACCAAGGATTGAGATGAAATCCTGCATCCCATTCCCAAAGACCTCACTCAGGTCAAATTCCCAACAGGAGCTCCACATCTACCTGATACCTGATACATCTACCTGCTGATAAACTTTAGTTGTGCAAATAATCTACAAGATCTCCTCTTCTGGTGAAAATTAAACAAGTGTTTAAGTGCTCTACCAAGGCAATGCCCAAAGGAGATAACACAGCCCATCATCCTGGGCCATACATCAGCCCTTCTGCCTTGTACCAGCAGCGTTCGGTCCTGCTCAGAGCCTGAATGTAGCCCCTGAGATGCTGAAGGTATCTGGCACTGTGTTACCCCATTAGAGTTTCCAGCACTCCAGAGGATCAGTTAAAATGCAGACATTTCCTTCCCATCTTTTTGTTAACAAAGCTTAAATTTAAGGCCTTTAAAACAAAGTGATAATGCCTCTTTAATTCCAAACTCACTTCTGCGTGCTCATTAACTATAGGCATTCATAGAAACCAATGGATTTATTTTTGAATATATAAAGTCACTTTAATGGACTTCAAACTCCAAATAAAAGTACCCAAAAGGCAGCAGTTCCTTTTGTCACTAAAAACATCGCTGCCTTTATAGCAGAAGCATAATTCATGCAGCAAGAACATTTACAGTAAACACAAGTTAATTTAAACGAGTATCGATCAGGGGGAATGTACCTTGCTAAGAAATGTTGGCTCTTTAATCGCCTCCTTTAGGTGATTAGAAACTGAATTTTTTTAGTTCCCAGCATCAGTTTGTTTGCCATTTTTTTCATAAGACAAGCCATTAGGAATGGGAGGAATGCAACTGTGTTCCATACAGAGTTTGAAATATTTGGTAGATGAAAATACATGCATATTTGAGGTAAATTCCCAGCATGCATGCAAAAAAACTGCAAATTTCATAACCGCACAGGAAAACACCAGTGACCTCCAAAACTGAAGGACTTGCTTTAAAAAAGTGTTATCTGTATGTGCCCAGTTTAAGCTCAATCCATTGCAAACAGCGTGGTGGCCATCCAGGCACCAGGTTATCATAACCATGCTCAGTGCTAATAGGTGAGCAGGGCTCCACCAGCTCGTTTCCAGTGGGACAGCCTCGGAGCACAGATACCAATGATACTTCTGATACAACCCCTGTGCTCTGACTTGTGGCCACTTCACGATGCCATGGGACGTTTTGCTCACAAGAGTGTAAGAACTGGTGCCTTGGCTGCGGTCCAGCTCCGTAATTACTTCTTGCATTTCTAAACATTCCTGGTGTAGCGGCGAGCGGAGGTTATTTTCTACTATTGAGTAACACCAAGCCCCAAAGAATGGCCAGAAGGGCCCACTGCATTTCAGTGGGAGCAGGAGAGATCTCTGCGGTCTGTAAAGTGTTTGGGGATCCTTCAAGATGAAAGGTTCATTAACAATTGGAAGTTAATATTAGCATAATAATCAGTCATAGCTCTTCTGGTAAGACCTACTCAGGAGATCCCACGCTGCAGGTTTCCATTCCACAGCACAATTTTATATGTTTCCCAATCTGCGAGAAGCACAGTCCAGCAAGGTTTTCCCATGTGAATGCTTTTCCAATAAGAAATGCAGGATACAGAGATGAATGTATATATGTATATGAACCTCAAATTGCTATTTCTCCATTCTGTGATCAGGGGACAAGAAATCATTCTGAATTTGTTTGATCTGAAAAAGAATATATCAATTTGCTGTAATTTTTGAAACGTAGAAGTGGTATGGCCAATGACACTTTCTTTAAGGAAAGAAATTCAGGAAATATTTTATCTTGAGAAAGGAGAATGAATATAAATATATCCATATATTTTCTAGATTAAATGTTTCAGAGTTTGTGGGTTTTTTTCCAAATAGCGTGTTTGTCTGGGATATATCAAACAATGCAAAGCCTTGGAGAGCCACACGGTTTCAGCTCAAGGAAAACTTTAAGCACTAATTCAAACCAAAAATTTTGACTTGACAAGGAATAAAAAATGCATCTTTCTGTGATTCTAACACCTTAAGATTATTCTATTATTTGCTATTATTTGCTTCCCCTGCTCCCACCGGGACCGGACATAAAATATCCATGACAGTATATCCAATTTTTACTAGCAGCTTTTTTTAACACGAAGGGAATTAATACTCGCTATATTGAATTGCACTGGTCTCTGATCAAGGACACTTTTATGTGCTGACATCTGCTCCAACAAGGCTTATGTAAGGGAAAGAACATGACAATCAGATACAAGTTTGAATAAGAAAACGAGTTAGTTTTCTTTCCAAGAAACTCCAGTGGAAGAAACTCATATAGCAATGCTGTACTACTGCTGGGCTTGTCACTTAACAAATTAATTAGCTTGGTCTAACTTGCAAAAATAAAGGCAACAAATTACTTTTACCCTGGCACCAGAAGCAATGTTGAAAAACACAAGTTTCCAAGTGAAGTTAAGCAGACAGGATGTTAGCTTATAATTAAAATTCAGATTCTGAAGGAAAAAAACAGTACCCAAAATTATTAGCAGGGTGAGATGCTACATTTGTGGAAGCCAAGACCCCAGTTTCTAACGCACACCTGGAATGGAAGGACAGCATGTTTTCTAAGCACTGTGCAAGCAAACATGTTCCCTGGTTCCATACTGCACTGTAGGGCATTTGTATTGAAACTCACTCCCTGAACAATTCATTTCTGTAATTAATTCAATCATTCAACAATTAGTCACAAGCTTGATGTTCACTTTTACTGATCACTTAGATTTTAAAGGCCGAAGAGGACCCAAACTACAGCAATTTCATCTTAATTCAAATGTCAACCTTCTTACTGAACCCTGTACATTAGTTGGAGTTTTAGTTAGATTTATTGTGCTCCAAGACAGTCTTCTCACACGAGAAAATGGTGTCTTGATTAGTACTGAATGTGCATCATGAGAGATTCCTTGGATTACAAAATAATGACCAGTTTCTAACCAGCACTCCGGTGTCTTTTACCTTTATAACACTATCAACCAACTGAGTTGACACAAATTACCTCATTTTAGCTTTGACGCATCATTTTATTTCCATTTACCACTGACTTAAGCACACATAATTACTAACTTAGGTCACAAACAAATGTGACGGACAAGTTTCACACTGAGCAAAATGTTTTATTACATGGCATTACTATCAACCTAAGTTAATTAATTAAAATTAACATAAGCTGTTGGCTAATTGCAGCCCAGGAGAAATTCTACTGCACCCAATGGTATAAGATTGGAAAATTATCACAATATTTTAAAGCTTGACAAGTTCCAGTGAAAAGAACATTAATAGAAGCAGGTTGGCAGGGTAAATAGACCAGTACTGATTTCCAGTATGGAAATATACATTTCCATACTTTACAATTGGAATAGAGGCAGCAGCAGCAACACTTTGAATTCTGTGCTTACACGGCAATACAAACACCTTCTAAATAAAGTGGATTTTTTCAGCAGTCTTTGACTACAGCTACATAAAATATAATCCTCCTGATGGCAAACACAAAATACACGTATAATACATTTAACCCTTTTTCTGACAAAGAGAAAATGAAAAGGGCATTTTCTAAGATTGGTCACCAGAAGTGATTAAACTTCAATGTAGATGGACCCATCCACAGTGTTTTGAACACCCCAAATCTTAAGCTGCCAATGAGAATCCCCACACGGATCAGAAATACCAAGGAGGTACAAGGTGCATCCTACCAGACACTGCCTTCTCTAGCACACATACTTCCACTTCAGTACCATTTGGGAACTGAAAGATCTTGAAAGATCCCTGCCCTGACACAACAGCACACGGGCAGAGAAGCAGCAGAAAAACAGAGTTTGGGGATGAGCGATTCCAATACAGTAGGAGCATAGATCCTCACCTCATGCCACAGTGGAACCTCAAAGTTACAAGTGCTCAGGAGTGTCTCATTTTGCTGACAACAGAAAATTATACAAAAATTTAATTGGAAAGAGTCCCTGGAGGTCGCATGGGTCCACACTGCCTTGCAGTATGTACCTAGAGGGTCTATGAAAACTCCCATGAGTGTTTGCTGGAAGTGGCATTCTTCTGTTAAGAAGGCTCTTGTGTTTTTGTTAATACAATCTGTTGCTTCTTTAATATCAAATATATAATAACTATCACCATTTGTTCAGCTGCTTGAAACTAGCACAGTAATTTCAGCCACAGTCACCCAAACTAAGGCATGCACAGCAGTCAAGGACACAACCGTGGGAGACCTGCTGTGGTCCCAGCACACATTAATACTGAACCCTAGTATCTCAGTACGTGAATGATACCCAGTATTGACACTCTTCCCTTATTTACTTGCTGTCTTACAACCTTTTCTATCTAATGCTTTTCTATCTAATGCTGCCTTAAAAATGAGTTAATTACAGTAGAATTACTTACATTAACTTTATTGCCTCTTGGTGTTTTGGTATTCCCAGGAGAATTTCAGTCCTTAATGAACCTCCAAGCCAAAGACAGTTGAGCCACCTAACAAATACATTTTAGTTTGGCCTCCTACCCATTTGGCAGGCTGTAACTTGTGGCAGCACTGAGGCACAGTCACACTTTGAAAGGTAACCACAGCCTGGTGATGCTCACAGCTATCTGTCCCTCCCCAGTTTCTCATTTTATTCAGTGAAAACCAAACTTGATATGCATTTCTGCAGATCAAAAATAGAACTTGGTTTCCGTGTATCCTACATCACTAGGACAGACAGTCCACAAGCTTTCCCCCAACCTGGCGGTACTCCGTGCCAGACTTCCATCACACCCATGGAAAGCGGGGCAATGTCAGCTGCTTCCTAGCATGAGGACGGGTGGCAGCAAAACCAGGAGACATTCATTAGCCTGATAAACCACAGAGACAGAATTTGTATTCATCAAGCTCCCAGGCCTCCTTATTGCCCTTTTTTCACTATGCTTTGATAGAAATTCGGGGCTTAGCAAGCTCAGCCAGATGGTAAAACTTCCACAGACTTCTATGGCCTGGATATTTTCTTTACTTCTACTGCAAGGCAGAAGGTTAAATCATGTTACTATTTATAATTGTCCAGAAGTGAAAAATGTCACGAGGGTCATATAAAGTGTCCTTAAACTGACTGGGAGCGAACCCTGCAGAAATCCTGTGCAACAAGGTCTCCTGGGCCAATAGGGTAGGGTTTGTGCGCCAGATCTTGCTGCCTCTCTGTGTTCTGGCTGGTAGGTGCTGAAATGTATTGCTAAATTTTCCACCTAACACTCTGAAAATTTACATCAACCCTATTGTACTTTGGCTCTCCTCTACTGCCTGTAAGCAGTACTTACTGGGTCCTGTAAGCGAGCACTGCAAGCACAAAAGCACTAGACTAGTCTGCTAGCAGGAGGTCAAAAGAAACATGAGGATACAAAGGTGTAGAAGAAAGATTCAAGAAAAAAAATATAGTTCTTCAACTCCTAACAACTACTATTACAAAATCTAAGGGTTCACATATCATGAGATTTCTCTTCTCCTCTTTCTATTGACAAAAGCAATCATGCATGTTGTTAGCTGAGAAAGTAATAGTCTTTGTAACAAAGATTTTAGTCCTACAATGACGGGTCAAAGGGTTGCAATGCTGCAAAGGAAAAAAAAATAATCTCCCATAAAACCAAATGTCTTTCAGAGTTACAATTATTTGCAATTATCTAATTCAGCATAAAAGGCAAACATGATGTCACAGGGGCTTTGATACTATAAAAGGCTCCTTTTGTGAAAGGCCTTTGATCCTTCTTAATCCACACGCCAGGTATTGCTGATTTAATTGCCTGAAAGGTAAATATAAATTACCGAGCAGATCCTTGTGCTAATTTTATTTATTGCAATTGCTTTTTTATGGATTTTTTCACACTGGAAAAAAAACAAGTGTTCTTGTTTCATTCCTAAAATATTTTCAATGGATACTTTTAATTAAACAGAAGAAGTTGAACCATTGTGAATTGGATAACGTTTGCTTAGAAACACATGTGATGGAGGAAACAGCACTGACTTCATGATGTGCGCAGTTGTGTGCATGTGTGTTCTGCAGGAAAATGAATTATATCTTCCTGAATATGTCTCAGGAGTAAAATTTCTCACATTTAAAACATATGCAGGCTTCAAGTTTTAATCCCTGTTGAAAAAATGAGGTAGTTTGTGCTATTTATACCATTCTATTTTCTTAGACCTCCTGTCCTTTCAGTTCTTTCAATTCTTTATCATCTTATTTCTCCTGGAGCCAATAGCATACCTGTATTGCCAGAAAAGTGTAGCATAAAGAGAAATTGTAGTTGATTTTGCATAACAAAAACTTAATATAAAATTGACGTAGTGAAGTAGCTAATTCAGGGCTGCATGTATGAAAAAAAAAGAGTAAAAAGAGAATCCTGAAAAACAGTGAAGAAAAGTTTCCAGAAATGGTTTCCTCCCATTGTGCAGCCTCCCCTGCACAGCATGCTGCTGGCACTGCAGCACATCTCCCCTGTGAAAGGAGAGCTTCAGCGGTGTGGATCTGTCCTCATGCACATAAGGATTTCTGAGTAACCCAAGCAAAATAAAACAAAGGGATATCAGCTGCAGAAAGCTCAGCTGCCTCTTAATAATACATGGTAGATGAGTATTTCCAATTAATATACATTCTTCTCACAGGAGCCTAAAAAATAAGCAGGAAGCGACGCGGATGATTTTATCCCACTAAAGAACTGAGGCAAGATTTACGCCGAAATTACAATCTGAGCCTAAACAATGACAGCCATTGTCTTGCAATAACATCTGAAAATCGAGAAGTTGCTGGCCTGAGGTGAATCCCAGGGCAGTGAACACAACCAACTTTCGAAACATTATTAGCTAACATCAATAACTCTATCTTATTAAAATCTCCAATGATAGCACACGTAAAAACACCTTTGTTAATGGAATACAAATATGCCTTCCTCCTTGCACTGAAATCCTGCTAACTTCTGGTGTAGAAAACAGTCCAACAGGGGGGTTTGAACGAGGGGGTCTTCAAATCTTAACACTGGTCAGTGACATTGGCGTTAAAAAGGAGAGCGAAAGAAAGGAAAAGAAAGGAAAAAAAGGAAGGAAAAAGAAAACTCCAATTAGAAGTATCCTGGGGTTATTAGAGATAACACTGCTCATATCCAATTAAGATGAAAACCATTTTACCAGTTTAATGTGCCACCTCTGGCAGTTTTGGTTTATTAGTTTTATCAGACTTCAGAACTGAAGCTCACAGTGATACGTATGCTGTGTACTGGAGAGATAAATGTTAAGGCTTAGAGATTAATTAGTATAGAATAAGATGCTTGAAAAGTTGTTCCTGAACCATGGGCACTGCACAATTTCTTGGGGAGAAAACACTGTTTCTGAGGCAGGGCTCCTTTGGGTGCGCTGATGGGAAGTCACCCCTCTACAGTGAGGTGTGCTGACTTTGCACCCTCACACGTGGTTAATGCAACACCAAATGCCTTTCCCTGCTGAACAGATTTCAGTAGAAAAGCTGAGAGCACATGGCAGGATGCTTTGGGTGGCAGACCCTCTGGCACACCTGTTGAGCTCAAGGTTGTTTTGATTTTACCACTTCTGTCCAATTTGAGGAGCACAGGGTACTACTGAGGAGGCAGCACTGACACAGGTAAAAAAATCAGCTATGCCATTTCTTCTAAAATCTGGTGTCAAGGAGCAAGTATTGAGGAGAAAATCCTCATGTACTGCTATGGAGCAGAAGGAAAATCCTTATGGAATACGGAGACCTAAGAACAGAGATTAACAGAGAAAAACATGAATGCTGTTACTGGTGGAGATGGAAACTCCGGATGGTTTCCATACTGAATAATCACCAGAACAACTGTAACATCAGCAGAGTAACATCTGCATGGTACAGGCCTCCAAACATTAAGCAGCTGAGGCAGCATACTGGTACAAAGCAAATTCTTCCTTCAGGAGGACAAAACTCTCCTGCAGCATTTCCCCAGCTTCCTCTGTTGGGTGGATCAAAAGCAGCTTTTATTAATCCCATTTCCTAACCAGGACAAAATTAGCAAGTTTGACTGAAATATGGAAATTCAGAACAGAAGTCTTTCCTATTTTTTATTAACTTTTTTTAATTTCAAGCTGGAGAACGTACTGAAGATCATTTGATTTGCCATTAATCCAAAACACGAAACGCCGTTAAACTCTTAATTTCATTCAAAATAAGCATCCAGAAATTTCAAGACGTAAAAATGAATGTATAGAAGCAAGTTGTATTTATCAATATCTGTTTGCTGACACTATATCAATCCCCTCGACTCATCCATGTTGCAAATGTCAACTGAACTGCAAAAGACTTGAGAAGACATCACAGCAATCAAGACTTTTTGACTTCCTGATCACACCAGCGCTTTGAGAGTTTTAATTGGATTAATCAACCTGAGGTATAGCAATGTGAAAGGAAAAAAAAATAAGAAAGAAAAGAGAAAAGAAAAAAAAGCCACTAATTCAAGGATGTTGGTGTTATGGAAAAACTGAATAGCTGTGTTTATAGTGGATCCATAATTCTGGAGTTCACATAAATAGTGTTTACGTCTAAGCTGAACTACAGGAAAATTTACTGGCTCTCCAGCAGTGCGTATTTATACCTTAATGCTGATTTCAAGAAATCATGAACAGTGAGTTTTCTTATAGACCACTGCAGCTTGAAAAGTAAACATGTTTAAATATGTATATTTATATGTACACAAACAGGCATATGTAATTGTAATTACATTTCTTCACTGAAAGTTCCACTCCATGTATTCCTTTGTGTCTTATTTCCAGCATTTTAAGAGAATTAAACAATCTAGCACAGGACTGGAGACCAAGCACAGTGCAGTTCTAACCCAACACTGCCACCAGTTTTCTCTGTAGGCTGGAAAATGGAATCTAGAACAACAAAACTCAGATTACCTACACCAGTCTCATGGCAACCAATACGCGGTGCTTATAAATTATGAGCACTGAAGCTGCACATTTTGTCACTGGCTCACTACCGTTCTGGTTGTTGCTGCTCCTCATATTTTTTCCTCTTTTTGATTAATACGGGTCCAAATTTAGAGAAACCTCTTAATGAGAGTGTTTCCTTCCCTATTAGCAGAAAAACAATACTGAAAACTTATCATTTCATTACATTATTCATCGACATATTTCATAAATACAATGGAGACACCAACAGCAAATTAACAAATTTAAGCTTTCATCCTTGGTTCACTTTTGTATATCTTCAACTCAAAATATCTAAGGGATTAATTTCAAAATTGAAACCATCACATTCATTTTCATCATCTTCAGCAGCCATTTCACTGTAGAATAGGCTGCCCCTCTTCACAGCCACACAAAAAAAAAAAGCCATGAAAAATATCTCTGCTTGTTTAGTCACTGTGATTAATCTAGCTGAAGGTACATGAACAAAAAGAGAAGGGTCTTGAAGTCAAAAGGCCCACAGAGTAGCTGAATCTCTGATTGACTTCAAGCAATGTATCCAATTAATGTCCCCCTTCTGCTGAAATCCCTACAATAGTTTCCCTATTTCTCAATCTATTTCTCTCTGAAAGAGTTTCATGTCCACCCACATATAAGGCCCATAATTTGTGGCTAAATGGCAGCTGCAGCTCAGTGCTGGAGGCCTTTCCTCAAATTGGTCTTTAATTGGTATAATCAGGAGCTTGAATTATTGGTTCAACCAAAGGAAAAGTATTCATTCGTACCAACAGGATCGCTCTCTCTTTTTCTTTTAAATTAGCAATAAATTAATGACTTTTCAAGATGTTAAAGTGAAACTAAAACCTATGCACAAAAGATGAGATTCATTAATAAAAGCCAGGCGGTTCCATTCTCATTAAGGAGAAGAGCATTTAGGCAGCAACTTAAAGTCTTAAAAAAAAAATTGCTAAGGAGAAGCAGTACAGACTTGGGTGGGTACAATTGAAAATCAAGATAACTTGAACCGTGACCTGAAGAGATCATCAACCTAAGAGGACTTTGGGCTGGTTTCCTTTATCCCATACAGCCTCTTTTATTTTGCAAATTCTGCTGAATTGTGACAGGTTTTTTTGTTTGGGTTTTTGGGGTTTTCTGGTTTGTTCTATAATGTCAAGCGCCATCTTTTAATCCTTAAATGTAGCTTGATAAATTAATTCCAGAAACTGAATGCAGTTGAAGGGCAAGAATTGGATCAACCATTCTGATTATCCTGAAATGGACTCTGCTTTAAAAGTGAGCACCCGTAAGGCTCAAGTTGTGTCCTTCCATTTATTTATTTTGGTTTGAACCAAAGAACTCATCTTTATCAGAGCCTTTGGTTCTTTACAACATTTATAGATACATATTGTGACATAATTATCTACTTCTATCAGAGAGTCAGAGCATATCTGTGTTATAATCCCGGAATTTCTGAGAGCTGTGTCCCTTTCCTCATAACAGTGGCTTATTTGGGATTGTTAAAGTTTTAAAATGATGTTTACAAATTGCAGGGCTCATCCCCTTCCCTAAAGATTTATAAGCAGAGCATCTCCTCTCCTTGGGCATCGACTTGGGTGACAGTACTAGAAGTGACGGCACAACCATTTCTTAGTATATCCAAAGTTAAGGTGCGGACGGCAAGATGAGGGCCATGGTTGCCTATGACAACAGATACATACGTAGAGAAGGTCAGATGGAAAACTCAAAGAATTCCTTCCCCTTTGCTCCAGCAAGTAGTAAAATTCCAGCGTTTCACTTCTTCCTGGGATTTCCAGCATATAGTAGGACTGCTGTGAAATCTCTGAGAGCCAAGGCTAGCAAGAAGGGCTGAAATCCCTTCCAAACTCATTATCAAGGGAGGGCCTGAGTACACAACATTATGTAGTAGCATAGGGACTTTTTATGCCTATGATGTAAACAAACAAGACTTGACTCCTCCTGCTCACCACATCCATAACACCTTGCAACATCTTAGGGCTAACAGACATCTGCAACATCTGCAAAGTTAATATTTTCTGTGCAGAAAACACAACTTCACACATTTACAGCTAGGTGTGGATCAGGGGTAAAGTCTCAAGAAGGAACAACCTTGAAAGGTCTCACGTGCAACACTTCCCCTTTAAATCATCTCCTTCAAAGTAACTAAGTATAAAGCCACATTGCATGGAGATGGACATCCTGTATGGAGATAATAGAGAAAAGTAAAGGCACAGTGGACCTCAGGCAGACAAGCAGTGACCTCATGGCAAGAAGTCTTCAGCTTCTGCAGACTTCAGCAGAGATGGAGCTACCATCTGCCTGCTGATTACATTGGACAAAAGAACCAAAATTGCTATCCGTGACTGAGTCATGTGCTCTTTTAGCTTCTCCCTTTGGAAGAGGATTTTTTCAGCTACTTCTTGCCAGCTCTCAATCAGAGTCCTTCTTAGTGGAATTACAACAAATAGGAAAATAATGGTGCTTACAGCATTTAATTATGATGACTGAAGTATTACTGTTGTCTCTCTTGGCCCTGACATGGGGGCTAGAATTCCTTAAGGTGACATTTCTAAGGCACAATGAAACGTGTTTTACATGAGATTCCTTAAAAACCATCAATTATGCATGCTGCAAAAACTTGTTATTGTACTCTGAGGACACGATCCAAACACCAGTTGTGGTTAATGAAGATCCACAGAACTTGGATCATGTCCTAAATCAGCTGTATGGCCAGCTATCAAAGTAACAGCTTTCTTCTTCGTTTCCTAACTACAGTCTCTAAAGGTGAAACGTCCTCTGTTACCATCTTAAAAATACATACACAGCCTCTCACTTCATGAATATTTTTTCTTGTTGGACAGTTTAGCAAAACTTTTTGAATTTGGTCATTTCTATACTAAAGAGTGTGTGAGTACATGTGTGTTCATGTGAATAATATTCAAATAGGTTTGCAAGCTCTTAGAAAAAGCATTTCTACTCTTCTCTACTTTTTCAGTTAATTAAAAAGAAAATACTCAGTATTAAGAAAAGGAAGGAAGGGAGGGAGGAATGGAGGAAGCAATGGGAAGTGAGAAAGAGGGAAAGATATTAGGAAAATTAAAACAAATCAGCACCAAGCAGCTTGGTCTATATTTCATCAGAAGTCAGATCCCTGCCCAGAGCAAAGCAATGTGGTGTCCTTTCATTTGGTGGAGTTGAACCAATTTGCTTCAGGTTTTCCCTACTCATATGTTACTACCAGGAAACTATTTATAAACCTCTTATCAAAAGTTCTTTTGATCTCTGGCAGAGTTGTGAGTTATTTTGATGCAGCTCTTCCACATCCACCACGTTGTCATAAAAGTTAGAAAGACTGGCAGAAAAACACCCAGTAAGAGAGTTTAGTTAATGCAGTGGATTAGCAATTGCTTTTTTTTTTTTGCCCCCTCCCTTTTTAAATCTGCATATTTAACACCAAGAGAGAAACCCGTCCTCTTTTTCGGCTGAAATAACTGCAGTTTCTGTTTCTAACCTGGGAAGAATGTGATGGGGATTGAAAAGCACCCCTGTCCTATTGTTAGACTCCCCCTGCACTGATCCTTGCTTTTAACATCATAATGAAGGATGCTCTTTAGTGGATTATCTTGAGAAGGGATTAACTCCTTCAAGACTTCTTAGAAGGCAAGGTGTTTTGAGCCCTAAATACACACCAATTGCCTGCTTAACTTTTCATCTTATTTTGAAAACTGCCCAGCTGGAATTCAAATTCTTTTCCATAGAGCTGAATTTTCTTAGTAGCAAAGTTTGAGTCATGGGCAGCAGATGCTAAAAATAAATACTGTTCATTTAATCGTGTGTAGCCAAATGTTTCAGATATTTTGCCAGACAGGCATGGCAGGATAAGACTCAATCAAAACTTTGCTGCAAATTCAGCAAAGCTTTAAATTCTGTCTCTGTCACTCAGGCACATGAAATAAGTCTCCGAGGCCTAACCTTTCTTATAAGGCTTTCTTTTTAACATGACAGAGAGACATAATGTAGACGGATAGATGGATAAAGTACGTTCCATGACACTCGTATAGATTTCTTTTTTAATTTATATTAATACATCACTTCTCTAAAGAATTAATAGGGTCGCACATGGATGTGCCTGGTGATATTTATGCTGTAGGCAGACACGCATGTACACCCACACAGATGCACGGATGTGGAAATGCATACACCCCTATGGATACACGCACCCATACATCATTCACAACCCTATTAACGCACGCATATATATCTATGGGTTTTGGCTGCTGTACCTTGCCTTTCAACAACATCATTATCAGCACTGTTTTATGACACACTTGCTGTAGCATACAAAATGCCTACGACAAAAAAAAAATACACTGAAAAGAGGACTAATTGCTCTATAATTTATAATCAAGTGACTTCTTCAACCTATGCTTCTTTATCTTAATAACCATTCATTTGTGTCTGCCTAATTTATTGGAAGTGAAATCTTGTATTTGTTCCACGTTCATCTTATCCCTCAGCTAACCTTGTCTCCATTATTAACCCGCTCCATTGTTTCATGTTCCGCCTGGCTAGGAAGAAGGGAGATTCCCTCAAACTTTCTCTTCCTTTCCTGTTTCTTTCCACTGTACCAGAAACTCAAGGCCTCAAGTACAAAAACACTTCTTTTTGTAGCAAGTTTTTCTTCATTTCTGCACTGGCTGAGGGGGTGGAGATTCGAAGCATATTTTGCATAGGAAACAGAGGAAACTCGAATTTGTTTGATTTTTTTCAGCTTTCCTGGTTTGCTCTCTCTGTTTTTCGTCCTTCTGGCACTTTCTGCCTCTACAACACACGTAATCTGCAACTTCATAAACAAGTTTTTCAATTGGATTACCCAGCCTGGGGTAGGAAAAAGAGTTTGCTAGAAGTGACCAAAGAGATGGTTCCGAGGGCAAAGGAGTTTTCTCCATCTTTATCACACAGAGAAGACCCAGGTGCACTCTTATTGTGAGCTAACTGAAATACCCTCTTATTCATTTTTGCAATAATAACTGTATTCCACAGACTATGCTTTAATTGTAAATAAACCCTCACATTCTTTCAGTGTAAACTCTTTAAGGAGTCATGAATTTTATTTATACTCTCTCACTCTTTGAGAGTCTTTTGTTTATTTGCTGTTTAGTTCTTTGTGAAATAACACTCCCAGAAGAAAATCCCCCTCTCTGCTTAAGGAATTAGCCCAGAGACAAAAGCAGGGAATTCTTTAAGCCTTGTTTTGTGCTAAGAGAAATGTTTGACATTTCTGTGGAGAGGTGTTTAGTTTGGATTCATTAGGTCTTAGGGACTCTTTTCTCTTTTTTGGCCTTTCAGTTTCTGTCACTGTTTTTTTTCTGTGTTTGGTAGACTGAAGAGAATTTACCAATGTGTAATTAGGTTTCCTACATTTGAATAGCAAAATCCAGTTGTGTTTTAAATAGGCGAGCTAAGCATTCCCCTCAACCAGCAGGCCCAAACCTGAAACCTGCTTTGTGAGCTGGCGAAAGGACGGCAGAAGGAAAAAAAAAAGGCTTCCCCAAGGTTACTTAACGCCTGAAATAAACACCAATAAGGCTCCACCAGTGCAACCCCATCTGTTGGAGCAAAAGGGGAAGCTGCAGGCTAGAAAAACCAGAGTTTCCCTTAAAGTTGGGCCTTAGAATGGTAAGAGAAGCGTGTCATGTTATCTTTTCTGTCCCTGGATTTATAGAGCTAGAAAATCATCAGCATAAATTGATACTGTGGATTATTATTTTTAACAGTCTGTAATGCCTTTGGAAATAAGTTCTAACAAAATTGTTAGCTCAGCCTGATATACGTAAGCACTTTGTTAAAAGCAGCACAAAAGGTGCTCTGGGGGCAGAAATACACTGCAAATATAACCTAAAGCTGCCCAGAGCAGAGCCTACACTTTGGTTGTGATGCACAGGTGAAGCTGTTAGGAGGAAAATAGGGCTGCAATGATAAAACAGAAAGAGCGGACAGGGGGTTTGTAAGAAGAGAGGAACAGGAAGCGGTGCCTCACAACAGCTATTGAGTCACCCTGAGCTGTTTGTGTTGGTGCTGGCATTGGGCTGCTTTCCTCTTGAAAATGGCAGAAAGGAATGTGCTGGCAATTTCAATTTTTTTTTCCTCTGCAGATTCTTATCAAAGTGGGAAAATCCTCCAGACTGATCTTTCCTCAAACAGTTTCTGTTTTCAAGCAGTCAGCAAATTTCCAGTGAAAAAGGAAATTTGTTTAAAAAAAAATCAAATTATATTGCAGTTCAAAACCTCGTTCTTAACCAAAGCTGTATTTGTAGGTTAAAAACAGCCTGAAGTTGTCCATTGGAGCTGTGCAACACAGTGGAAAATCAGAAGGTTAAAGACCAAGCAGAGTACAAAAAATAATCAACCCTTGGGTATACGTATGCAGTCCCTGAGACATTCACACATTGGTTTTACCAAACTGATCTTCGTGAAGAAGCTTTACCTCATTTCTCAGCCCTCTACTTTAAATGTAAACAGGTTGTTAAAGGACATTTTTTAATAATGAACTCCCTACTTATTTAACCATTTCATTCAACGTTGTCCAGATTTATTGACTGTCAGAGCTTTCTTTCTTTTCTGTTTTCTCTGGGACTTCCCTTCTAGGTGAAGAATGTCACTGCTGAAAAACAGTGTTATTTAGCCAGCCTTTTAGGGCTACAATAGTTATGAACTCTAGATCATTTTTTATTTACCAAATGACTGCTGCCAAATGCAGCCAATTCATTCAGTGGAAAGACTTCGTGCAATAGCTAAAAAATCTGGAATGTTCTTCATTGGTATATCTGGCAGTAACCACCTGTCGCGATGCCAAACATACAGTGTGAAACATATCTGGATGTTGACAGACTTCAGTTTCATTGCAGAGAATCGCTGCTACCACATAAAAGTTTGCTTTTCTGCCTTTCAAAGATGCTGAACACCTGCTGCTCTCATTGTTTTTCTGTTTATTATTGCTTTCTGTCTTTAATACAAGTCATAGTTGTGTTTCCTGCTTGATAAAAGAGGTCTCTGGAGTCTCTCCACTGACTTCAGTGATTTTGACTCTAACCCCAGAGATATAGGTGCATAGACTTTTGTGGCTATGCATCCTTTCCACAGCCCTCTGTCCATACATACTGATACACCACTTGAGGCATTACAATCCCCTGTAACACAAAGAGAGAAGACCAAGAGTTCATCGATCCAAAGACACTGGAGAAAACCATTGAGAAGCAGCAATGGTATTGGATTTGTCCAGATGTAACCAATTTTTCCATCCACATTTCTTACCATGGAAGAAATTTAAGAGCCTTGGGTATTCGTTTAGTATATCCACAGTACCTGACAGTCCCCACTGTGGCCAGTGCATGTGCTGCACAGCGATGGCCTGAGTGCACAGCACATGAAAAGTCTGATGCATCAGTACTACTTCTTAGAGATTCAAATTATTGCAAGGCCCTTTTCAGATAATGTATTACTGGTTAATGCATACCAGTGTTTTAGAAAACATAGAGTGAGTTTATTGTCACAGGACCATTAAAACAGCAGTGTGTCAGGGCAGAAAAATAAAACTTCATAAGCTATCGGTGAGCACATTACAATGCCTTTATGCAAATAGAAGGTGTAGCACCAGCTGAAGTAATGCCCTTGGCTCTTTATCCTCATTCTATAAAGATACAGACAACTGAAGGTATTCAATTAATGCATGGGAGGAGGCAAGACACCTGTTTCATTAGTTTCAGTAAGTTTTGGATTAACTGTCTCCCAGTCTCCAATATTTTTTTCCATAAAAGGCTGTAGTTATCACTATTAAGGACAGGGGGGCAATATGACAATATCTTTAGACGTAAATGAAGCTATAATAAAACCATAATTTCATTATTTTTCCTGTATTCCAATATTTCCTGTGAGGCAGTAGCCCATTCGTGACAGTGCCAGTACTAGAACTTTTAGAAAAGGTGCATAATATCCTTGATAACTATGGAATGAATTTCCTCCTTAACTCTATTAGTCAGTAGTTGGCTTGTGTCCTGAAGCATAATTGTTTATATCCCTAATGTATGGTTTCATCCTGTGTAATGTAACTGCGGATGGTCTCATTATCCATATAAGTGTTTAATAAATCCCTTTAATCCTGCTAAACTCATGCCTCAAAGATACTGTATTTTGTGGCAATGAGTTCCACGTGTTAATTAACTACTGCATAAGAATGATCCCGAGTATAATTTTTGGAGAAATTTTCATTAGAAGGTTCACATAAATTCATTTTGACACTGGTAGTTGCTGTTTCTTCCATTTCTGTAATGATACTCTAGATCATCAATCAACTAGTAAAAAACTAGTGTTTTCCAAACAGTTAATTTTAATTGGGTATTTTAAAGTATTCACAGAAAATGGATGCCTGCTCTGTCTTCAGCAGAGATAACATCAGAGACCACGATTACTCTTATCTGTTTCAGACAAGGAAACACAGATATGACCTGTGAGCCCAGATAAGGTGGGATGTGACTTCTCAATTTCTTAGCAATGGTATCCCAAGGGAGCAGCATCCTGCCTTTTTCAGAGGCAGCATCGCCCAGTTCATTGGCAATCTCGCCTCTACGTTGGGATACAGCAGCGCAGCCCACGAGGCCATCCTGGACAGGCTGATGATCTGTCTTGCAAAAGTCATCTTTGCCACGATCTAAAACCTTCACATCCAGTTCTGGTAGCAGTCATTCACCCCTAAATTGTTATATGACAGTCTCTGGTCATCACATCTCTATGAAACTAAGTTAAAGATTAAAGTGAAGACGTATAAATGATGAGGACTGAGTGCTATAGCACTCAGTTCTACAAGAAAGAATACAGTCTGATTTCTAAAAGGGGATTGCAGCCACCACACAAACATATATATATATATATATATATATATATATATAGTTTGGTTACTCACTCAAAGAAATAAAAATTCTTCAGAAGTTCCCCAAAACATACAGATTGCTCCTTTATGGTTATTGAAAGCAGTTTATTTATACCTTCCATTGTAGCATGGGCCATAGCTTTTTAATGGGAAAGTACTAAATCTGATGTTATATTTTCCAACAATTTAAAATGTTATTCCTGCTTTTCTCTAAATACCAGCTCTTATTACTCAATAAAATTTGGGGTTCTGTTTGCTTTTTGGGTTCTGTGGGCTTGTTTTCATTTTTTTGAGGTGGAAAACCTTAGAAAAATTAAATATTCTCTTTACAAGATGAACCAGAGAGGATCTACAGGTACTGTTAACAATTCCAAGCCCACTTTTCCATAACAGGAGAGGGATCTGAGGGGACTAAGTTTTCATTTGAGGATATTGTTTCCACTATCATTTGTTGGTTCTCTTTTGTTGCAAAATGGACTATTTTCTGAAACTGGCTGTCACTTTTGAAATGGAAATCATGATGAATTATGGCACATTTTCCTTGCTATGCTTTATCAAGCTCATTAGAAATGATGCATGGTCTGAAGCTAACACAACAAAAGAAGAAAAGTAACATAAGAAGCTTCCCTTTCTTATCTATAATGTTTGCAGACACAAAGAAACATCCAGCTGTACTTGTTGCACCAGACAATCACCTCTTATGGGCAGGCTGAACTCACTGTGGCTGTAGATTTCCCCCCAGTCAGGATACAAACCCATGCTGAAAAATTTTAAGGGCATAAGCCATCTCAAAACTGTTGTTCCTCAGTGTCACTGTTTCATTCTAGACTTATTTTGACGAGGAGTACATATGCCAATAAGCTTTTCATACTTTTACAATGTTAAATGCAGAGAAATCTGAATTTGTTCTGGAAGAGAGGTTTTGGAGCATGTATTTCCACTAAAATAACCATGGAACAAAAGATGTTTTCTACGTCTCATAGATGCTGATGCATCTTACACAACAAGCCAAGGCTCTCATCCAAAAGCTAAACAGCTGTGGTGTAGTTTTCAAGCACTTAATATTTGCATAAACACATTTTTTCTTTTGCAATTTGAATCAATCCTTCTATCAATAACAGAGTAAACCTCCAAACAATTGCTTGAAGCAAAGAATCCAGTGAGGCTTTTCAACATTGGAAGGAGTTCTGCTTATATATTTTAGAGCAAATTTAATATCTGGAAAAGTTAGCCATTATTTGAAGTAGCTGGAAACATTTGGTAGAAGTGCTTCCTTATACGGGCCCCGATTCAGAAAAGCACTTAAGCACACGTTTAGCTGTTATCACGTGTTGAAGTGCTCTTCTGCCCTTCTGAAACTGTGGGCAACAGGACGAACCCAACACTTCTAAAGGCCAGTGAAACGATGCTCTCTAGTTTCACTGGATCTGTCCCATTATTGACCACTCGCTATCAATTAAATAGGCCAGTACTAAAGCACAAGATGGTAAAAATGGGGGCAAAGAGCTTAAAAGGGAGTGTGAAAGGGCAGGTGTGCTGTCAGACAAAGAGAAACTGTTTCTGGCAAGGCTCTGCAGCATTTTTTCACCTCGATTTGCACTTAGGACAGTATTTCTAGCAAATTCAGAATGTTTTCCATAATCTTTTCCTTTCCATGGACAAAGAATTCAGCATCTTTTCCTGAGAACTAAGCACCTATTTGCAAGGTGATAACAATTTGCCTTTCTTAAGTCTTCTCCTTACACATTCCCTTTAATATTTTGCAAAAATGCCTAATAGCTGTTGGATTAGAATAAGGAAATACCCTTTTAAGTTGAAGGGCAAGATCCCTGCACGTTGACTGATTGCATTAACTGGTACAGTACCACTTGACCAAACACTGCAATTGTCCACAGGCTGACAAATCAACATTTCATTCCAGAAAAACAGCATTTAGTTGCTAAAATATGCTCAAATTTGTAGAGGAAAAATGTACAATTGGCCACCTCAAGATGCATTTGACTGAGATGCTGTTTCAGAAGCCATCTTCCTGCTTGTTCCTACTGCATGGGGAGTAGATAGGCTTGAAAAGTCCTTGCTACTTGTGATCTTTGTTGAAAGTAGCTAGAAAGTGGGGGAGAGAGCGTGCTGCCCTTTTTTACTAGGCTAGCTTATAGCCACATTTTCCAAGCTCTGCTCCAAAGTGAAATAAGACTATTATTCTATGCAGTCACAGCTGTGGTTTTACTTGAATTGTATGTTCACCTTTATAGACCTCTAAAAATAAAACATTTTGAAGCTGATGAAAATTGGGGGAAATATCTTGTTTGCATTGGACTCATTCAATGTGCAAAACTGGTTTGGTCATCTTGATAGTTAAATAATGGGAGGAAGTGTGTGACAAGGAAGCCTGGAAATTTTTTTTGATCTGTTCCCACCTTTAATACAAAAGCACCAGGAGCCTCCTTCAAACCCATTACCCACCTTGGTTATGTCTAGACTGTGGGGATAACGCTCTGCAGTGCAACCCGCATGTCTCAACGCTCCACCCCTCCCTGTCTGAGCACTCGGGTCTCCTTCCTAAGGAAACCAAGGTCCTCAGGGGGAAAAGAGCCTGGATTTTGCCCTAGCACAGATTTGGGATGTGGCCAGGGCATGCACCTGGGCCCTAGGAGCTGGGAGTATCCACAAATCCCACAGTTCAAATCCACCCTTAATTTCTCTACCCGTAACATGGGCACTATGAGAGCTCATCTAGCTATTAGGAGAATGGAGAGGTTTATTTAATTAATGTTTATAACACAGACTCAAAATGCCATACACTACAGGGCTAAGTTCTTTCGATGTGGCTACATCAGTATCTAAAGGGGAGAGAAGATGCTAAAGCCGTGGAAAGCATTCCGAGTTCCTGGCTGATACAGATTATTGGAGGTAATTAAGAAAATCACTACAAAAGAAGGCAGCAGAAGTGAAAGCTTAAACATGAAGAAATAATGACTTTTTTAGAATTTAAGTGAAAAATTAATCAACTAATAAAAAGAACTTAGCATATTATAAGCTAACTCATTCTTTTATAATTGAATCACATGGCCTCGCCTCTAAATTGCTATGAAAACTAGCCAATACTATTACAATAGTTTTATTTCTTTATACCTATCCTGTAGCATAATCATCATTTTGTATCTTGTATGTGTCTCTGAAGAGTTACAGTTGCTAAATACTGGTTTGCAGACTCAGGCAACTGAAACACCTCCTTGCTCAGCCGCAAGAGCAGATCTGGGCTGGCAGCAGATTGCTCCCCTAGAGCAAAAACTAGCATCAGTGGGCTCTAGTTTTTCTCAGGATGTTCCCAAGCCTTGCCTAAGCATCCCCTTCATCACGGCATCAGGGCTTCTTCCCACACTTTGGTAAATCACCCTATTTCTCTCCACTCAGGCATAACCCCATGCAGACTTGTAACGTGTCCTAATTGCGCTGAGAACTATCACCCCTTAATGACTGGCAATAACCTTTGTTTTATGTCCAGGTTGTTAATCCCTTTATAAGGGCCATAGCAGCTGTCAGATGAGGTCAGGCATGAGTTCTTATGTTCCATGGTTGCATTTAGACAAATGTTTCTTAAAACTCTTGAGCAATTCTCTTTTAGCAAATAGCAGAGCCCAGATATTTCCTCACTATCACTAACTACATCACATACCTGGAGAAGTAAGTAAAGAACGGGTATGCTTTCAGATAGGAATTCAGCACTTGCATAATTACATAGAGATGTGTACATTACAGATCTGTATTGCACGCTATAGGAATAAGGCCAGGAGAGGCTTTAAGAAGTTGTTTGTCCTAAAAGCTGTTTTGGGGAAGAAGCAGATCTAAACCATCTCTTGCAGGGTTTGTTCAGCCCATACTTACAAACCTTTAATACCCAGGGAGGCTGTAGAAACTGCTAATGTTCAACAGCATGGTCAGAAAGCTTTCTAACTTGAATCCTCCTCTTACAAATTAAACCCGTTCCTGATTTCTTGTCCAATTCTTAGTGGACATGAATAATTGATCCCCTTTCTCTTTATAAGAAACATTTAAATATTTGAAGTCTGTTATCATGTACCTCCTCACTCTTCTCCTTTCTAGACTAAACAAACCAAGTTCTTTCAACCTTTCCTCATAGGTCATGTTTTCTAAATCTCTCCTCATTTCAGCTGCAGTCCTCTGGACTCTCTCCGATTTGTCTCTGTCTTGAGGTGCTGGACTCAGAGCTGCAGCCAAAATCTTACCAGAGGAGAGCAAATACATGCTGCATTCCCATTGCATCTCAGGATGCAAGAGCTGCTTTGTAGCACTGGCTTGCATGCAGCTTGTGTTGCAGCTCTAACTCCTTGATTCTTTCCTGCAGAACACCAGTAGTATCTTTGATTTTTTTACTTCTTATTGTAGCACTTTCCACTTGTCTATTGAACTGTAGGTCACTTCTCCAATTTAACAGAGTCATTTTGAATTCTAATCCTGCTCCAAAACTGCTCACGCCCTGGCAGGTTGGTGTCACCTGCAAACTTGATAAGGGAATGCTCTATTGCACAGTCCTGGAGGTTAGAGAATATTGAACAAACCAGGATTAGGCTAAACTCTTATAAGATCCCCACTGACATGACCGCCCAGTTTGATAGCAAAGCACTGACATGTGCTCTGGGTGAGGTTTTTCAGCTGAAAAGTGGTTGTGCTTTTCAGCAAACAAAGCTAGGGAAGGAACAAAATATCCAGAAACAGCAGAATAAAAGAAAAGAATTTGGAGCAAGGATGCTATGAGATCTTAAAAATAGTAAATTATCTTGCATCTAAATGACTGTAATATGTGTTTCTTATTGTGTCTACTGCTGCGCAAGCAAAGCTTAATGTGATGTTTAGATTACTTTAATAGCTTTTGTTAATAAGGCAGTTTTCTCTGTGTTTTTTTTTATTTCATTTTAGAATGAAAGCAGTCCAACCAATGCAAAGGGGATAAAATAACCTCACGCTTGTATTTCTTATGTCTTTTATGTAACTTAGATATCTGTTAATTAGGAAGTTACAGAATATTTGTGCACGGCGCTATAGCTGGAAACTTAGAAAATGAAGTATTTTTGCCTGACCCGAGCTGTAGTTCCTTCTCAAAGCATAGACTTCTGTCTAGCCTGTTTTGCATGGCCCTTTGCAGGAAGAGCTTGTTTTAGTCAGTGGTTTACAGCCACGTCTCACTTTGTGGGGCTGCTTTGTATAACACTGCAGGCACAAGTTAAAGTCTGCAAAAGAAGCAGTCTGCTGCTGCTGTCAAGAGCGAATCCTGTACGAAACGAGATGATGAGCACTGTTTAAAGATGCTTCTAGGCTTTTACTTACATGAAAGAATGAATATCCTTCCCCTCTGCCTTCAATATTCTATTGACTTAGCCCTTCTTATCAGTAGTGTGCTTGCTTAATATGAAGAGGTGATTTTCTATCCTGACCACAGGTCTGAGAAGTCAATTTGTTTCAGGAGCTTTGATTGCTTCCAGCAACCCCCCTCATAGCAATTCACAGCGTCCAATGAATTTCAGTAAAACATATCTTGGACTATATTTTTCGTATGCAATATTGCAATTCTAGAATTAAAGCATCAGAAGCTAAGAAGCATTTCTATACAGCAAAAGCACTTCAAACGACAAGGGTTTGCTCATCCATTCAAACACAGCCTGACTGAAATGGGCATTTAGCAAATGTATCAACTACAGACCTGCTAAAATGAAGACTGAAGAGTATTAGGAGATAGAAGTTCAGGTGACTAGGTAGTCTGGAAGCCAATGAAAGTCCTTCTGTTAAAGCTTTTGAATTACCTTGGCTTTTCAGTTACCTTCTTGTCCCGCAAAGGGAGCCTGAAGGTGCTCACCCATTTATGCTGCATGCTTTTGAGGTTAAGGATGAAAAATGGGATGTGTTAGATAGCGGGCACCATATAACAGTTAAATGAGTGTAAAAGGCAAACTAGAAGAGCTGCACCCTAGTCATAGAAAATGAGACAGAGCTTAACTTCATCTAGGTCAGAGAGCCACAGGAAAGTAAGAGGCAGATAGATGATCATTCCCAGCCAATACTACACTGCTTATACTAATTTTACATGGATCTAGCATTTGCTTGAAAAAAATTGAGACAACACAGATTTGTATGGAACACAAGAGAGGAAGTAGGAGACTTAAAGCTTGCTGTTGGTTAGTGTCCCCTTAGATAAGCAAAAATCTCTCTTTATAAGAGAAAGAAAAATTAGACTTTATAAACTATTGTAGAACATACAGATATGAAGACTAATTAGTTAATATCTGTGCAGCTCTTTGGAGATGTAAGAAAACCATAATGAGCAATGGAAAGGAGCATGAAAAAGTTACCAGACAAACATGCTATATCTATGAAGAAAAAGTGGCTGAAACAGTGAAATTCCAGAGACATTTTCTGGGCTCCTTCTGCTTTGAGTAACATGAACACAATCTTCCTAATCCGCCGCTCCTGCTCTGACATTCCAGCCTCATGCATAGCCATTGGCAAACTTGGAACGTGCATCCGGTGCATTTTTTTGGTTGAAATGCTACATCTGGCTTAGCTGGCAAGTGTTACTACGCCTCTAGAAAGTAAGCCAAAATGAAAAAAAGAATCTTAACTACATGCAGGAAAGGATTACTGAAATATACTGTCCTCTTTGTTTCCTGGAAAATGGAAACTGCATTTATGGCCTCTGACCTTTGGAAAGATGGCCTCAGAAGAAAGCCAGCCACCTAAGAGTTAATATATGCAATGTACTGTAACTATTTCATTAATTTGCTTATTAAAAACATGAAAAGCTTTTGCCTTTTTGACACCCAAACAAAAGGCGAGCAATTGGGAGACTTTTGACCTGAGCTTATCAGATGACTGGTGTAATGCTGTCAAACCTTCCCCACTTCGTGCAAGTAGGGTCACATTTTAGAGGTGTTTATGACATTTTAAGGTTCATAACGCCCATCTTTGTCAACAAGAGAATGATGCAGGTCAACCAGATGGGTTAATGAGGCCAAGCACGTGAGGAAAAACATACAAAAGAGATGAATAACTAAATTAAAAATCAAAATTTAAACAACCTGTAAAGCAACCATGTTCCACCAAAAGCTAGAAACATCACAGTTTGCTTAAACTCAATCATAAGATTTGGTGCCCGCTGGTGTAATGTAGGCTTGGGAGCTGACTACTGAGAATCACAAGGCAATATGAAAATCTGAGGACAAAATCATTGTGGAAGATTTCTTACAGTTCTTGCAATTTCCTGCCGCACTTTTTGAGAGTAGGAACGTATATCCTCCTTTTAAATAACTCAATAAATAGCAATTTCAAAAAAAAAAAAATCTGAAACCACCCAAATGGTTTCACAGCTCAGTATGATCTTTTGGGAGAAAAAAAACACCCTACATTATCTTCGATTTTGCAAGAAAAAAAAAAAAATGGGCACAAACTCAGATCATTTCAAATTCAGTTAAGAATATTTGCACCATATCCAAGCAACAGAGAAGTAAAAAACACATAACATAGCACATAAAACATTTGTAAACCTGGAATACTTTCAAAATGTCATAGGCTACATCTACTTTCTCGAGGCAGTGCAGCCACAGGAGTTGATCAATATCTTGGAGCAGTTGCTGTTGAGGCTTCTTTTATCTGCACTGCAGAAGAGGTGGAGGGACAAGATTGTCTTAAACTTGATTTAGGCCAGATCCCTGCACTGAAATGTCCCAGTGTACAATTCCAAGTCATCTGGAGATCTAGTCATTGGTTTGGCCCCTTATTTCCGCAGTAGGAGTTGAAGCACATTTGGCACACGCCTGGATCAAAGCTTCCAGTTTAGCTTTGTCCAAACAGACACTAGCTTGTGTGCTGCAAAACCACTCTGTGAACTGAGCCACTGCACAGTAAATGGGACAGTCCAGGGGATTTGCTTCAAAACTGCATCACTGCTCTGAATCACAGCAGTGATGTGGATGCAGTCATAAAAGCCTCCCAAAAGGCAATTTAAAAAAGAGCATCCCAGAGGAGACATTACTGGCAATTCCTGGTTCAGTGATAAGCCTGTTTTTCAGGATGGAGAATTTTTTCTTTAATAGCTTGATCTTCTGAATGCATATATTCTAAAAAACTGGCCAGTGTGTCAATAGCATCTAGACTAAGTCAAGGGTCTACATTCCTTTGACTTTTCATTCCAAATTTCAGTCCACTGGGCTTTTCTTCCTGATAAACATCAGTACAGGGAATAGCAATATTCTTTGTGCAAACATTTTAGGGATTTTACATATATTAAACACAGACCACACCGGAGGGCTGGGAAGTATACAGCTGTGTGACGTGCCAACATTTTCTCTGATGGGAAAACGGAATAGATGTATACAGAGAATCTTCCCACTCTACTATGGCAATGCTTCTAGATGTTCACAAAAATACTAACAAATTTAAACTACCAAGCACAGCACATATTTTGCTCAGTCCAACATGTAAAACTCTCAGTCCAAGTAAGAAGTGAGACTCCTCAGAGAGACTGGGTGAAGCCCCAGGACAGGAGAAATGTACTGTGAAAAGAGGTGTCATGATAAAACCAAGACACATATTTTTGCTATCTTTTTTTCCCCAGCAAACATCAGTGCTTCATGACAATTGAAAATTCAGAGAGATTGTTTTAATCTCAGGTTTGGTGGTGGTTGCTTGCTTGATTATTTTCTTTTTTCTATTTTTTTTCCTCTCAAGATAAAGGCATTATTATGATGGTATTATTATAATGATTGTCTTAAAAGCTTTCTTATTCCCACCCAGCACTTTCACAAATTCCTTCCCTTTCCTTCCAGCATTAGGGCTTCTCAGATTTTTTAGCATTATTTCAATTATTTGTAAGAAAAACACAATGTCATTACGACCGAGCTTCCTCTAACAGAAGTTACAGAGCTTTTTGGGCTGTAATCAATGCTTAACTTCAGAAATGCCAAAAATAAGAACAGAGCCCATCTTAGAAGATAATAACAGTAGCTTCTAGTTAGTCTGATCTTATGTGTATGAGCTATTTTTCAATGTCTTTTTGATGCTGAAGGTGTCTGCTTGATACATTCTGAGATGACAATAGATCCAAAGAGAGGGAAATTTAGCTTTGATTTCAAGATTAGCACAGACTTCTCTACCTAAATTTAAACCTCCTACAGATGTCCAGTGTAGAGTACTGAAAAGCCTTGAAAAAGAAGTAGGGATCCCCCTTCCTTTCACCTCCCCCATACGTCCCCAGAAGCAACTGAGGAGAACAAAGGTGGAAGTGGATCTGTGACACAAGAGTTTAAAGTAAGATTTAACATTGTCACTGCTACCCCCTCACATGACATGTAAGCTGGCTCTGTCATTCCCTACACTAATATCTGTCACAGGCATCAATACACATACATTTTATTAGTAATTATCAGCATCCCAGTGATATAATTGGGATCACAACTAATAGCTAAGATGGATGGGTACACCTACACATGCCAAACAAATTGGTACCAAAGACATACCCTAACATTTTTTTCCAGTCAACAAGGAGGGCCAAGTAGATATCTATATTGATATGCCTAAATATTCATGACCATATTTCAGTCTTAATTACTGAAAATGCCTCTTTATGACCCAATTTCTTTTTTTTACCTTCACGTTCACAGAAAGCAAGTTCAAACAGATGACTTTTGCTTATTTACTTTCGTGAATTTTCTATGTGCATGTTGGGTATTTTAAAAGCACAGCCTGAACGATATCAAACAAGACTGACCGTCACAAAGTGAGATTAATACAGACTGGTGGAAAGGTATGGAAATTCACCGAGTTAATGGCTAAAGAGACCATATGTCCTCTGACACCTTGACTTGATGGAATGCCTCTCTATAAATGCTTCCTTAATGCATCCCGTTGTGCCTAGGTGTGGGATGACGTATGGTCTGCCTCCATCCTTTCATGAGCTTTCATCCCTTTCATTTACGAGCCGTGTGTTCTTATAATGAAGATTTTTCTGTTCACCAGAATATTAAAAGAGGGCAATTAGGGGTAATCGTTCAAAATTGTTGTTAGATGCACACGCAAGTCTATGAGTAATATTTGGCTATTGCAACTGGTTCTATGGGAAGAAAGGGAATGGGTTTGCCAGGGCCTTCTGTAAATCAAAACATAAATCTTCTTTCTTTCTTTTACTTTACAGTAAGGGTCAAAGAATTTGCAAAGATGATTACTATTTTACAATCTCTTCTATGCTCCTTACTCTCCTAAATATTCTGATAACAAGAGTTGCATGTTATTTTATAAAAGCAAAATTATTTCTAGTGGTATTATTTTTATTATTGCAATCACCCTCAGTCACTTCCACCTCCATAACAGCGGGGCCTAAATAAACAAGCAATATACAGGAAGACATGGTCCCTGCCTCAAAATGTTTATGATCTAATTTAAGACAAGACACAACAAGTGAGTATAACAAACGTTCAACACAGATTCAAAATGTAAACATACGGTGGATAGGAAAATGGCCATAAATTCCTCTATCAAAGATAACACCTCTCAAAGTCTCACACAGTCTCTGTAACATGAAACATGTCAAGAGAAACGCACATAGGGAGGGGAATGCACATGTTGGTGCTGCTGCTGAAAAATTTAAGTAACAACTAGAGCAAACTAAAAGGCTTTTTCCCTGCTGTTCAGGAAATATGTACAGGCCTAAGAAAATAAAACTTACAAACGACCACGATTCAAAGAGTTGGGGCTTTTCTGGTACGGACAATCACATTTTGCAGTTGTAGCTGATAGTAAAACAATAAATAGAAAAATGTGTATGTATGTGGCTGTTCTTTAGTTTTATGTTATCTAACATAGGAAAGACATCTGGCATGTTGGTTTTATTGTTCTTTTATTGCTTTATTGTTTTGTTTAAAAAGGTAATATTGTCTAGTTTCGATCTGGTAGTGACTACAAGCATAACAAACTGTGATCTTGTGATTAGGGTGGTGAATCTGGACTCACATGGTGTCTAGGGAAGGGACACTCCTGGATTTGTTCATAACAAGAGCTGTTTTGGAGCCATGATCCAAGTCAGACTCACGGGCAATGCCAAGAGCAGGCACCTAAGCTTCCCCCAGCCACCTCCATGCCAAGCTTTAGCACTCAGATACATTTTGGATAGTCAATCCACAACTGGGTCCCTATTTCATCCTGGAAGCAAATTCTCTGAAAGCAAATGCAACACACCTAATGTTTCTATCTACACTTCAAGGCATTTACTGCAATGAAACTCAAAGGTCACATCCTAAATTGGCCTCAGTAAACAAGCCCAGGGGATGTCACTGCAGGTACAGTACAGTACTTTGCTCTGGAGGGGAATTTGGGCCATTTGCTTCTGCATGAGTCACCTTTGGAAGGTCTTGGAGAAGATGCTGTTCTGTGATCAGCCCTCCCTCTTCCCCAGCCTCATCTGGTGAACAAACATAAGCTTCAGAATCAATAATTACAGAGTCAGATTTACCAACAGGTAATATTCAGGCACACAGGTTCAAAATGTAAACATAATATAGGAAGCAAAGCAGCTGTAAATGTATCTCCTGAAGATAACAACCCTCAAAGTCCCTTCTGCAGACTTAATAAAATAAAACATGCTGAACAACAGGGATTACTTAGCAGCCTACACAGCACTGGAAATACCCCAGGCTGCCTGGGCTTGGTTTGGACAACCAGCTCACCTACCCAAAGCCCTAGATGTCTGGTCTTTGTTGGGCTGGGTATTGAGATTTTTGACTGCAGGGATGAGTTCTGCTCCTGGCTTGGGCTAAATTTCCCCTCTGCTGTTACTGGGTGCCTTGATGCAAGGCAATTCTTTGCTTAGCTTCCCTCACCTGCCTTTACCAAGCAGCATTTCATACACTGATATAAACCCCACTATGCAAAATATTCTATTCATCCAGGGACCGACTATTTGTTATTTATAAATATCAATACTATCATCATTAGCAGAGCAGAAAAATTATCATTATTATCTATTTAACTGGCTGCTCATACAAAGAGGTTGGTTAGCTGGTTTGGGTTTTTATTTCTTTCTGGTTTTGAACTCTATTATGAAAAGATTGTGAAGGAAATAAGGAAGAAAAAGGGGCACTGTGCTATATGAAAAACTATATTCAGTGTCTACAAACAAATTAAAATCAGATATGGAAAGAAGTAGCTCCCACAAGAGAGGATTAATGAATATACACACTGGCCCGAGTTCTGCCCTTAGGTGAAGTCAATGAAAAAAGCAAGTGCATATTTTCGGCCCATTACATCTTTTCTTACAATGTTTTCTTAATATAAACCCAAAACCAGGGACCAGATCTCCAAAATCTCTCAAGTTTTCTCCTGAGCAATATGAAGTCTTATGGAAAATGATTTCTAATATCACAGAAAACAGAACACATTCAGTACAACTGGGAACATACTTATTTCCCACAAATGAAAGAAATAATCCTGTTCATTCTAATTGGAGAATATTTTTCTGAGGCAGTGATTTTGTCAGCTGTAAAAATGATTAATGCTGTAATTCAGCAGGATACTTAAGCACATGTTCAGTCAATTCCTATTCAGCAAAGCATTTAAGTACTTAACTTTACGCACATGCTCAGGAATTTAGCATGTGCTTATGGGCCAGATACAGAAGCATGTAGCATCAAATGACAGAGTGGCACTAAGCAGGTTTTCCAGCCATTGTCCAACTGGCCTCAGAGTGTGACACACCAATTGCAGAGTGGTTTGGCACCAACATTCATCTTGTTATGAGATGCTCTGTGTGTACTGTGAAATATAGTTTGACCGTCAAATGGAGCCTAAGGTGATATTTTTGTTACAGACTTAATAATGGAGTTTCCAACCTGATGGCAGCTCGCATTCCCTGCCACACAGTCTCACAATGAGCACCAAGATGCAGGCAACATCAGTTTGCCCTCTTCTACAGGCAGAGCTCCAGCAGGCAGAATGCATGTGGCTGCAAGCACAGGCATGAGGAAACGCATTTCCATCCCTTGATAGGGGACATGTGCAGGCAAATGCCTGTGGCTGCAGTGACAATGGGATATAAAACAACAGAATTTGTGCATCCCCTATGGAAAAACGCTATTTGAGGGAAGCACGGCAAGCAGTGAGCATCCAGCAGGTGTTGGTTTTGCCAGAGAAGGAAAATCTCCAATGGTGGATATGGAGAGGCAGAAAGGCAGACCAGAAGAGATGAAGAGCAGGCATGTCAATAGGCAAACAAAATCCTCTGGAGCCCCCAGAAAGAGCTCAAGCACTGGCAAACCTATTGTTTGCCAAACTGATGGCAGCTACCACCTTGTCCAGATGTCCAGACAATCAAAACATTCCCTCATCTGAACAGATGGCTCCAGATGTTCTGCTGTACTTATTGCAGTTTCCTTAAACCAATACATGGGATACAAAAAGCAGTATTCAATGTGAAAAAGTAACTATATTCAATCTACAATTGAAAATCAGACAACATAGAGAGGACAGCAGCAAACAACATAAGAGGAAAAACTTCTTAAAGAAGTATAAGTAGTTACTACAAAACCACAAGAGAAAAAATGCATTTGCCACTGACCACCATAAAACTTTAGCATGAGAAGGCTGGAAGCAGACTGATATTTTGTTATATGGTATTTTTTCCCCCCATTTTTCAGACATCTGTTGAAATCAGAGCTGAATAAATACCCGATTAAAGTTATAAAGTCCAAGCATTTCACCACATCTTTATGAATTTTTGAGGAACAATAATTCCAAACAGTGCCCAGTTTTCTCTTAAACCGTGTAGGTCTATATTATAAAATCTGAAGCCATTTAATTTCGTAGCGTATTTCCACAAACAGCTCACTGATAAAGTCTCTAAATCTTACAGTGAGCAGAACTGCAGTAGATGTATAAGTCTGGATATGCACAAAGCTTATCACGGAATATTCTGATAGAAGATCCATAAAGAAATTCCTTACAATAGAAGCCACTGCCCTGCAGTAAAGACAAAGCTGCATTTCCCCTCTGATGTGATGAGTTTATCTCACAGTTGTCCTAAAACACTCTTTGATTAGAAGTACAACTCAGCTCTGTTGTTTTTTTTTCAATAAAACCAAGAAAAATAGCACCTGTAGGTAACCCAGAGAAAGTACAGCATGAAATTTAACTGAGGAGCTTTCAGCATGAAAAGCTCAGCTACTTTCAGGATGGGTGGCCCAATCACAGATGCACACAGAAATGTTTGTCTTTGACATGCCTGATGGAGCACCAGGAATGAATAATTTCTCAGTACCTGGGTAAAAAAGAAAAGGTGCAAACTGTATGGCTTTAAAGGAGCAGTTACAGGTTAATAGAGTTACGTGTGTCACTGTGATAGAGACTTTGCAAAGTACCAAAGCTATTCTCTAAACAGTCTAATCTAAATAGTGGAATAGTTCAGTTTCTCTTCTCCATCCCCCATCACTGAAAATAAAAATGCTGTTTCTCAAAGCACAAAAAGGGTATAGTCATGTTTTTAGTGGTTGTGGGCAAACTTCAGGAATCATAAATAAATAACTTAAGGGAATTTCTTTGATATTCAAAGACAACTTTTCAACTTGCTATGTGTAAGCCCTATGTCACCTGGAAATACATCTACAGTTCCGTTAGGGTGATAGCCAACAGGTTAAATAAGACAGAAAACATTATCTGCTGTTGAGCAGTTTTTTCACCCTTTCCTTAAAGCAGTCATTTGACACCCAAAAAAAGTTACTTGTAAAGTCAACTACTAAGCAGAAAAAAAAAAAAAACAGTTTTATTAAACTGTGTAAGAATAAATGAAATGGGAAAAATATACAGAAACACACAGCCTGAGGTATTTTGGAAGGGCTGAGATGTCACTGATGAGAGAAGCGATGAAGGACTGTGGGTGCAAGGGGAGCAAGCACGGTGCAGTGGGTATGAGAGACAGGAGGGAGATGTAGGGGATGAAAAGTAGAGGAAATTGGGTATGATTTCCTAAAGAGAATATGGGAAAAGCACAACAAAACTTCATTGTTTCAATTTGATTTAAAACCCTCAGCAAATCCGTGTCACCAGTTAGCACACCCTTACAGCTCAAACTGGCTCTACAAGTTTTTCACTCCTTTGGACGGCCTTACTGTACTGAACTTTAAAACCAGTTTTTCCTGTGGTCAACAAAAAGTCAATGAAAAAGAACAATGCATCTCCAATTGCATTTTTGGTCTGCAGTTGATAACATTGCTTGAATACGTTTGCACAAAATCATTTCTGGTATACTTCTTTGTTCATACGTGCATCCGAGTCAGTGAGAAAAAACTGCATCATTATCAGGCCTACCAGACACAGTACAGTTTTTCCATGATTTTTATTATTACTTTATCATCCTTCCTGTTTTAAATAAAAGAAATCATTCAGGCCAATATCAAGTATATCAGAACCTGCCTTAGCTACAGACACTGTCCTGAAGTCACATAGGCAAGAGGAAACTATTTTTCTTCCCCCTTACAGTGTTCATCTCCATGTGCCCATCATTCGTTTCTCTCTTGCCCAGTGGAACACCTTCCATTCTCTCCCTCAGTCTGCACTTCATGACTATATGCCAAAGTTACAGGGCTTCATACAAAACTTCTATTTTTAGTTGCTATTTCTCATAGCATTTTCTGAGCAAGATAACATCTTTTCCTGGAGTTTTGATATGGGTTTTTACTACTTGCAAATTGACAAACATGACTAGAATTGGTGGCATCACCTGTGAATAACATAGACTGTAATTTTTGGCATTTGCTGTAACTGAGCAGTTATTTACAGATATATTTTTCCATTATGAGCTAGCTGTGCATACACCTGTGACATTAGCAGATATATGGTTTGCTTGCTGTGCCAGTTACACAGGAAGTAGCAATTAAACAGTGAAACACAGCAGTTTTAGCTTGTTTGTACTTATTTCCCTGCCAGTCCTAACTGGTTTAGTAGTCCTCTCACATGTAATTCTTTTACCATTCCATTTCCAAAGCAAATCCTGAGCATTTATCAAGTGATCCTTGCAAAGCCACTGTCAAGGATTATTATCCCAGTTTTCCAGATGTATTCACAGAGGAAAAAAAAAGAACTTGGGTTCTTTACTTGAAATCTCAGCACAAGTTCAGGTCGCTTTGAACCAGTGGCAGTGTCAGACTGTCCCCCGGCCCTCAGGGGTCTGAGGCATAAGGCCTCTTCCCTTTAAGAGATTTGCTCTGCTGAAGAATATTTGAGGGAAAGTCCTATAAGGCACTCTGACAGCTATTCCTCCTTTCCAAACGCTAAAACCCAACAGCTCCTACCCTCTCAGCTACCACTGTCCGAAACAATATCCTGGAAGATAAATTCTTCAAAAATAATAGACTTTTAAAAGGCCATGAAGATAAAACTTTGTAAAGAAGGAGGGAAAATCAACAATGGGGAACTGCCCTATCTAGGTTAAATACATATTTTGGTATACATAGTATTTACGCAATAGCGCCTAATGGCTTCTTCAGAAGCCATTAAGGTGTATTAAGTAAATACATAATTTGGTACGTGAGCTAATTTTGAAAGCACATTATTCTGTTTACAATACATTCTTTCAGGTCTGAAATCTACTTTTCTGAAGTGCCCCAAGAGTCACTCACAAATGGATCTTTGATCCACAGCAAGGAAATCACCTCCTAAAACCAGACCGGCTGTCTAAAAGTTTACATAGATGGTTGGAAAGAAAAGAGAAAAAAATCAAAATGAAAAATTAACCAGCTGAGTGCTCTCCAGTGTGCTGAGTCTATGAGTTATACATACCACCAGTGATTCTCTATCCACCTGTTACCAAACGCGCCATCTCAGATACCACTGCACGTGAGAGCCACATGCAAAGGCATGCACTCAGATACAGCAGGGGAAGGGTTAGAGGACTTCTACCTTTCATAATGAAGTAAAATGAATGAAATGGAAAGAGATGTTTCAGGAGAGATCCAGTTTGTATTGGATAATAAGGGAATTGTTGTAACAAATCACAACAGTAATTTATTTCTAGGGATTTGTCCAAGCTAAGACTGCAGATCCAAACACTCAGACTTTCAAAAAGTTTGGATCTACGTCTGAATTTTTCAGTTTAAGTCACCTGTAGTAACACTGAGCTGTGTGTCTCTAACACAGAGCATTGTCTACTAATGCTGAGATCCCTGTGAACCTTCTGATTTTTTTTTTTAAGATGAGCCACAAATACCCTTTTTACTACGATGTCTGCCTCGCAGAAGGGATTCTCCTTCCATGATGAGCATGCATACCACTACAAATGTTCAACTTGCCCCAGTTCCCAGCTGCACCCAACGATTTAAATGTCAAATAAATATTAGAATAATTCATGTGAATTTCTAGGGAAGGTTACAAGCTTCCTTCTACTGACGGCACTACACATGGCAGTAGATTGCAGACTGAAGATGAGTAACTAATCAATCTCTATTTTATGACAGAGGGGAGCAATATTTGTTTTTGAAAGTCATGATGTGAACCAAGAGATAAATTTTAATCTCCTGATCTGGTTGAGCACAGGTTTGGGAGTCAGTAAGTTCTGCGCTCCAAATCCAATTATCCAGAAATATTGACCTGTCCTGTCATACAGATGACTCTAGTTATCTATCCTAAAACTTATCACAATAACGTTTGATGTACAGGAGTACTATTCTCTCCATTCTACAAATGGGGAACTGAAATAGAAAGAGATGAAATAACTTGCATTCGGTCAGATAGGAAATTGTTAGAGGATCTGGAGACCAGACTATCTCGATGCTGCCTCAATACCTTGATTACAGAGCATTCCTCAGAAAGGCCACACTGGTAACAAAACAGCATATTAAATCAAATGTGATTAAATACAATATAAATGATACATACCAATAAAACGCATTTCTCTTTGTCTGAGAAGCAGAAGAAATTTAAGACAAGGAATGGGGTGGGAGGCCTAGATTGAAGGAATAATATTCGATGTTAGGAAAATGAAGTCGTAAAATCTATGTCAAGCATTGCTCAACTCTTCAAACCATATGGAGCATGACTGCTGGGCTTCATATAATGCCCCAAATGTTTTTCATTTTCTATCCCACCATTCACAGCAAAGGCACAGTGCTGTAATCCCGTCCTTCCGTTAACTACCAATTGTTTCTTTTGCCAACCTTTTTGCTTTAAAATATCATTTTTTATGAAGGATAATGTTATATAGTGGAAAACTGTAAAATTTTTATGGATAGCCTTGGTACTGAGAAAATGCATTCTTTCAACAGTTTTATTATATATATATTTTTTTGTCCATTACACATTTACAGGGTTTTCTCCATTGTATATATATGTGTTTTATAGTTCATTCTAGACAAAAGGCATTATGTTAACAGTCCTATCATTTAGAACTTTAATTCACTATTATGTTTTTTACCTTTTTGTGGAAAGAACGATATTATTTTTTCCTCCCTGGTAATGCTCACTGTTGTTAATAATAATAATGGGCAATCCTAAAAAGGGTTAGGTGTGAATAACCACTCAATAGTTCAAATACTTCTTTGGGCCACAGGAAGAAGTATAGAGATCCAGCTACCAGCACATCAGATGGGATGATGTAACTTCAATATAAGCCAGGCTTGTGAGTTGTGTGCCCTCAGTCAAATGTTAACCAATCTCCCAGTCTCTGTGAGTGCTCCAGGTCACTGTAAGCACTTGCTGAGCACATCTAGCTCTGGTGACATACAATCACAGGTAAATCAAGAAGAAACACATTCACATCAAAGGAATGAAATACACAGAATCATAGAATTGCTCAGGTTGGAAAAGACCTTAAAGTTCATCGAGTCCAACCACAACCTAACTATAGAATGGCCTGGGTTGAAAGGGAACACAATAATCCCCATAAACTCTCTTTTGATATTCCTTCCTATTAACCAGCCCAATCCGCTCTAGTAAAGATTGATATTTCTTTGCTCTACATCAGGCCTCAAGCCCTTAAATGACAGACCGGACTCCAAAGATCTAATTATAAACTCTGCAAGGTTTCACAACCACTCTGCTGCAACCTCTGTCTTTCTTTGAAACTGGACTCCAAGGCACAGTGGAACCGTTGGTGCCACTTCTCCTTCCCTCTTCCTTTGTTGACGAGTCCAGTCCAATGCAACGTGAGCCCATGCAGGATGTCACACCGGTAACAGAGCAACCTAGCCCAGATACAGTCAGGTCACTACAGCCAGAGCGAAGCAAGAAGATGGGAAACTGAGACAAAAGAGGGTCAAGAATGCCAATCAGAGAGCACGACCTCCCAAGAGCCTCATGTTATCTGAGTTCTTCAGTCAAACTATTTTGAAACTTTCTCAATGATTAATAGGGTCTGATTCAAAAAGAAAATTAAGAGCAAGTTTCTTTTTACAGTATGGGATTTTTTTATGGCCCTTAAGTTTTTAAGTAACTAATCACATTCACAAGTAATTAAATACTGTGACATCTTCTTTCTTTTCACTTTAAACTGATATTTGCAGCAACATGGAACAACTGCTGTATCTATATGATTGCGAGTTATTTTTAGCTCCATTGTTCATTGTCTTTCTCACGTGCTAGTTAATGGGCAGTCCCTGAGCACCTTCTCTACCCTTCCAGCAGCAAAGAAGTGAATCCATGCAGAACAGTCTTGGCAGATAATCTCATGTGTTGCTTTTTCTTTATGAACATCTAAGGGAAGCAAAGGACTTTCTAATCAGAAAAAACAATGAAGCATTAGAATCAAATATGATGGACACTGTACTGATAAACAGAGGAAACATACATTCATACTAACCTTGATGTACTTGATTTGAGATTAGTTAGCTTGAATTATTCACACAACGGTCTGAGGAAGGATTGCCTTAAATTCTCGTACAAATAAGCCCTTTTTAGTTTGTCTATCCAGTTTGTGCAAGGAGCAGCTATACCTTATAATATGTTATCATATGGCTGATAATCAGTTTAGGCAAGCTTCAAACCTGCTAGAATAATCTAACCATACAAGATTCAAACACAGAAGTATGAGAAATCAATCCGATTTTCTACCTAGAGGTGGCCAAATCAAGAAAAAATCCAGATAACAATTAAAGGCAACAGACTGCCTGCAAAAACAAAATGCTACATTTCCATTTGCACCAGAAAAAACTTTCACTACTCAAGTTAAACTCCAGATGTGGCTTCACATCACTGAAATAAAAGTGAGTTAAAAATTATGCATACCAAACACACACATACCAAACTGCTCTCAAGTAACCAGATCAGAAATTGTTCGACTAATAATTTGGAATGACTAACAATTGGAAAAAAAAGCAGTGTATTTGCAGACTATTCATAAACAGAAGAAAAAGATTAAATGTCAGATAAGTGATTCATTATAGACTATTCATTCAGCCTATGTGTGAACACATGACTGTAGAAAAGTAGTTCTTTCCATCCTCTACTTTTTTTGTTACAAGAGCATGCTCTCTGTAAGCTATTGCTTAGCTGGGTTACAGAAGCATTTCATAACAAGGGCTTCCCCATTTATCTATCACTCAAAAAATTTTTTGAATTAAAAAAAAAAAGTGAGGACAACGACCCTTCTGGAGTCTGAGTGCATATGTTCAAAGTAACTCTGCAGTACAAGCCAACAGAAAATTGGCCCCCAAAATGACTTATAAAGGGATTTTGTAAGACATGAACAGAACAGCATGGGCTCTGGCTAGGCAAAGAATTCAGAGTTGTAATAGAAAACATTTATTTGGCTACAGCTAAACATCCCAACACATGTTAGCATTTGCTGCCAATATGCTTCCTAATTAAGAACAACATAAAATCATAGGAAATCCTGTATCCCTGTCTTCATGCACTTTCCTTGTATCTTCCGTGTCCTGGCTCTATTTCTCAAGTATAGTCTGCACAAGAGAAAGGTTAATTCAAAAGTAATGTTTTGCCAGCCATTAACTGTGTTGTCATTAACAAGATTAATGTACATTCCACTATGCATCACCAAGTGCATTCCCCTCTCGCCCCCACCCACCCTTTAAACAACTGCTCCTATTAAAACCTAATGAGCACAGCACAATTTAAAGAATAGCACCATTTCTGCTGGGCGAAGTGTCGTCTGTAAACCATATAAAGCTGCAGGATTATTATGGATGTAATTGAAGGGCAGCTGAAAAAAAAATCTGTTCTCTCTTGGACTATGAAGTCTTAGCCCTGTTTATATATTTTATCACAATGAACAGATTTCAAGACGAAGGACAGACTAGTATCTGCTTTTCTTCCTAGCCCCTTCTTCCTTCAATCTGTACTCTTTCTTCATCTGAAACTGTTCAGAGACTCCCGCTAGGCACAGTCCCACACCCGGGTTACCTCCAACTCATCATCCAGTGATTACTGTAGGGATAAACAGTTGATTGGACCCTTCTAAACAATCATCAGATACATTTTTTATAAGCTGCTCTTAGAGGACTCCAATTCATCAGCAAGGATGGAGCCGAGATTCTGCTGCCCAGCCAAACTCACTCTGTTCTTCTAGAGGAAGCTGCAAACAAACTGCTGGGTAATTACAGTGCTCCTCCTCTGTTTTTGTATTGAAGTGGGCACAAGTCTGAAGATCGAGAGATCAGCAAAGAGACACTTCACATTTTTCATCAAGTTCTCGAGAAATTTCAGAATTATTCAACTTCCAGAAAATCCATATGCTCTGCCCTGTTCTCCTCTTGCCTGCTCACTTTATGTTTCTGTTTCCCCCCCAACTTTATAAAATTAAAAAAAAAAAAAATCTATTTATTGCCTGTTTTTCTTGGCTTATTCTCACTTTCAATTTTTCATTATTAGTTCTTTATGATCTTCTGTTTCCTTTTTTTTTTTCTCCTCTGTCATGGCTGCTCTCCCAGTTGTTCTCCTCTGGGGCCCTGAGTTTCCCTTAGCTAATGAAACAAGAGCTGCCTACCTCCCTTGCTTTTGCAATCCAGCTGTTTCCTTTTTAAAATATAAACTCATCTTTATTCAGTGAAGTTCCTGTGCAGGGTCTGATCGTTTAAGAGGAGATTGCATTCTCTGACAGTGAGAGGGAGGGGAAAAAATAAACTTTGCTGCAGGAAAAGCCCTTTGAGTAGGAATCCAACCAGGCTGCTCCTAAAACACAAAGTTTTCTCTAGTAAAACCAGGTCGTTATTTTACTTAGCACCTCTTGGCACCTTGACATTGCAAAACTCTCCTTGACAGTCTCCCCTCCCTTTTCCTCCTTTAGCTCCTAAAACCTCCCACCTTGAAAGCTTAACGTTTCCTGGCCTCTGTGAAAGTGTAGTCTAACTAACACCACAAACCTGGATTTTATATGATTAGTTAGTGAAAACTTGCCAACTTGAGGTGCAGCCTGCCAAGTCAAGTCAATTTACTGTGATGCTTTGACTGTGCAAGTAGGTCTTAATCCTCCTTTAATCTCCAGTGTACCCTTGACATCATGGAAATTACTTACAAAGCTAATGTCATCAGATGATCCATGTTAGCTATTTCAGTGAATGTTCTTCTGCACAATAGAGCGAGTTTACCTTGTAAGACACAGGCCCCAAAATATTTTCGCTTAATGAGCACAGCAGATATCATCTTACAAATGGGGAATGAAAACTCCGTCTTCTGCACTATAACTCCCCAGACCTCATGTGACTTGGAATTTACATGCTAGCCAAACATCAGGTCAGTGTATTTTATTTCATGTCTGATTCATTGGATAAAGAGATTTACATAGTAGCCACAACAGCTATGAGTTATTAGGAAGGCAGTTTCCCTTCTAAACTCCGCAAGGCCTCTCCTGTGCCAAAAACACTGGGCTGACATAAACATTTCTATGAGAATCATTTTTGAAAATGCATTCAGCCATCAAGAGCGTAAAAGAAATAGCAAATTAACATCGTGTTGTGCATGTGGCAACCTAATGCGTTGTTGTATCTAACAGAAAGAAGCTAGCACTATTATTATTTATTGGTTTAATAATGACTTCCATTACAGTACCTTGTATCGCAGAATGACCCAAAGTGCTTCATAAACAAATAAAGAAGATATTCAAACTATGTAGAAAGATCATTTCATCCCATTACTGGAACACTGGCAGTGCTGGAAGAGGGATGGACATGTAGCAATCTCCTCAGCAGCCCGAGCTAAGACCACAAGACAGAGTCTAAGATAGGAGGTGAAAGGAATATTACATCCCCCTGCATCTCTACGATGAATCTGTGATCACAACCTAATCTGGAGAGGAGCAAGGTCACTGCAGCCACTCGTGTCCTCTAAAAGAAAGAATGCTCAGAAGAGTTATTTTAAATGTCTGCAGAGGTAAAGCTTGCTCTTGTGCCAGCAGGACTGTGCTCTGCATAGACAGTTTTGATTAAGGAGTGACTCATTAGTGTCTCTGAGCAAAGAGGAGCACTTATGAATGCTTCTTCCTGGATCACTGAAGAGGCTTTTAAGAGTGTCTCAACCCAATGCTGTTATACCTCTTCCTCATGTAGGTTTGACACTGCCCTCTGGAAGCCAAGGAGATGTCTAGCATTCATTCACATGAGAACAGAAACAGATACTTCACTTGTGATACCAGATGACAAAATAACATTCAGCAGAACATCTACGAGCAGCCAGACCACGAGGAAAAAACCACAGTACGTAACATCAAAGTGAAGGCATAAAAGTTTGTACGTACTCCACATCTATCTACAAAGTACCTTCTTCACTTGCAAAGTGCAAAAATGGATGTATAATACCAGTCTTGGCCCATTTAAGAAAGATAATACAGGTTTTACTTCAACATACATCTGTGGTCAACTGAAACTTGGCCTCTGTGAAAGGAGATGTCTTTTTCTCCCCCAGACATGTGGCCTCTGGGACAGAAAGTGGCAGCTCCACATGAAAGAGCATTACAATGTTTGGGAAAGACGACAAGATATTAATCCAAATCCAAAGTTTGTGTGGTGAATAGGTGTCTCTATCCATAGCTCGAACCTACGACAGCTTTTGAGCAAGAAGGGAAGTGAAAATTAACTTGCACAACAAAAACTAAGAGAGCGTTTAATTAGGAAGATAGTGCAGAGCCACCCTATTTGAGATTTAACTGATACACTGTGCTAGCTGTCTCCCAAGCTTTCACAGCAATTTTTAACTAACAGATGCATTCAGGCTTTCAGTTTTATATCACAGTCATAACTCATGATACACAATCTCGGGCTGTTTTCAGAAGGTCTGCAGAACGAGGCCAGCCTGCGATTTCATACCACAGGCTGCTCCACTGCCAGCACCTGTGCCCGACATCTGATCTTAGGGCTGGAGCACATCCTCTCCCCCCCCCACTCCTCCACAGGACTGGCTATAGCAAGCAAGCGAAGAAGCATTCCAGCAGATTATGAAGTACAACTATCCTGGCCCTGGCAGCTCAGAAGAAACTGGACCTAATAGGAATTTCGCACGCCGTCCTCATGGATCTAAAGCAAGCTATATGGGTAGGTCTGCAAGGCAGTTTCTATCCATGTGCTCATCTGTGACCATGAGACATGCGGATCCCTAAATGCTATGATTAGGTCAAGGATAATGGCAGGGACAACTGCTGTGCTGAAATAGGGGATCAATGAAATGAGCACATTCCTAGAAAAGGTGGCAAAGACGTAAACGAGAGTCACTGATGCTTCCAGAGAATGGCTTGGATTACGGGGAAGTTACTGAATTCATATGAGAGAGAGCACACCAAATATGAAGGGGAGAGGCAATGTGAAAGCACCTCATCCCAAGTTCTGCCTTGGAAATACTAATGTTTCCTAAACAAAGGCCATTATCTCCGAGCCAGGCATTTGGAAAGAGGGAAGTATGAGCCTAACTCTATGCTTCCACAACTTTAATCCTCCCGGGGCTGTGATAGGAACAAAACAATCTACACAGAAATCCCTCACACAGCCGCTCTTTTTATAGATCCCAAGCAATGGAATGAAGAATGGAAAAGCACTTTGGTGTCACAAAGCGCACATAAGTCACAACAGATCAGGTGATTGAAAAGAAAAATAAGAACTTCATCTCCTGAGCTGTAAAAAAACTGTGAAATTCACTATTCTTTCCCAGTGAAAGGATTCAAAATGGGTTCTCTTTAGACAGAGCTTCTTTCTAGAATAACTTTTTTTTTTTAACCAAAAAAAAAAAATCAACAGCTGTTTTAAAGACAATCAGAGGGCATTGCCCATCAGTTTTGGAGTCAGCATTCTGACACCTGGCTGTCAGACAGGTGTGCTAAACAAAGTCAGGGCCAGTCCCACGAAAGATATTCAGGCACCTCGCTTCTATCAGAGCCTAAATATCTTTGTGGATGTGGCCTTTAATCTTTGCATGAGATGCGATCCCAGCAGAGAAATCTGAGTCCTCTACATGAGGTCTTCACTTCTGCTTGATCCAGGATAATTCCAAGGATTACTACTTGGAATACTGGGAGGATGGGTTGTCATGCTGTTCCCAGGCAGATAGCACTCTACCTAGCTAACACAAAATGCACACCGGCTTCCAATGCCAAGTTAAAGGATAGGAATTGCAGGAAAATCCTATTAACCAAGGGGATTACAGTCACTAAGTGAATGCAATGCTGTGTTGAGGAACAAGGGGAAAGAGGTAAAAAAAGAAACTACATCTAATGAAGGAAGGGAATTCCCTGTCCTCTCTGATGTAAACTTCAGGCTTTGGTAACATCAAGTGGAAATTTCAGAATATAGACATGCAAGAAATAACACGTTTTTTGGTTGTTTGGGGGGGAGGGGTTGTTTGTTTTGCTTTCTGTTTGTGTTCTTTTTTAGAGCAAGACTTCATGCTTGGCCTTTTTTGCAACTTTATATTCCCTTGCGCTATTTAATGCTAAAGGTTCTGATAGGCTTTATAGTAATGCAAACAGAGAGCATTCCATGAGTATTCGTCAAGGCATTTAAAGATCCTATTAATCTGATATCTTAATTGTTATTGAGATTAGGAAACAGCAGAGCCTTTGTTCTCACAGCCTGGCTGCTTTTCTAGAGAAGTGGCACAGGTTGTTTGGTTTTTGTACACTGAGGTTGTTGATACGACAGGGAAAGGAGCATGACTCAGTGCAGGTGATTCATAAGGGTCACTGGCTCGAAGCAGCCAATTTCTAAGAAAGCTCATGGCACTTTAACTGATCAGTATTGAAAATGCACTCCTGGGTTGTCCCTGCACAGTAGCTCTGTGGCCAAAGTGCTCCTGTTCCACTTGCCTACCTGCTCTTGTCAGGCAAAAGTAGAAATTATGTTTGCTCACAGTAGGATTCAGATTGACTACGGCTCTGTCAGTACTGGGTCAGAGTGGGGTGAGAATGGCATTACTAGAGGGAACAGAAACAGAGAGGGAGGAAGAAGGAGGAAAGAAACTCAGCTGAGAGGAAAATGGAAACCAAAGTGGGGAAAAAAATAAGCTGTGAAGTTGTCTCCACTGCCTTCAAGCAAAAAGGTTAGAAAGTAGTGAACAAACACTTAACCGCTGGGTAAGCAATATTCCTTCTATGACCAAAAATGTATTGAAGCAAACAATAACAAAAGAAGGACATGGTAAAAGTGCTACCTAGCTTGATCAACATTCAACTCAAAACAGATAGAACATGGTGGAGGTAAGGTCAGTAATCTAAAGAAAATCTAAGCACCTGTAAAATATTCCATAGGAAGGTATCAAGTAGCATAGCTTTGATGAACCAGCAGTGATTTGGCTTTAAGTCTCAGATGACAAAAATTATGGTCGCTCCTTGTACCGTTTGTCCTTTACTACAAAATCCAAGGTAAACTGCTTCACATAGAGATTAGTCCATGCTCACATTTTGAGTGTCACAACCACATACGCATGAGCACCTGCTAGGACCTGCTGCTGGAAATACCCCTCAGCCATTATGCAGACACAGGGAGTTTTACAGCACGGCAGACACCTTATGGAGTGTTGTAGCTACCACACTCTAGACTTTCTGGTAGCAATAGATTTTTTTCTTTGCTTGAGATGCCTATGAGCTTATTTACAGAGTCAATTAACAAAAGATAACCTCCCATTGTACAATCATCAATAAATCAATGTGTTAATACTACCTTGGAATATCCTCCACTATTTACTTTAATATTGTTGACTCTCAGCACTTACGAAAGCCAGCACCTTCAAGTTTCACTTGATCATGGGCAAATGGATTTTGTAGTAGCCATTAATAAATATAAACTGTTTTGGAAAATATTTAAGTTTGTCAAACTTAACCACTTTCTGAGCATTAAAAACAACCCCTTATTCACTATGTTTGACAATTATGTCATGAGAGACGATCCCACATTGTAAGATTACACTCCTGCACCTCAGTATTTGTTTGCTTAATATTCTTACAGTTCCTTTCAAGTGTGATTATTGGCATAAATGCATAAGAAAGACTTTTTTAAGCTAACAAGCTCAGTAAAGTGCTTTTCTATAATCTGGCAGATCCTCATCCCAAAGAGGTTCTTTATCCATAGCTCAGGAGATGCTACATTTACTCGCAGTGAGTAGCACTTTACTCCAGCTGTCCCACCGGTTTCAGCTCTATGAACATGTATGATGCCACATCCATTAATGTTCATCAGCACAGAAGGGTCTGTTAGTCACGCTGAATTGTGCCTGCTTCCACAGCATAATGATTTATATCTACAGGAGTGCTCAGCATGAGCAAGGACAGCGGAATGTATCCCTAAATAGACAATATATAGGCATAGGAATGGGGCAGGGTCACGTTAAGGAAACTCGATGCCCTCAGCTCATTCTGCAAGGACCCCAACAGAAAGTTCATGAAAATTATGCTGCTTTCAGGACAGAATAAAATTAATGCCAGAAGAGCAGTTTAGATTTGCTGCAGGCCGTTTGCAACCTCAGACAGACAACAAAATGTGCTTTTTGGTAGGTATGTATTTTAGGTTTCTCTTTGCACCCTTGATGCACTAAGAAATACTTATTTCATGATATAGTCCTGAGACACATTTAAGAACTTCTAATTATTCAAGGACTAAAATACAATCAGGAAAGTTTTGTTTGTTTAAAAAGAAATAAGAAGACAACTGAGCATAGCTAAAGTAATTCTGATGCCATATTACCTTTGAGGCAAGAAATCAATTACTTCACTTATTCTCCTGTTGCTTCAGAAATCAGTTAGCCTTGGTGGTAAATTGAATATTATGCTACCACAGATAGCATCTTCCTTCTCAAGCATCTAGCTCCATTCTTCTCTTGATGATGATTGGGGATTTTAAAACTCACATGACTTCTAGATAATAAATGAAAACTGTCATTGTTCTGGAGCTGTTGGGATTGATTTTTTTCCCCCTTCCCTCTACTTCGACCTCATTGTGATGTATTGTCTACTTCACACTTCTATTGTCTACTTCTACCGGGGGGATAAAAAAAAAGACAGATCTTGGTCAGGTTAATCTGGCCAGGTAAGTAATGTAAATGCAAGTTAGATAGAAAGAATATGTAGCTAAGGCCAGAAATGCCTTTTATCAGCAGCTTACAGTTAGATTGCTCGTACACCAATCACGTAAGCAGTACCATACCAATCCAGAGGAAAAGAAGACTCTTCACAATTCAGATTAAACATCTGACATTCATCCATTGCTTCTTCAATGAGGAAAACCCTGTGCTTAAGAACTCCAGCTCAGAGAATTCCTTTGACTCAGACCCCACACCAGACAGTCCCTGAACTTCAGGAAATTTCAGTACTAGTAACTTCGTATAACTTCGAAATCCAAACTGTGTTTCACTGTTCATATGCATTTTAAGTTGCTCATCTGGGATATAAATCAGAATGAGCTTTCTGGAAGAAAGAAAATACTTTGTGTTGTTGGAGGCCTGCAGTGGAGCTGGAACCGGACCAGCTGAACAAGGGGAGGCACAAGCAGAACATGAGAGAGGACAGGGAACTTGCTGACAGGGCATCTTCTTTGAAGGAAGGGGCTGTGAAAGAAAGGAGTCACAGAGCTGGACGAAGTATACAATGTAAAAAGCAAGGAACCCGCCAGTTTGACCATCCTGCAGCTCAGCCAACATCACATGTAAGTGAAAAATGCAACCACAGCCTGCAATATCTTTGGTTTCCCTCTTAAATTAGGGCAAATGTGTACACTGAAGATGATCTTTACCTTTGCCTTCGTGGCTGCAAAGGGACAGCTGTGAGGACATACTTGCTAAGAGAGACACAAAGTCCAGAAAACTAAGTTAGAGAGGGAACCAACTGATAGATTGTATCTTTCACTACAAGATGGGCTGGATAGGTATTGCTCTCAGTTCTATAATGGTTACATTTGGCTCTCTTTTTTTATTATAAAAAGAAATTAAGAAAAGAGGAAATCCTTTTCCAAAATTGGGGAATATGATGCCAGATAAAACAGTTCTTTGAAATCAGAGATTAAGTTATATGAAAGAGCATGCAAAATGCATATAAATGGCCATCGTTTAGCACCTGGCAGCACCAAGGCAATGCCCTATGTTGACAGTGATAGTCGCTAGTTTTCTTCAGTGGGTAAAAATTCCCAGGTTTTTCAAAATCTAAAGTAGCATTGCCCACACAGGAGGAAATCCCTGCAGTAGTAACCTCTCTGTTGTGCCACTAGGAAAAGCACTTCTGAAGAAGTGTCTCCACTGCTGAGGTCCATATGGCATCAAGCACTCTGTTGGCTCTCCACAAATAAATAAGATAATGCATACCCCTGTGGCAAGGATTTATGTTCCTGCCTTCTGCAGTTATACAAAAATAAAGCAAGAACATAATAATCATGGAAATTATTCTTGTGCTTTCATATATAAATATATATACATGTATATAATGAAATCATGCCCTAACCGCTCACCTTGTCAGCACTTAGGCATTTAAAATATCTCCCACCTGCAATGCATAGAACACATGGCTGAATAACCCACTCTCCCACTGAACAAGATAGAGAACTGAATGATACGTTATAAATAAAAATAGTCATGGAAGCTATCAGTTCTTAATCTCTTCCTATTATATCTAGGTCTTTAAACAGTGTTTAAGAAGATGATGGGATGTGCAAGACAACCTCTGCCCCTTTTACTCACTCACCCAGTTGATCCCCATCCGCTAGGTAGAACATAAGTAACGCATGTAGAATCTGTATTTAAATAATTGTGGCATAATAGAGGGAGTAAAGGCTAAGAAAGAGCTGTTCTGGTCCATTGGGTAAATATTATGATCTTTATAGTGGAAAATAAATGCCCAGCTATCTATGAAACCAATAGAGCTGTTCCAGTCTATCAAATTATAATTTGTGTTTCTAAAAAACAATTTTAAATAGACTTGCTCTGATCTACAGAGCACATTATATACCTTGGAAAGACTCTGAATACATATTTATCTAGGAAATTTTAACAGCTCGCTGTAAATAATAAGCATCTTGGGCAGGGGGAAAGCCCTGATTAAATATGTCATTGCTTTGTACCTAAATGCAGAACATCACTTCCTAGAGGAAGTGATCACATTCAAGCCTTGTCCCTTGTCTCACGAGCTAAGATGCATTAAGCTAGGTCAGTCTTAGGTGAGAGACCTCCAAGACCTATTTACTGCTTAGGAATGGTGCTGATGATCCTGGTTTATGCACCATCCTCTGAGTCAGCACTGAATTTGTTTCCTAGCTTTGTGCTAAGTTGTGCTGAGTTGTTGTCTTTCAATGATATTGAAAAGAAAGCCTACCCTCCACAACTGCAGCTCATTAAAGTTTCCACGGCATGCTTTGCAAGACTGGAGTGCCAAGCCAATGTTCTGAAGAAGTTCCAACAGAAATAATTACATTTTCTCTCAGGTCTCCCTGCAGTTTCAATCGGATGCGGTACACTTCTTCAGTTCCTACCCTGTTGTGTAGTGTCACTGTACACCATTAGACAGCTGTTGTGCTTGAACCTTGGGGTAGCTCCACATCAGTGGTGGGTGACGCTAATTCAGTATAACACTTAGCCAACTCACATGGCTTTTGGCAGCTTAATTAAGGTGCTGGTTGAAAGACTCTAGAAAAAAAAATGTAGTATATTCTTTTCTTTTTTTCCTTTTAGTTGTACATTTACACATTTCTCAAATAAACTCAGGGAGTACCTCAGTAAAAAGCAGGACTACTGAATGGATTCATGGCTGCAGCACTGCTTGTCCATGGCTCTAGACTAAGATGGATTTGATCAAGCCCTGCTCCTCAGTCTTTCAAGATAATAATGCATGCTTTAGGGAGCATTTTTCTTTTTTTCCACAGTGCTGTAACTTCAGGTCAAAATGTCAGAAGAGCTTGATATTCTTGCCTTTCCTCAGGTTTTGTCATACCGTTATTTAAACATAGGTTTTTGGATTTAATTTGACAATCTTTATGTAGTTGCTGGCATAGTAATTGAGTCTACTTGTCTTTTTCAGGACACCAGAAGATCTAACTAAGTCAGAATGTCTCAGTTACAGTCCAGATTTCTATTTATTACCTACCTCACCGAGAAAGACAAGGTGAGTTATCATTCAGTACAGAAAACCTGAAAGGCATTTATATGCTTGAAGTACTGTATAACCATTCTGTACAGTAGCACAGTGTTTAAGCAAACGTGTTACAGCCCAGCCAAATCCCTTTGAAACAATACTACTGAGCCCAAATGGCCTATGCAGCCAACAGGAGGGATCTAGAAAGCTTACCTCCCACCCAGGACCAAAACAAACCCCTTCGGAGATTATTGATACAATAGTTTATGACAGATTGTTCCTCAGCCTTACTACTTACATTCTGTATGATAAATTCAACATGAAGTGACAGTCACAGCAAGCGTTCAAGGCTGTAACTAAAAAAAAAACTAATTTTTTACTGAAGTTAGAACACCAATGAACGAGAAAATGTGAACATATACCTACATATATATCAAAGCTTCAATCCCCGTAAATGCCATTACCATTACTTATAGCTGAGATGATGTTAATATTTGAAAATATTTCAATAGGAAGCCAATTTCAGGCCTGCAAATTGTAATCACAAAGATAATATTTCAAGGCTCCTCTTACAAAAGGATATCAGTAGACCAAGGAAGAAGAAAGCTGCCTGCTCCGCTTATCTCAGTGGCAGATTGGATGAGGCCACCCTACACATCAGTTTGAGTGGGAAGTGCCCTCAGATACTTTTTCATCATGGGCTACTGCTTGTCTTTTTAAATTAGGCACTTTTCATGAGCAAAAATTAAAAATACACAGAGTTTGTAATCATGGGTGAAAATTAGTGTCGCCATATCCAGCTTTAAATCAGTTGTGTCCCCAGTGTAGCCTTTACCCATTAGAAGAATACCTGGAAGAAAGATCCTATTTGTGTTCAGGTTAATACTGAAAATTTGAAGAAAAAAATCCCAAAGATTTACTTGGGGTAATTCTTTTTTAAAGGCATTTTATTATGCCAGCATCATGGAACCATATTTTTTCCCCTGTTGTGATTTATTTCAAAATAAGACTAGAAGCAAAGAATATTTGAGTTTTTTCTTTTACTTTGACTGTGCCACTTGGGTGTAATGGCCTTTTATGAAAGTGAATTATAATTGGTATTTAATTTCTGTTTTTCACATCACAACAAAAAAAAATAGGTAGATAATCTTAAGCAATGAAGAGTATTTTTAGGTTATTAAAAAATGTTGACATTTACTGGCCAAGAGCCTGGCATGTAGTAGCAAAGGTCATCAATGAGTAAACAGACATTAATGGTTAGCTGGATAACTGGTACATAAACAGGTCATATTAATAATTAACACAGAGGAAAACTGGCAGTTTACAGCAGGCTTAGGAAAATAGCTAATAGAAATAACTTTGGAAAGGGCAAAGACCAATATTTAAAAGAATCTAAAAATTAAACCTAGAGAAGCCTAATTTTAAGGCATTAATTTCTCATTCTTTCTCTTCCTCTACTTGTAAACAGATTAGTTTTTAATTCATGGAGAGTAAATTTATTTGAATCACTAAAAAAAGTATTGCACAGCTGTTCATTCTGCAATGATTCTCAGACTGATGCTGTCTTGTTGACAACTCCACAGAATATAAAATATTCAAAGGACTGATTTTGTCCCCAAATATATATAGCTAAAAGAAAAGAAAGAAAAAAGATAGCTGCTCTCTTTGTTCATTACTGGAAATTTATTAAAATATATGGATGTTTGGATTTAACATTCCATCAACAAATGTGAGAGCTGCCTAAAGACTCTAAGCAAACTCTATTTAAAGTGCCAGTTGTAGAAGCTTTACCAACACCTTTTTTCCTAAGAAGTAAAGTCTCAGCATTTGTCTCCCACTTTCTAAAAAGCAACGTTTTCTTTCCTCGATTCTGTTTGGCTTGTCAGCTCCAAGGAAGCTTTCTTTTTCAGCTTTGCCTTTATTTCCTGATTAACATCAGAATTATTAATGGTAGGTGTTGAAGTTCTGTGGGTAACGGGTTTTACTATGGATACAGATCCAAGCAGTCAGGTCTCATCCCTATGTCCACAGTTAGTCATAGCAGAGTTGACTGTAAATGGATCCCTGGTGACACAGGCTAGGAAATAAAGGCAGCCAGATCTGAGACCAGTTGTATTTCTCCTGAAACGTATTCATAGTGCCAAATTCAATGGACACCAATTAGCTGGCTTCTTACTTTCAGTTGTTATTTAACCAAATACGGTACAAAGCATATAGAACTACAGATTAGAAGGCAGTAGAATTTACAAACACGGCAACGATAATCATCATGGTACTCACACTGTAGACAAGTATTACCCTTTTCTAGTGCATAAAAAGTAATGTTGATTCTGAATATTAATCACAGCAGTGCTATCCAGGCACCGGGTAGAACTATAACAACATCTCAGATCATCTAGAAGATAAAGTCAGAGCAGAGCAATAGGAGAGAGAATATATTAGGGAAGCCTAAGAAAATGTAGTAAGAGGAATATTTGTGACATAACAGGAGGGGTTCCTGATGATGGATTTGGTAAACCAGGAGTCTTCTGTGAGCCTACAGGTGTGAACAATAATGGAAAGTTCGTGTTACACTGGCAGAAGAGCCCTTCTCCCTAATTTTTACCAAAACTGATTTAAAGTTTTCTTATTGAGATGGAGAAGTCACCATATTCTCATGCAAGCAGGTGGACTTTGCAAATCCAGAAATATTTGTGTTCATATAGTTTATAGGCAGCCTTAGGCTTCAACCATAATTCAGCCTCATAACTAGACTAAAGAACTGAGAATTAACAACATTTCTACTATCTCATAAGCAGGTAATTGTTTCATTTTGTGGTTTCTGCCCCACCTTTCTGCATCCTGTTTGGTATCACCTGAGGCTCAATCCCACTGACAAACACTTCACTCTCTCCCCCCTTCATCCCACGGTCAGGACTCTACTTCTGTCACATGCAATGCTGGTACTGAAGGCCTCTGTTTGATCTAGATTTTTAAAATACATATTCACACAGTAGAAATCTCTGTGAAGGATGAAGAGCTCTCCAGCTGGAGTGGGTGTTTGATTTGTTAGCTGCTTGTTTCTGGGACTCAAAAGATTCATGGTCACAAAAGGTTAATAGTTATTGATATCCATTGCAACAAAAGCCTGCTTAATGTTTCCAGAAATAAAGCATCTTCTACTTGTCCAAATTTCTTGTTCAATACAGCTAGTTTCCACAAGACATTTAATGACTACATTTTAATATATAACCTATTCTTACACTTGGACAGCTGTATTTCTTCACCCTCTTTTTTCCTAACATGCATCTTTTCTCATAAATTTACCTTAAAAAAAAAAATCTATCTTTATTTAATTAACTACACTATTCTTTAATCCTTTTAATGCCACTAAAATATATATTGAAGCACTTTACAGTCTGAGTCAAAGGGCACTTTGGCAAAAGAATATTACAGCTGTGTTGCCTGAAACATCATAGATGGTAGTGTCTGCAGGGAGCAGGAGAGCTCGGTACAATACTGGCAGATGTAAATAACAGTGTCACATTTGGCCATGAAAACCAGTTTGTGGCCATGCTCGTTAAGAGCAATTTCTGTGTCTCTGCAAGACTCCACAGGAATGGGGAGGTCCCCACCCCAGGCCAGAAGACTCGCCCTGCACTGCTCATCCCGTTAATCTCGGTTCTCTCAGGGTTTCCTAAGCAGCAGTGCAGAGTGCTGAGGTGGGGAGGAAGGGATAAACCTGAAGCAGGCAGTGGGCAAGGGCAGAGGAACTGGGCAGTGGGCATCCTCCTGATCCTCCTGTGCTTTTGGGCAGAGCTGCAGAGGCATGGTGATTGCAGCCATCAGCCAACGAGGAGACAACTTGTCTTCCAAAAATTGTACCGCTCAACAGAAATAACCAAAGCTTGGCAGAGATGACTTCCTCCCTGTTCCCTCATTTCTCAGTCCTTCCTCTGTTAAACACACCGAGGAAATCCAAAATAGATTCTCTCCAGAGGACAAAGAAAGATGGGGCTGGGAACATGTGCTGGAATTTGGGTGGTGGGACCAAACCCCTGCACAACAACCATGGCAGCAGGGCAGGGAACTGAACAGAAACATCTAGAGAGAAATGTGCTCAGCATTTCAAGGGAGAAAAATAACAAAATAAAAAAAATAAAACCCCCAAGAAAATAAACTGAGATAGAAAAATGTGAAAGCCATTAAAAAAAAAAAAAAACATGGTTTAAACTTAAGAATAAATGCAATGGCATAGTCACATTCTTTAAAAGCTTTGTTCCACTCAGAATGGCTTTGTTATTAGTGATTCTTAATGCATGAGATAGTGGTTTGGAATAAATCTTTAAGTAATTCAAAACAAGGACTCTTCAGTAAATAGTTGAAATTAAAGGGGGAGTTAGAGTCATCTGGTTTCCATTAGGATGATAAAATAGTTCACTTGAAACCTTTTACAAGATGCTTTGTTACTGGGAGGTGTCTGTGCATCTCACTCCATCACTAGCCATTTGACACAACATAAAAGGCTTCAAAAGCCATGCAAGGCCTCTTAATCAAAAACTAATTGTAATAGATATTGGGGAGTGTTAACACTGTGACCGCTAGGTTGTATCTCCAGTATATAAGCAGGAGTGAACATTAAACACAACCCGGAGTTGATAGGGCTTATCAGAATTTCAGAGTTAAGTGCTAAGCACTGCAGCCCAGTATCTGCGTGCTGTTGCTTTGTACCACTTTTGGAGTTAATTGCACTGTAGGGTTTCATCTTCCCAAGGAAATTTATGGCAGCCTCAGAGAACCTGGAAGCCTCCCCCCAAAGAAACTGCAGCAGTTTGCAGAAGTTCAGTGAAACCATGGGGAAAAAACTGAAGTTCCTATTTCAGCATCTAATACGTTTGCTTAGGAAGAGGGGCAGCCGCCTTCCATCCTTCCACGTTTTACCACAAAATAGCGATGAGCTATTTCTCCCTTTTGAAGCCTTATTTGCAGCTAATGCTGTGGCAGAAGAATTATGGCACCAACAGATGTAGGGACCCCCAGCACAACACTGTCCCTAAAGCTGTCACTAAATTGACATACATGCTCCCATCCCAGCCCCGTATGTCTTACGATTGTTCACATGAATATTCACAGTGCTCATGGAAACAGCTTTATTGATTTTACTGATATGGGGTGGGATCAGAATTACTGATTTTAACTTAATTCATGCATTTTTCCAGATAACAGATGACCTTAATATTTACACACTATTGCACCACAATAAACCCAGGCCAGATCCTCTGCTGTTCTATGAACTGCTGAAAAGAAGGGTTCACATTTTCTAAGCGAGGAGCTCAGAACCAGACTGTTGTACAGTGAGGAAACCAGAGACACAGCAATTTACTCCAGCTGAGAACGTAGCCCACAGTGTAAAATTCCTTGTTCAGTGCAAAAAAAGCACATTAAAAAGACTGCCGCTGTTATTTCTCATGAGTTCATTATAACCTGTATGCTACCAAAGTCTCTAGGCAGCCGTGTTCCTTTTTTACTCCAATTTCAAACAATACAATTAAAAAAAGCATTCGATGAAATGTAGACACTTCTACCATTTATGCCGGAATGCTGGCACCATCCAAACTCAGCCAGTCTGTAAATACCAGATTAGGATCTGTGAAGTGAAGGCTTTTATTCTATGAAGGCATATTCAAAAGAAAGTCTCAACCTTTCTTGGTGAAGAATAAGCTTTATTTGTAAAACCCATAATTATCTCAAATGTTCCGTGAGGCTGGGAGAGCTGCAAATGTTAAAACAAAACGTAAGGAAACAGTTTTGGACATTTAAGCAGAGGCAAATAGGGATGATGTACTCTTCCCCTATTAGTTTACTATATAAATGAGAAGACATTACAGAGTGAAATTTAATTAAAGTAATTGACCAAATTGCATTTTGTAGTAGTTATTGTCGTTAGCAGCCCTGACTCCTCTGTCAAAGGGATTTGCGGAAGATTATTTCTAAGGGGTATTTATTATGAATATTAATCTCTTCAGTAAGTACCATCAACATATTAAAATTCATTTGAAGCACTTTATGGAAGACTGCAAACAGAAATGACTGGTGAAAAACAAGGCGCCTAATCGCGTTAGCTTGGTTCACACATGGTTAAACCAGAAGTAGAACAGGGATAAGAAATGTAATAAACACTATATGGGATATATTATGATGAAAAAGTGCTTAAAGGGTTCCTGATTCTCAAAGAAATTCAGGCTGTGCTGCCAGGAGCACTGAAGGCTGCTGTTTAAGACAGGTTTTTAGTAGTCTTGCACTATCTCACTGGAGAAGGCCGACTCTTCAGCCTGTATGCTAACTCCTGTTTGATCTTTTTAGGGACTGTTTGCAAGAAGTGTATAATTAAGGAGGGACAGAACTCCTGCAGAGAATTTGGTTTACAGGTGCTACCCGCACTGCTCACACAGCCAACAGACAACTCAGGTTCAGTGCTCGATACCCCACAGAGGATCACCCTCTTTTCAGCAGTGGGAAGAACGCATTTTTAAACACATACCAAAGGCATGTATGAGGAACTGCATGGAGCTGCATTGCTGTCTACCCCCAATAGCTTAAATGATGCAGTTTTGTCTGCTCAGCATCTGCTTGATCTTCTTAAGCACAAGCAAAAGCATAGGTGAGAAGGTGGAGTATTGGCATTACAATTTTCAAATAAACAAAACCTAATGATTTTTTACCCATTCTTGAGGCCTGGTGGCTGAATGCCAAAGGGACAAAAGGTGCTACTGAGTTTCACAGAGTCACAAGTTGCAGGTCGGTCTCAGTCCTCCCCAGCCTCATCTCATCCACCTCTTTGATTTCAGTGTTTTTTCTTCATTTCCAACAAAGCCATCTGCAGCTTTCATACCGCCTGTGTTTAAAATGAACACCTGACAGCAAATAAGCCCTAAGTATATACAAGCTGGGCATCCCAAGCTGTGTTGCAGCCCAGACATCAGCGTCACTTGTCCTTTTAATAAAGGCTCAGATGCCTATCGTTCAGCACTCATCTCAGTTCTGCCAGGAGGCATTCCTTTCCTTTCTTAAGAAATAAGCTGAATATTTTTCCTGTGTAAACATCGTTCCACATCTGTTCGCACTGAAGAACATCAGAGCACCACTTCTCAGAAACCATTCTGGCTACATGTGGCCAAATGTACCATAGAGAATTCAGCACAAAGTCGGGAATATCCTCAAAGTTGAGGCTTGAAAGAATCACCTCACCCCACTGCCACAGCTTGCCCATTCAATTCATACAATAGCTGCCGTTATCCTCATGTGTGAAGGGTTAACATTCATGCACTGCTTTGGATGTAGAGATCACTGTAAGTTCAATTAACTCCCAGTTGATCATGCCTTGAATGACATGCACAGATTTACCAAAAAATCAGAAAGGAGGCTTAACCCACCCATTAGCACTGCCCAATGCAGCTGCACGATCCCCCCACTTAGACCTGCACCATGTCAGCCACTGAGTTAGTGGCTGGGAAGAAGAAGCCTAAACCAACTCTTTTCCTGAGCAGAGTATAAAAGACAAACCATTTCTACAGCTGACGATAGCAAAAATCCTTAAGGGAGTCCACTGATTACACTACTGAGATTTGTATGAACTAACTAGGGTAAATAATTAGACTATATTTTAATTAATATATCAGTGCCTGCTAGCACAATATAGTTAAATTTGTGCCATTACTAAAGCTGAATGAAAGAAAATTGTCCTATTTGTGGTGAAATTATAATTGTGACCTTTCCAAGAAGAAGATAAGGCAAGAACTCCACAAAGCTTTTTTGTGCTGAAAGAAGTCAAGAGGTGCCTCTAGCTCACCAAGTGCCTGTGTGCTTCTTCTCTAGGTAGCAAACCTGGATATGGCAAAAGCATCTCTGCTGAACAGGGAAATGAGCCACACATACATATATATATATATATATATATATATATATATATGACACAGATCACAGAATGAGGGCTAAAAATACAGTTCAATTATTCAAAGTATATAATTTTTTTTCAGGTTTGACCTTGTTATTACTTCAAAGCACCCGTGTCAATCAAAAGGGGCTTTCTTACACAAACCAGGAAAAATATTTGCACATTGCAACAAAGGTTTTCTCTAAAAGCTGGCTTCCTGTGTAATGCTGCAGTTATGGGGAACAGACTGCTCCCTCCTTTGAGCATTAGCAGAGCGGATCTTGTCTAGATCTGTCTTTGTCTGCTGCCATTGGGCCTTCTCTTTTGCTACCCACGGAGGCAACACCTCACCATCTTCCTACCAGGAGCAAGGAATGGAAGGAGGATAAACCTGTGGATTTCTCTGTACAAAAGAGGTGGTCTTTCATGTAGGTCTGAATTTTGAGCACAGCATTTGATATTTGATAGAACCATTAAGGTAGGAAGAGACTACTAAGGTCATTTAAGTCCAACCATCAGCCCACTGACGATCCATTTCTTTTGCTAGACACAAATGGTTGGAAGGGCGCTATCTGAGACCCCAGGGCTGTGTACTGGGAACAGCATCCCAACAGCACTGGGACCAAGTCTAACAAGAGTCCCCGGCTGTTTCAGCACTGCAGGACAAGAAGCTGCTCAGTTTGCTGCTCCTGAGGCAGCAGCTGATGTCCATGCTGCAGCAGGCAGTGTGAAACACGAGGGCTTGATTTTCAGGAGGTGGGAGGCTTAGCACCTACTGAAAATAAGACCCACTTAAGTTGTCACAACAGCAGTCACCTTGAAAGATTTAGGCCGTACTGTCTGGTTAACTGGCTATTCACCCAGCACCATCACATTTATCAAAGCCCTCTAGCAATTCCCTCCCCTTCAAAGTTGTTTTGATTTTTTGATCACTCCATCCAATTTAAGATGTCACACTGGTTATTGTTACTTCTCTCCCAAACTTCCCCCACTTTTGGCCCACACAAGGTAGAAGATAACCCCTTCCCTCTTCCCCAGTATCACTTATCAGAAAAGGAGAATGTGAGATGGACCTCACCATTCAGGCTTAACATTAATCTTTCCTCCAGCCTCTCATTACTTTGCCAATAAGACGATCTTCCTCACACCACATTTCGATATATTTGACATCTGTCATAAAACTCAGGTCACACATATCTGTCTTCTGGTAAAATGAGTCATCCTACAGAGACCCATACCATATCATTAAGGTCTTGCCAGAAATAATTATTGACATATTGTCAACGCACCCAGCCTCCTGTATTAATAGGAGTCATAAATTATCAGCCTTTTTTCTTCCCTGTACCTAGCAAAGAAATGAGGGGACATACAGCAGGAAGGCAGGTACGTGGCCTTTGGGTGACTGAACAAGGCATGCCTGTTTACTGCTTTCCAGAAGCTATGCGTGATTTAATCTTATTTGAGTAACTAGCTCCAGGAGTCAAAACCCTTCTTTCAGTACCCTTTCTCTCCTCCCTCACTGTTCTATAGGCTATACTCTTATCAAAACAAAAAACTACTAACTGCCCAAAACACGCAGCTGATAAACAACAGTAGTTACTTAGGGAAGAGAAGTTACAGCCAGATGGAATTCGGACCATCCTCAGCACAAGAACACTGAGTGCACTGAAAAGAGAAGTTTAACCTGCTCTTGGTGCTGCTGCACCAAGAGATGCAGCTTTTCTGTTGCAGTGCTCCCCAGCTGATTTTATTAACAACTTAGGTATACTTCAGGATATTTTCCTGCTTTTCTTTTTGAAAGCTTAAGTATCTTCCACAGAGAGAAGAGCAGAGATCACACCCATAACTGTAAGAGACAAATAGCCTTTCCCAGAATCAAAACACTTCAGTACAACAGGCACTGCCACAGGTCCTTCCTGGAACTGCTGAAGTGGGCTCAGTTACCACCTCCAGGCTCCCCTTGCTCCACATACTGGTACCAGGGCACAAGGACAAGGTGGTTAATGGTTAAAGTAACTTCTTGCAGACCCAAGCTCTGCTTTAGAGCCATGACACCCAGAGAGGACAGCTCAGGTGAAAAGAGACTGCACACACCAGTGATGCTCCCCAGGCCCAGCAATGGCAAAAACGTCACTTCAATCTCTTATGCTTACACTCCTTCCATCTACAGGAGTACTGAGAGTGCCTCAAACTAATTAATAAGCTGCTCTGTATCTTTGGGGATTACTTTCTTTGTCCCTTTTGATTCACATGCACATTATTTTTAGAAAAAGAAAAAAAGTTGCACTTAGGAAAAAAACACCTGTGGCACTGCTTATCTGCTCATCACACATTCGTGGGAAGGGGGAGGAGGGAGAAAACATAGAGGCTGCCCTCACCGCTGTCACCTCCCTCAATCCAAAACCTCCCAGATCCTCAGCAAGCACCAGCTTCCTTTCTTCCTCCCCCTGAAAACCCTGGAGGCTACATTCACAAAATCTGAGCTGTACTCAGTTTTCCATTGGTTCAGATAAGGGGCAGACGCTGTTACGAGGCAGCTCATTTTTCTGGGCCATCTGTGGGTGGCATGTACCTGGGCTAACCAACATGATGGCACTTATAACCTTATCATGTAGGCACCATCACATTCTTGGCTAAGGTGTTGAGCTCTTGGACAATTTTGCTCTTTTCAGGTCACTTATTTTGGCCTATTTGAACTCCCAGTAATCACAGTAACCCTGAACTGGACCTAGTGTTTTTTCAGGGTTGAATTTAGTAAAGGTAGGAGTGCAAAAGCCACTCATGCTTCTCTGCTTGGGCACTGTGCTTTGACACACTGGAGGATGCTGTCTTTCATTATTAACTTTGGCAGCATTTAAATTAAGCAATATCTTGACAGGGGAAAGGAGGTGGATGAAGAGCCCTGGGAATTTTTTTTTCCTGTTTAATTGTACTGCATTTGATGCATTCCAAAAACACTAGAAGAACTGCTCTTCAGAGACAAAAAAGAGTTTACACACACCCTCCCTGCCCCCCACTCCTTCCCAGCTGAGGTAGTTTGGCAGCACATAGAAGGATAGAAAACTATCATCTGTCCAGGGAAAACCACCCCCTGCTTCTCCCAGCCCTCTTTCAGCTGGTGCATGCAAGATGTTCCTGCTCACTTCATCCTCAAACATTTAAACACTTTGAGGACCACACACCTACAGCGCGTTATTTGCAAGGCTTCTAAGCTGAGATTCAGTGTGCATGCATGTGTATCTGTGGGTGGGAATGGCTGGATAATGTTACCGTGATAGCTGATGATAATATTTCTAGCAATTGTTAAGCTTCCTAAGTCTCCACTTTGTGAATGCTTCAGTGTATCATTTTCTGAAAAATACAGCCTTCCTTGCCTATGGAAAGGTACCGGTCAATAACGTGCTCATGCAAGATTATCTAGGAGTCTCTGATTTACTCCAGAGGAAAAAAAAAGTCTCCCCTACACAAATGCACCTTTCTAAACACTTCAGGGGTCGCACGGTTCACTGCAGGATTGTGTCAGTACAGCCATAAAATAAGGCAGCAGGTCGAGCTGTCTTGGGCGAGCAGGGCAGCAGGTACAGCAGAAACACAGATGTGCGCAGCCTGAGCTGTTTGAAAGTGGCCGCTTGCTTGGAATCATTCTGCTTTTGTTCCAAACAGACATCAGAAAGTGTGCAAGGGATGAAGGAGTGTGTGTTTCTCCAGTGTTCCGGGAAAAAGAATAGCGTGGGAGTAGAGATAATTTCGATGAGTCAAATTCCTAATCCCCTTCAGACCTGTAAAGTCAGTAGGAGTTGTTTCACTTTCATCCTAACGTACAAAGATGGGTGAAGTTAGAACAAAGAAAGATGGGAAACAATGAGCCTTCTTCATAGAAGCGCACATAAGGAAAACCAAAAACACCAGCGGTCTTCTTGGTGTCAGGACAAAACCAAGAGTAAACTACTAACCTGCACAGCATGTTATTTAACTGGGAACGCTCATTCAGGCCCTGTTTTCTGAGTACTCTGCTCATCTTTTTCCTAATTCCTCTGCCATGGTGACTGTGCCAGGCTGTAGCCTGCCTTGAACAAAGCACAGTATCTTCTGCGACTTCCTTAAAAATACTGCTCAAGATCAACTTAAGGGCCAGCTCTTCTGGCTCTATCACGCTTATGTTTCACATTATTTATCAGTTCCTCCTCTTCTTCCACAGCACCAAGGCACAAAATTCTTGTTTTAACCCAAAGGCGTTTCCAAGTCAAGCCACTCATAACCATTCCCTCCTCTCATTCATTTCTGTCCTGAGTTAAACCTATCCACTTCTCCCTCAGGCAGTATTAGTCTCAAAGCTTCCCAAACTCCATAAATTAACCGTAGTTTCACCCATCAAAACAATCCGCCACACTCCCATTCTGCCGCACATAGAAAACCATTACAGTGCTCATCACAATCACAAAATTGTACACACGATAGCATTTGCTAACATATCCTTTTAATGCTTTCAGTTTTCCTTGTCCTTCTTATATAAAGTCTCCTGCTTTCTTACTCCTTTGAGCCTGATCCAAAATCCAGTAAGTTACTGGAAATACTAATTTCCAAGGCTTTATGGATCAAGTACTTTTCCCACCACCTCTTTTGAGACACAGATTCATTTACTACCATTCTCAGTTTAACTCAAATTTAGTCCCTGGCTTTCCCTGACTACGATTACAACTCTCTGCAGTTTTGTTCCCCAAGCTCTGCCCAAGTAGTATGGGCAGCCCCAGGGCACAGGACTTCCTTTAAGAGATCTGTGAGAATTCAAAAAAGTAAACCTATTGCGAGGATGTTTAAATCTACCATTGAAGAGAAAAATCCTAAGGATTCACAATTCAAAACCGGATGAAAAATCACTGTTGCATCTAGTTGTAGATTGCTTGATACTAAAAGGTTCCAACTTCAATAAACCATCTGGATTCTACTGTAAAATAAACAGTAATAATTATATCATCATGTTAGGCCCCAATACTCTCATCCTGAGAGCTCTCCTAGTTTGAAGAAGAGTTCTTTCTTCCAGAGAGCACCGAAGCTTATACAAAAAGTCAGTCTACGCACAAGAGGCAAAAGCCAGCACTAAGGAACAGCACTGAGCAATAGCAATGAATCATGCAGTTTGTGCGGGAAGCAGAGATCTCTAGTTTTGCTTATCTTTTGTATGAACAGTTCCCCTGGTCTGGGTCCCCAAATTTGTAATTTTATTTATTTCAAAGTCTCATCCTCTGTCACAGTAAGCCGCCAGCTGACAGCCTCATTGTCCCCTTGGCTGTCATGGGAAGTCATGATAGATGGCTACACCATGACCCTTTTAGACAGTGCATGTTCATATTATGCTCAGAGAATTTTTCATCGATAGTCAATTCTAACCTTTTCACTTGTGTATCCGTACAAATATATTCATGTTTATAATACTTGTAGATAAACATCAGTGGCCGGAGCAAATCTACTTTGATGGGTTTCAGCATTTTGGAACTCAAAGCAGAGGTATCTCATGAGTAAATACAGTCATTTTTAGCATATGTAACTTCATTTAATATTTTAGTCGAAGAACAGCCAGAATACTTTCCACTGTGGGGAGAAGAGACTTGAAATAACTAGTTTTTGATACTAGCCATATTGCACTTCACTTTTCCTCAGCACAGAATGCCAGCTTGTTTCTTCAAATTAAGACAATATGCTTATAGTGATGAACCTTATTGGCCATCTATCTTCCTTTTGTAATCTGGCTCTCATCAAGCTGAAATGAAGCCATTTCTTCTGACTGTGGCTGATTAAACACAGAGTAAACCTAGATCTCTGAGGAGGCTCTAATGATTCTCCACAGGCCTAGTGTCAGCCCAGCACCTGCAGCATTCAGCTTCCCCATTTCCATCATAAAATGAAGCATCTGTTACGGAGAAGTGTTATCTTTTTATCATTGACGGTATCTTTCTGTTTGAATTCACCTACCCCATTTGGTATAAATTACAGCCATTTCATACGTAATGAATGGTCACACAGGATGCACTCTGGTTACTGGGGGTTAAAAGGGCACAAAATCCTTTACTAAGCCTTTATTTAACTTGGTGAAAGTTAAGACTACATGGCTTGTGTAAAACCTTCTTTCTTACAACAAACAGGAGGAAATACTTACCACAGCTTAATGCTGAAGCATTTTGATATTGCTTATCTAAATACTGGCCTTTGAGTTTTTTTGGAAGCGATTTCTGTGGCAACATTATTAGTTGCAGAGAAAAGAAACAGAGAAACACATTCACGCCAAAGACATTTCTGTTTCAGTAACTTGATTAACTACAAGTCTGAAATGTAAAAGTAGTCAAGATTTGTTTGTAAGAAAGGACAGTTGCCAACTCAGAACCTGCTGTAAATCCCACAGAAGTCAGCTGGCATATTTTCAATGATTTCAACAGCATTTGCTTGGATCGGGCCAAAGATCAGCTAGCTGTTTGCATTTTGTGTGGTCCACGTGCTCCTCTACATTTTACCTTCTTGTTTTCCATTTGAGCTTGGAAATGCAACTTTGTCTTAGAAACAGTTTTTCTACTGATGAGGACTTGAGGCTTGGTTTGCCAAGAATTTCATCGTCACCCACCTACAACATGGACGGTCTGGACAAGTTCACCATCTCAAAAAATAAAAGAAAACTTCCAAATAAACTAATTCAGAACTTTGCTCATCTGCTCTTCAAGTACTAGGGAAACCAAACTGTTACAAAACTGCAACCAAGCAATTCCCACTTATTAACACATAGCTACAAGATTTGGAGGTGGGGGCAACAACAGCACAGTGTTCTTCTTAGCCAGTGAATTTCATAGAGGCTGTTGTAACATAACTATTTTTATAGCATCTGAAAATTACAGGTGAGAAGCAACCTTCTGCATCACTGTGATACCATAATGTGATGGGAAGTACAGCAATAATAGCAGAGTGGCACAACCCTAGGCTGCAGCAAATCAGAACAAGCCCAAATTCAACAGCTGTGAACATAATGGAAGAAAAACTGCTTACCTTTGGAAGGCCTCAGGTAGGCAGAGATATCCAGCAAGATATCCTCACCCCCACTGCCAACCCTTAAATGAGGTCTGGGAAGGGCTGGATCCTGGTTCCATCCCTTCCAGTCACTCAGGTGCATTGCATTGCATTGCATGCACCTGAGCTCCCCTGGGTTGGCCCTGCCATCTCACCAGGTGCTCAATCACTGCTTCAGGCCACGACTCAGCATTTCTGCTACACCTTCCATGTTCAATGCTGTAAATATGAAGCCTTGAATGAATTAAAGAACAGCATAGAGGTACTTTAAAGTAGCTAGCTTGAGAATTTGTATGAGGCTGAACAGAGGAGAACAGAGATCAGCACCACCTATTTCTTGGCAAATTCTCAGGGTGTTGAGTCACTGAGGTGTTAAACCAGGATAGCAAAAGCAGTCGCAGTCCAAAGCATTTCATACCAGTCATCATCATAAGCCATGCTCTGAACAGGACATGTCCCCACTCCAGCCACTATGATTTACAGTACAGCACTAATAATATGCTTTAACTAACAGTTAGACCTGAAGTGATCAAGTAGTGATGATCTCTGTAGGTCCCTTCCAACTGAACTACTCTGTTCTAGAGTCCAAACATCCCCCCCCCAAGATTCATTTGTTTGAAGTTTCTCATGTATGATAAGAGCCAACTGGATGGGCACCTCATCAGAGCTGCCACAGATTTCTTCCCCTCGTGTTTATTAACAGGTACAGAAAATGGACACAAAGTAGTAAAATTGAGGTTCTATTGGATTATAGGTTTGGATGATCAAAAAGGAAATTATAATCAAAAAACTTCTTTGGTGGATTTTTTGCCTACTTAGTTTTCATAGCACATCACACCTGAAATAATTCAATTGCATAGAAGTAATTTAAAACTGCGTATGTTATTATCAGGTTTAAACTTTCAAGAACCTGAAGAACCTGTTGTCTACAGAGGGAAGGGGGAGCAGCTTTTAGTGAAGCTACTGGGAAAAATAATCCTTATGAAAATAAGGAAAAGTGAACAATTTTGTACCAACATGCATTTTCCTGATCATTTTGCAAGCCTGCATTATGTGGCCAGTTTCTGTTGATCCATTCTGTAGCAAGAAAAATCATATTGTCCTATCACAAGAGCACGCTTGTTATTCAAAATAATTAGGACATGAGTCATCTTAGTATCATAGTTGGCATTAGTGATATATGGGGCTGATGACTGATGAGTCCAATGAACGTTTGACTCGTGTAGACTTAAAGTATGCAGTTGAGAAGCCCAGTTAATTCAGAAGAGACACAGCATAACAGCGATAGCATCTTGTAAAAGCAAGATCCAAGACAAGTAGAAATGCAGCAACACTAGTGATGAAAACAGCTGAGGTCTTCAGATTTCGCAGGGTAGCTGGAAAACATGGAAGAACTTCTATACAAAAAAAAAGTAAAAACTCAAGTGTTTTCTACTTGACAATGTTCAGAAAGTAATAAGTTATGTTTTTTTCTACTGTTTACATAATGTTTTTTGCAAGTGATGGAGTTGTTTTTGTTCCCTGTCTATTTCCTTCCATTTTTTCTTTCTGTTACTTCAGTTGAATAAGTGAATGATATCCAAAATTTCAGTTTGGTTTGGAAAAGCTGTAACAGCAGAACGAAAAATGAAACTAGCTCAACCACTTCAGAGAGTTTCAATTTTCCTTTGTTCCCTTCTGTAACTTATCCAGAATTAGAGATCTGGAAGAGTTCATCCAAAAACCAGGGAAAAAAAATGATGGGGACTGCAAAGGAAAGAAAAAGGAAAATGATGAAAAAATCCAAACTTTTCCCAAAGAGAACAAAGAAAAATGAAAGATTTACTATTTATTTTAAGCAAGATAGAAATATGAAGATCTGAAAAGTATACTTGAACTTATTTTCTTCTCAAGGGTATCAAACATTTCTGCAACTGACTAATAAATTTAACATGTGACAATCGTTTTCATCTGTATTTAGCCAAGTTTGTTGCTGCATTTCAGACATAAAGAAGGTTTCCAATGCCTGAAAACTGTTTTTTCCTGCTTTATTATGGTACCTAACAAAAAACCATTGCACCAAACAAGCTTTGACTTAGTTTAAATAGTAGTGTTTCCATCTAAATATACTTTAGAACAACATCAAGGTTGAAATCAGCATCAGATGCAATTCATTTTGAATGCTACCTTTTGTAAGCCCTTCCAGTTGGTATTCAAGTCAGAAAGGTGCCAAAAAAATCAACTGTCTTCAAATCTGCTTCATGTAGTGGTGAAACTAATACGTACTTGTCTTTCAGCAGCTGGACACCCTGAGGGCAAGTGGAAAGCAATCAGAGCCAGAGACTCCAGTTAGTGTTTTCTTCCTCCATGGGGCAACTTTGGGTGATGCACATATGTTCCCTACATCAGTATTAAATCCACATTTTCACTGCAAGTTGAATCAACAAGCTATAGAGCAGTGGAGACTATTAATGGTGACTAAAAGTTGAAGGACCTCACTTCAGACATCTGAAATGAGTCAAAAACAAACATGTAAAAACTAGGAGACAAATACATGATTATTTCCCCTGCAGTTCCATACACTGAAGCATCTAATTGCAAGTTTAACATTAAATGATTTGAAACCTCTCTTAGGTCTTTAACTGGGCATGAAGTACTACACTGCCCTCCTAGAAAAGTCTGATTTGGTAACTTCACTGTTTTTGCTTTTTTTAAAATAATCACTCTCTTTAGGTTTAAACTCCAATAGTGACACAATGATGCTCATGATCAGTATCCTCATGCAGCAAGATGCTTTCTTCATTGATTCCAACTTTAGAATACCTGTAGTCCATGTAAAATGGTGCCACTAGAGGCTCCATTAATGGACTAAAGCACTCAATGGTTTTCCAAGCCATTAAGTTACTTTGCAGCTATTCTGGGGGAAAGGGCAGAAAAAAATCCACAGCTAGAATGAAATATCAGGTGTGTACCAATTTATATGATTCTGAAGAACAATATGTGAAAAATGTTGTGATCACCACAGATGAAATAACTTTGAGATGAAATTGGTCTTTCTCAGCAATATCAGTTCATATCATCAACAACAATGTATCTGGACAATGTGCCAGTGTCATTGACTTCCACCATTTTAAAGGCCTGTAATACTGATTACTGCACAGTGAACAAAAGCTTTTCTTGTGAGAACTCTGAAAAGGTTGATTATATGTACATTACAGCTGAAAATGGATCAGACAAGTAATAAGTTATGAAAGTATGAACACAAGAGAATAAAACCATTCACTGTGCTTGAATTACTTTAGTTTATCTTCTTAGGCTGAATTGTGGCTGTGGTCTTTTGCAACTCAAATAAAAAGCATAGATCAAGATGAGATAAAGATAACTGAGTATTGCCAGCATTAGGCAATAAAATCAGTAGCAGGAATGGAAGAAAACCTCGATGCTACACAGAAAAAAGTTACAGTAATACAGGCAAAAAAAACTCTGTAGCTACAAGTCAAGAAAATTAGGCTCTAAAACAACAAGACGACAAGACTCTGCTCTTGCACATCTTCATGAAGATGTTCGAAATTGAAATTACTGAAGGGACTGTGTGATATTCCACTTAAACGTGGTTTGGATGCTTCCAAGACATGAGGGCGGACAATAACGTTCATATTACTGTTCATACGGGAAAGAAAACTTCATTGCAAATCAAAAGTCCTGCATTACACTGGGAAGAAAAAAACTCAAAGAACACTTCTCAAAAGATTCTTCCCATGTGCTTTAGAGACATGTTTCCCTACATAACATAGAAACAAAATTAAGTTTTAATTACTGCTTGTTTTAGCATGAAAGAGCCACGGCAGTCATCACTGGAAGGAAGGGAAGTCAGAATTTGTATTGCTAGCAATGCCTTCTCAGACTTGCAGACCATGCTGAGATCCTCCTAAGTACAGTCTGCAGACTGAGCAGTCAGGAAAAACATTTCAAATGCTGCATTTTTGCTCCATAAGATACAATAAGTACTATGGAGGCTCCAGTGCTACTACTGTGAAACAAAGCTTGTACTTTTTAGAACAAAATATCCTAAATTAAATTTTAGTCATTACATTACGGGGTCAGTTCCAAAAGATGAAAGTACATTCTGTAGCAGAGTCAAAGGATAATAGAGGGCAAAAAAAAACTGCAACACGCACTAGCATTACTGAAAAAGAGCATGAGTTGTTACATCCATGAAATGTTAAATTTTCCGCTATTCACAAGGCTCTGCATTCTTAATATCTGTAAAGAATGGTCATCTCAATTGCTAAAATATAACCAAATGCTCAAGCCTCAGCTAAAATTCTCCAAAGCAGCCACATCCAGCTGATTCTGCCACTTAGCGCTTCTCCTGTAACACCAGCAGTGTAACCTTAGTCCCTAAAAATTGGAGGGCACATTACGCAGCCGACCCTGGTCTGATCTGGCTCTAGGACAAATGACTGTGCAATCTTAAGGCTGAGAGACACAAGGAAGTGCTGGGGCTCAGGAAGGTGAAAGCAGCCCCAGATGGAGAGGAAAGCAGTCAGAGCCAAGCTGTAACCTCTTCTTGGGGCTGGCAGTAGCCTAAAGCAGTAGGGTCACACATCACTTAGACACCAAACAATCTCGTATTGAATGTTGCAGGATATGTAAAAACCTCTGAGCTTTTTCCCCAACAGGCATACACGTTCCTACATGAACAGATATGCATACACACATGCAACAACTGCCTTCTCCAATTCAGACAAAAGTTTGCAAATTGATGTTTGTTAAAATTAATATTTTGCCAGTCAGAATTAGTCACACATGAAGCATCGTGAGCTTCAAGTAGGCTGTCTTAATTAAAGTTTTATCTGTCACTTAATGGAAGAATTATCATCAATTTTGATCACTGTTTTTCATTCAGAAAACAGTAGTGTTGTATCAGTCTTGTGTTCCTGTATATAAATCCAAGTTTCTGATTTCAGATGCATGCTGGTTTATTTTGCAGTGTGCTTGCTGCTTCGCAGGCCATCTCAGCCACACTCTCACCCCACATAGCATAGGGGCTGTGCAAACAGGTGAATCCACAAAAGGAATGGAAGCTGCACATTCAGATGCTTCCATGCAATGAAATACCAGTCGCACGGCTTTGCTTTCACCTACTTCAGACTTTTTCTGTTGCAAATGGTTGTACCAGTACTCCTTCTTGGGACAAAAGGTGTCTTATTTATTTAACCAAAAAAAGATTCAGTAATGCCAGTTTCTCTAAAGCATTGCCCATAAGCAAATCCAGAAAAATAGCACTAACGAGGGTGGAATGAAATCTGGAGTCATTCAGGAGTAGCTGAGATCCACATCTTCCCAATCAGTAACATTTTGTACCATACTGCAAAATTCCTTGTTAGAACACAAATGCTCTTTTTATTAGAAGTGCTTAAATGAGTTGTTAGTGACGTCTTCACAGAGAGAGCTGAGGAATTTGTTTGTACTTCACAAAGAACCTCTTCCTCTATTCAAAGCCACCAGTTGTTTTAATTTAAACTAATATTAAAAGCTTCTTGCCCCGAGTCTGGGGCTGGCTATACCACTATACAGCCAGCTCTCTTTATCAATGTACTACAGCCACAGAATTAAGATCACGCACTCAAGCGATACGTATCCTTAAGTTACTTCCCTCAATTTGCTAGAATTAATCCGGATTTACGCATCACTCATCTATACAGGACAGCTAGTGCCCAATTTCTTCACGCAGAACTGTGGAGCTGATTCAAACAGCAAAGACAAGGAGCTCTGTGTATATGAACAGAAAAGAATGGACTGGTAAATCAAAAACTCCCTTTGTCTGAACCGTCGCAGATTCAGGGGGCTGAACCAAGTGTCCCAGAAATTGCATCGTCATCGATACAGCGGCATAAATTGGGAATGCTTTGGTGGCTTTTCTGGGCAGTTCTTTTTTCTATTAAAAAACACAGAGCAGCCAATCACTCTCTTGTGCCACGCTGACGTCAGTAAACACTGAAATCTATAGAGTTCTCTTTAAAGTGTTTTGGCTACATGCAGTGGAGCTTTAATAGGATCAGTCCCTTCCTGACAGGTCACAGTATGCTGGCTAAGTTTGCTTACACTTTATGATTTCAAAGGCTTCTAATCCCATTTTTGACAAGATACTCCCCCACCCCCTCCTTTTTTTTTTTTTTAAATAATCACAGCAATGATCAAAGTGCTTTTAAAACACGCTATTCATGACTACTTTGAGTTTACAAAAAGAAAAAGAAGAAATCTAGAGTGATTCCAAACAGCATTTCATCTCAATTTAAGGAAGGTATAAATTTTGCATTTCAACTTCCACCATTCAACCACTGGAGGTAAAGAACAGTTTGTTAAATTATTTACTGATACCTATCAAGCTGAAGTTTAAAGTCAATAGATCAATCAGGAGTTCAAGACTTTAGATCAGCACAGGGGTGCTGGACATCATGCAGAATTAAGCCAAGATGCAAGTGAACAGATCTTTCATCTGTAATATTTTATTCAAGTTTTGGAACTTATGCAAAAAAATGAGAGGTCAGTGCAAGCACTGCAAAAGAGATGGAGCACAAAGCGTACATCTGTCCATTACAAAGAATATGTTGAGTATCTAAAACTAAATGCATCCATGTGCAGGAATTCAGATGATGAGTACTTCAGTGTCCACACTACGTTTATATTTTTATGGTATTATCTTAAATACCCGCTCAATGAAAACTGCTGGTTGACCTTGGAAAGGAAAGCCAAGCTGTTCCCTGCCAGGATTTAAGCACACTGCTCCTGGGTAGTGTATGTTTTCCATGCTTTATGCTAGGCTACCAAACTTCCTACACCAGCACTTATTCCACAGTCCAGTTTCCCCCCTCCCCAAAAGAAGAAAACAGATTTTTGTTCATTCCAATACTATTTATGAAATATAGGGCTTCTCTAAAGGACCAGTTCCAGTTTATAAGTAGGCAGTATATAACAACATAACATTCTGGGCACAGCTACTGCAAAGGTACACTCATCACATATGAATGATTGTTAGCAGAAAGCATTGCCATTCCTTTGCTATCCTTGGAAAAAGGAGAGGAAAAAGTACATTAACTGTTAGGGCAGAGAGGAAAGGGACACTCCAGTTCGTGCCATTGATTCTCCGCAGTGCAGAGGCTGGGAAGTTAATGTATTCGGCTTCTCTTCAGTGCCAGCTTTCCCTTGCCTTATTCATACAATTTAACTCCGGCTGCCTCCTCCTCATCTCTCCTGCTTTGCCTCCAGCTTTCTCAAAAGGCATTTCTCTGCATGGCACATCAGAAACTAAAAATCTAAGTTGCTATCTTACTTACAAACCGAGCTGTTGTCAGCATTAAACCTACACAATGCATTACAATATAATCCATTTACAGGGCGTCTTATCATGCAAATAACTCAAGGTGCCTCACAATAAAATAAAAAGGACGAGAGGAATAAACCTTGGCCATTGGAACACACAGAAAAGGAAACCTTGAAATTTACTTTTAAACACACTAATGGCTCTTTTCTCCCAGTGAGGCATGAAGAGGGACAGGGGAGAGGATTTCACCAAGGAATTCCTATTAGCATTTGATGGAAGTTAAACGTGCAAATCCAGCCCGAGATCACTGGGGGACCAGACTTCTTAAGAAGCAAAGCTTCCCTGAGATCTTGAGAAGATTCATACAGGCAGCAGTGATAGAGAAAAGCTTGGTCACCAGAACAAGGCCTTAATTATCTGGCTTAGGGGCAGGAGCTGTAAAAGCTCCTTGCAACATAGAAGCAGAAATACTCTTCAAAAGTAGCTGGCCACAGCTCCTTTTTGACTCATTTCCAAAAAGGGTCCTGGTTTAAATTAGTGTTTCATTATTAGCATAGGAATAGCAAAGAAAAGGCACTTTTCCCCTTCCCATTCCATTTCTTTTCACTTTCCATAGTTCCTCCTTCGGCTGTTGTAAACACCCCTTTGGAAGAGACAGATCAGGAACATCCTCCCACTCCTTTGCTCCCCCAGTTGGAGCACAAAGCATGAAGCTGAACAGACCTGCCCAGGAGCACAGGAGGAACAGGAACTAAAGCACATTATGGACCTGATCCTCCCTCGCTCCCTGCAAGGAACAGGGGCAGCCAGCTTATGCCATGGCTTCTCTTGCTCCCCCACTCACATCAAACAAGCTTTAATAATGACAACCAGAGCATGGGGCAAAGCAAACATACCTCACCCACACAAGCACCAACAGACACCTCACTCCTGGTGTGGTGCTCAGAAACATTTCTTCCTACTCCCAAAAAAACACTTCCAATATCCAAAATTTGCTGCATTTTTTTCAGTAGTGCTCATTGACACATCATCAGATCCATAACACAGCTAGCATTCATCTACCACATTCTAATTTGACTGAGGAACATATAAAGTATTTCCAAACATATACTATCTGCCCTTAAAGATAATTATGTACCAACATCTGTTCTAGTTCCAGAGCTCACCGCACCCAGCCTGGCTTACAAGCTGGGTTAAGTCTACAGTCACATAAGTAGAAAGCTGAACTGTAATCTCCCATTTTTAAGACAGATTCCTTTATTTCTGGGTCAAAACAGCCATGGTTTCTATGTTGCTCTGAACACTAGCTCTCCTTAGATTTGATTGATCTTTTTCTTCAGGACAGCCACTTTTACATTCATGCCCACTGATTTAAATCCAGAGCAATACTTAAAGTGTGAATAATATTCCACATTTCTAAGTGCTATCAGATTGTTGCCTGTGGCCCATGATGAGGTAATGAACTCCTGAAGTTACTTGAAGAAATAAAAGACTGAAGTAAAAATGCAATTTAAATTGGAAAGCAGTGTGTTGTTTGACTCCTCTTGCTTCAAAGTACGAAGGCCAATTTGTTCACCATCTGAAGAGGATGAAAGCCTAAGACACTTCATCTCTCATATTTCTGGGCACGTATGGCACCCATGGCTTGTGAGAGCCCTTCCTCAGGGACCATAGCTAATATCAGAAGCGATAGAGGGATATGTATCATCTGCCTTTCCAAGATCAGAATCAGGTCTGCCTTGGTAAGCTAAGCTTTAGCTTGGAGAGAGTTTTTATGGCTGAGTTATAAAAACCCTGGAAACAGGGGAGTTTATGATAGAACCACTGACAGACCCTTAACTATAGCAGTATTCATGGTTACCACTACAAGACAGGCATTATGTTGGAGGGCAGTAAAGTTAAACCTGCCCATAGGGCATCCTGAAATGTTAACTGCTGGTGCATATAGTAAGATTTTTAGCACAGGTGTACTCTCCAAATAAACTTGCTTACAGAAACCTCCTCCTTTTCAAAACAGCAAAAAAAAAAAAAGAAAGATTTTCATCTATGACACTGGAAACATTTCTATAGTTGTGAACAACTACATTTGATTAAAATCTGTCAGATTTATCTTCTTAGCAGGAGGGAAGAAATATGTGTTTTCCTCCGAAAGGAAATCAATGTGTCTTTATGATAGATGCAGAGTGAAAATGGGGATGTTGTCACTTTAAGTGGGGAAGGAGGAAGGACGGGCACCCCACTGGATATTACCATTAGCTGCTGGCATAATTGTTGCAAGCCAATGCCCCAGTTCAGATCTTATATTCTGCTTTTATAGGGCTGTTTTATGGTCTCTGACCCAACAGCTATTACTCAGACTTTTAAGGCACAACATCTTTGGTGCAGAAGCAGTGAGATTTTTTTGTTCTTTTCACATTTCTTAATTACAGCACCTTAGTGAAATCCCAGGGAAAAAAGGCCTTGGATTTTTTTTTGCTGACAACATTCATGCCAGAGCCCAACCAGCTCCTTTAAAACAGCAGAATAATTTCACTTGAAATAACACAATTTGAAAACTGCTTACAGCATGCTGCTTGATTTAGTGGCCAAAACAAACATTCCCATTGAGATAATGTATCACCAAAATTAGAAAAAATATATATTAATTGAGGGAGTGAAACAGAGCCCGATTAAAATCGGTAACCTAGTGCCCTTATCAAACTATTTGACCTTAACTAATGCATTATCAGCTTGGATTACAACATTATCCAGAGTTATCAAACGAAACTGTTTAAAGAGCCATGCACATAAATACATTGCCCCTATCCTGGAAAGCTTAGGAGCTAGATAGAGAAAAAGGAAGAAATAAGCAATGATTGCACCCTGACCAACTAAACCACAGAAAGATTAAACAATATGGTCAGTAAAACAAATTTTTGGCAGAGGATGAGTATGTAACCTGCATGTCCTGAATGCCAGACCACAGGCCTAAACAGAAATCCATGGTCTTTTTTTGGAGACCTTATATCCAACTAAGTAAAACAAAATCTCTGCACTTTTGAATGCCAAGTGATATTCTGCACAAACCTCTTTCAATCATGATCCAAGTTCCCTAAAGAAGCAAAAAATGCATGTATATCTGTCCTGGGAGAATACACAGATCTCCTGAAAGGTTTTGAGAAGGTGTCACAGCAGAGGCCCTTATACTGACCTATTATAGGATGAGATGATCAAAAGAATAAATACCTGTGTTATTTTGTTGTTTTTGAGCAGAGTCCTCCCTATCTTACCAGCTATGCTGATCACATATGTGCAAATGACACAGAATTACTCAGGACAGTCCAAGCTAAAAGCTCTCACTGTACCTAGTATCAGGGCATTATACCAACATAATCTGTAGAAATTTGGTGTCACTGAGGGGAAAGGAAAGCAAGTGTGATACACAGGCGCTAGACATTTATGCCAGAAAGATCTCAGATTGTGAATGATTTGCCATAAAGTATCAATTTTATGTTCCACAAAAGGGAAAATAGGATGCAGGAATATGAGTAGAGATTGAAGACCCAGAAAATACCCCATGCCGTGCATAAATCCACAGTAGTTCTGGTCATTCTAATTCAAAATAGATGGATAGATTATAACGCTTTCCCTGTTTTTAAGTAAAGAATACCTGATAAAAAGAAAGAAGGGACATGATACCTGCCCTCCAAAATCCAGAATAGGGAAGGTAAGTAGAGAATGATTATCCACTATATTTCATAGTACAATTTGTGGGACCTATTAGAAAAAAGTATTTTCCTCCTCAGTCCAAATTAAATGATGGAACTAATTTCCACAAATGTTGCTGAGAACAACAGTACATACAGGTTTAAAGAAACTTAAATCACTGAGTGCTACTAAGTACTGGCTTTGAATGTCTTAACTGCAGGCTGTGGAAATCTGAAGGGCAGAGTTCTGCTTCTAAATCTTCTCCTAAGCATCCATCAGTAACGATGCATGAGCCAGGTGTTGCTTTGGTTTGACCCAACTTGTAACTAAATTACAGTATAATGAACTTTATTATTAAATCTTAACATACAACACAAGATTGTGTTAATAAAGTCTGTAGACAACACAAATAATTATAGCAGAAAGTGATAGAAGAGGACAAGATGCTTACTCAGAGCAGCCTGTTACTCTCTATTTAGTGCAACGAAGCTACATACAATAGAAGTCAAGGAACACAAATAGTCTTACAGAATGTAAAACTGTCTCAAAACAGTTGAACTAGAAGAATTTCGAGTTTAACCTCCACCTATGTTGAATGCTATAGCATAAAGATGCCAAAAGTCTCTGGAGTCCAGAGCTAGAAAAAAAAATCCAAATAGAAAACAGGAAATTATGTCATCTATGAAAAAAATCACTAGGATAACTCATCGGATTATCTGGGTCCAACTCTACTTTCATAAAGGAGACAGCAATATGGAAGCAAACCTCAGAGTTAAAAATAAACTGGGTACTAGAAACAAGCTTTGTACACCCCACATCAAATTCTGCAGTTTGACAAAGAGGATGAACAAGGACTTATTCCTGAGCATTGGCACCTGTAGGCAAGGAGAACACTGGTTAGCATGAAGTATTTGACCGTGCTGCCAACTTGACAAGGCACAAAAATAGAAGTCACAGAAACTCAGCTCTGAAGTAAGATGGATTTTCCCAGCACTGAAAGCTACTAAACTTTGGACAGTCACTTTCAATACTGAGAACAATTCTCACATTTTCATGATATAATTCAGTTTTTGGTCTTGCTTCATTCCATTTTTTTTTTCCTCCTGATGTACACCACTGATTTTGCAATGCTAAGGTTGAGATCCTGAAAAGTAGTCCAAACTTTCACAGGCAATGGAGAAATCTCACAGGTAGTAGTAGCTGGGGGGTCTGTTCTCATGCTCAGGATCACACTGATCACCAAACTCAGACCTGAGCAGGAAAGTAAACCCAGACCAAAGGGAAGGAATTCTTAAAGCATGGCATTACCTGGACGTGTTTCAGCCAGTTTCCCCACACACTGATGGCACCTTGTTGTGATTTTTTCTCTGCCTACACTTAACGGATTGGGCAACAAGGAAGTGCAGAGCAGAAGGAAGAACTGCAGAGTTTTAAATTGGTAGCAATCTCTGGGTTTATCATAGGTAATTTGTAGTATTTAATAGCTCTGATATACAGGAGGTCACATGAAATCATTTAGAAGTCCTGTCTGGATTCAATTTCTAAGAAATTATTAATCTCTGCCTGGCACGAGAGAGATAATGGCATTTCCTTCGGTAGAGCCTTAGTCAGTGCCAAGAGCAGGAGTCTGACTGTCATCAAATCAGCCAGTGAAAACAAGAGGGGTATTTGGTTGTTTGTTTATTGAGTCATTCAAGCTTGATATTGGCTTTATGCCAATGCATATAAGTCCAGAGATAAAGAGTCATTTCTAGTGACTGCAAGACACTCCATTTCTCCCCATTACAACACAGAAGCCTAGTGCTAAATTAAATCCTATCCCAGATATGCTGGTAACCTGAACCTTGACTTTCACAAAGGAGAAAAGGTTCAGGAGACAAGCTGGGGCAAATCCAGAGAAGGGTCATAAAGGTGCAACGAGCCAGATCCCTGCATAAAAGTTTTTCTGCCTTTCAACAGGCCAGTGCAGATTTGAACTTGGAAAGGTCCAAAGGAAACTATTTAAACTCAGGTCCCAGAATGCAGAGTGCGCTCAGGAGCCTGGAGTGGCATTTTTTATAGAGCAAACAATACAAAGTAAATAAGGGAGAATGACAGCCCTCTGGGTACTCTGAAGGAAAACTGAAAGTCCCACTGGTGTGTTCTGCTTGCTGGAGAACACAGGAGCCAAATGAAAGCATGTTAAAAGACTGTAGCCTGGAAGAGTTTTTTTCTCCTCCTTTAAAGCAATGAAATGGTTCAACAACCTTCTGAGAAGGTAAAAAAAAAATCCTGCCTGTCTACATTTGCAAGAGCAGCCTGAATTACCTGCCTTTCCCTTTAAGCATTTTCAGATACAAATCAAACACAGATGGCCCATTATGTTTATGACCTCACTGTCAATTGCTCTAGATAGTGCATGCATTAATTATTGAAATATTTTCATAGTATACAACTTTTTAGTGTTCATATTGTCACAGATAATTTCAACTTTCTGATTAGAAGGAGGTATAAACAGTGTTATTTATGAGAATTAATCTCTTGAATACCATAAAAGCCACAGATATACTGGAGCTTTTTTATAATGAATTCAGCATTAAAAAAAGAAGGAAAGAAAAGAAAAAAGCCAACAACAAAAAGAAACTGGCCTCAGTCCTGAAAGTCAACATTATGTTAACATTCCCTGTGATACATAAACAATGCCAAAACCTATTACAATCGCAGTAAATTTTGATTACTAGAGTTGTTTGTTATTTATGTCTAGAAGATAAAGATAATATTGGGAATAGCCCTCTTCTTTTCCGTTTGTAACTCACATCCATAAAATATTGTGATTTTTAAACAGCCAAAAAAAACCCAAAACACAACCAATCCTTGACTGAGGTTTTCAAATTGTTGTGTCTATTCTGGTTCAAGACAACAACCTTTGGAGACTGAGTAGGCAGTGGCATTTCTTTAACTCTAGTTTACTTTCATTGGTAAAAATCCAACAACTCCAGACCAAGCCCAGAAGAGTCCACAAAGCAACAAACAGCTCCTGGGAGCAGCAAAGGAAACATATTATGAATAGAATTATCAGAAACACAAGCTTCCACAGAAACAGCCCACTGACAGAGCTAAATCTTATTGCTGGAGTAATGCCTTAAGTTTTCACGCTCATGAGCAAAGAAAAGGAACAAACCCAAATGTCTATTTCCTTGTCAACAGAGAGGATAAAAAGTAGCAGGATAAAAGGGCTTTTTCTGCCAGCTAAGTTTTAGACAGTACCTTGAGAGCATCAGTCGGCTGCAGGTCCCCTGACACCAAATCAAGATGTCCTATGTGCGAATGGCCACCAGCCCCAGGCAGGAGCCCTGCACTGCCTGCATATTGCTGGATCCACACACCACATTCCTGAAAAATAGAAAGCCAAACCTTACAGCTTCTTTTACTTATACTTGTTATTGCCTTAACATATCTCCAAGATAAAACTAGAAAGGGAACCCCAAATTTATGGAGTGAAGAATTAAGGGAGTTAATTCCTCCTAGAATATTCCAGATGAGCAGAGAACATGCCTTTCCAATACTGCTATTTTCAGAAAATCCTTCAATAAGCTGATGCCATTCAAGGCAGCAAAAGCAGGAGCAAGGGGGGGAAGAAAGGAAGAGAAAGAAACATCTCATGGAAGCAGCCCAAGGGAGAAATAAGTTCACAACTAGCACATTTACACCTTTCTTGATTTATTTAAGGTACAAGAATAGCGTAATATGACCTGCTTGCATCAGTAACAAACTTTTGTATTTGCAGCAGATCAAGTCCAGACCCCATTCCAGGGATATAGGCACCTGACAGGCCCATGGAGGCCAAGGAAACAATGCTGGGGCCTCTCCAGCTCCTCCAAAATAGAAAGGCAAAGAGGGGCAGCTAAAGGAAAAACAAATCCTAGCCAGTTTTTCTTTTCTTTAAAGCAAAGAAGCAGAATTACCTCTAAGAGCAGCAGCTTAACTTCATGCATGACCACTGGGCATTATCTTTGCAGTTAAGTGAAGTCTGAGTTTTGCAAAGCCTGGGTTTAGTCTCATTGCCTTCCCAGAACCACACCACACAACTAAGGGCACTCAGATTCCTCCACAAAAAACCTCTCTACCCCCTCAGATTGCTCTTCTCAGAGGCTTAACATCTGCTACAGCCTCTCTAATAACCAAATTAACTGAGAAGGAGAAACAGATGGCAAATCAAAGCCCACACCCTCCAAGATGGAGGCTGTTAAGTCCTCTAAGCTCCCAGCATTCCTTTGGGCCAATTTGCACCACAGGCCGCAGCTGGCTATAAATTCAGTGAAGGCCTCAGCCTACTCCCACTCTCCTCTGTATATATGTATGCTTTTTAAGGGTATTTTTTATGCTGTTAAAATGAAGTTGGAAAGGAAAATGGAAGTTTTTTTTTTTATGGGTAGGGGCTGTTCTGAACTTGGAAGTAAGGGAGGACGTTCTATACCTCAGCCTCTCCACAAATCTGCTGTTCATCTGTGCTGCTTCTGGTTGTTCTGAAGTTATTAAAGCTAAACTTTGGGAGATTTAAGTAACAGAAATAGGGATGAGGCATCTTAATTTGCTTTTTTCCTTGTGGGGATTCACTTAGTCCTGTAGCTTGCAAAGTTAAAGCCATTGCTTCTAATGGTCTCAAACAGCGGGCCTTTCTCCAACCTGCCAGGTCTGAGAAGATATAGTAAATGTTTATTCCTTTTCTGTTTATTTTCCTTTTTTTTTTTTCCATTCTTCTATATAGGAGGTGGAGGCCAGGTTACATTTTTGTCTTCTCAGATAAATGGGCAGCGTGTTGTTTAACTGCAAGGAACCTTCACTGCTTTCTCTTTTCTGAGCACTGCAGAGGAAAGAGGATGTTCAGAAAGGCTGTATCCCACAGGAACGTGTTTGGGGCTGATGGAGGCAGGCAGGCTGCAAGCACATCTGTAGGGATTTATGGTGATCAGTTTTTCAAGCATTAGGAAAGCCTGAGAGCACATTATTTTTAAATGAGTTATATATTTAGCGCTATGCCCACCATTCTTTCAGTTCTAATTTTAGAGGGCAGGGGACAACTCTGGCACTATTGTAGCCTTGTCTAAATTTAATATAGTTGAGCAGCTGATGATTATCAGAGAGATTGCCTTTTTGCTCCTTCAGGAATTTTTCACTTAGGAAAAAAGTCACTGTGCTACTCTGCTTGGGATATTGTATAGCTGTTGTACACAAGAAAGAAAAGTGTGCTCTAAAATAGCCTTTTTAGCACTACCTCTTAATCCAGTGAAGGTTTTCAGGTACAGTACAGGAAAAGTGTGGTTGGTATGAACACTTTTTCTGTTGAAAGAGTAATAACTTAATGCTGGCATTTGGCATACGCCAATATGCTGGTGCTGCTCCACCTCCATGGCAGTGCTGAGGATCTTCCAGTCCATGAGGTGCCTTGCAGAAGGTGTGAGGAGTGTCGTTTCCCTCTGCTCGTCTGATGCCAAGACACCAGTATGCCACCCAGAGTCATGGTATGAAGACCAGAAGAGAAGCCATTCTAACCCTTCAGTCTTCTTTCCTACAAGATAAAGCCCCAAACAAGCTCCCAGGTTACACCCATGGGTAAGTGTGACTTTTAACTCTTATGTGGTTGAAGGCAGTCTAGACCTCAAGTCTAGTGTTGCTTTTTTATTAAGGCTGTAGTGAGCAATGTTGTCTTGAGTATTGTCTCTCTGAGTCTGTCAGATGATATTTGCCACTGATGTTTTATTGGAAGCGCAGGGACTTGTGGTGCAAGGATGTTTTTTTTAAGTGTTTGTAAGTGATTAGAGGCAGCATACACAAGCATTTTAGTATTAGAAGCAAACTTAATCTGCATAACTCTAGACAGTGTAAAAGACATTCTAAGCAGAGAGTGCTTAATGAATAACTCTGTACAAAGAGGCCTTCTAACTCCCTGTGTATATTAAGCTTTCTGCTTTCTTTCTGAAATATATTAATAGCTTCAAGAAGCCTTATTGATGCTGGCAAGTAAGCTTAAGCAGCCTTCTGAAGTCCCTGACATTCTGTGTACAGCATTAGACTTTTGCATATGGTTCCCCCCCACACTTGAGTGTTTTTAGGTTGGGGTGACTGCAGGTCTCTGAGAAAGCAAGATTGATAAAGCAAAGCAATTGGTGTTATTTCCTATGCATGAAATTGATTAAATGCTTCACTAAATGGCTTATAAATTTGGCTCTCATATTTCTGTCACCCACTGCAAAGATTACAGAAACTCGTCTATAACCATGTTGTATACAATACCAAATTACAAAAGGTTGTAAAAACTAATGTTTTGTTTAAAGTTTTGAGCAGGACCATATGCCTTCAGTGACCTTGAGTAAGCTATTTTAATTCAAAACATTTCAAAGAGTAGAAGTGAAAGAAAAAAAATAATCTGCATAACAAAACTAAACTAACACAATTTAATACCTGTTATTATTGCTGGAAAAATGTTGAATTCCCCTCTACTAGAATTTTATAATTTTATAGGCACTAAGTGTATGCAGCATGAAACCAAAGAAGCTCAGGTTTCCCTAGGCTGAATTGATTGGGTTTTCTTTATATACTCTGTTATCAAATCTATCTGAGAAGGTATACAGTCTCCTTTACTCCTGAACTCACAAGCAGAAGGCACTGGTGGTTTTGACCTCACCAAACCCTTTGTAGTAAAGCTTTATTAATTTCTACATTAGCATGATTTTTCCTTACCTCCCAAAAGGTGAGTAAGAAACTGAGGCATGCATGCTGAGGATCTCAAGATTCCAAAAGCAGGTGGGAACACAGCTTGCTCTTGTACCTGCTGAATTCTTTTTCGTTTGGTGTCCTGTAAACAGGCGAATAACTTTCTGCAGGCTGAGCATTGAGGTATAGCTGTACGAGCATAGTTAGCTGCTACAGAACATGGTGCAGTGTGGATTTCCTGACTATCTCACTCTCACATGGTGTCCTGCACATGCTTAGCGGCTGCTGGTTGCACCCAGAGTTATGCTCTTGGTCCACAGTAGAACAAACTTCTGGTCAATTGAGACTTCTGTTATTCTAAATTCTTGTATGGACTTGTGCCTTGGCTGTCTTGGTATAAAAGTCTGACCTAGAAACTTCAGCTTGCCTAAACCTGTGTAATTGTAAGAAAGGATGTTACTTATAAAGTCAGATATTAAACATACTAGTTATAGCTAGAGACTAGAAAAGGCAAGTTGCTATTATAAATCTGGTAAATACTGCCCTTCCAGCAATCGTAAATCTTACCAGATCCTTTCCACATGCAGCTCCATTTTTATAGATGGGAAAGCTAAGGTTCAGCAAGCGAACAGGCTTTGCCTAGTTTGCAAAGCCTGAGACTCAGCTCTAGCTCTTCTGCTTCCTAGAGATTTAAGAACTCCAACATGGTCTCCTTAGTTATAGAAATGAAGATCTGAAGAGATTAAATGTACTTGAATACATACAAATACTTGAAGCAAAGTTCATAGCAAGCTAGAGTGATTTGGCATGAAATGCAAACGTAAGCATGAGAAAATTATCCATGTTTTAACCATAAATGCCTGTTTTCTACAGGAAAAGCTACATTCTCCTATAACATTTACAAGCCATCGTGTCCCCAGCAAGGATTAACATTTGGCATCGAAGTACTGATCTGGCAAAGAGCTGCCAGTAATGTAATCTCTTTTACAACCAATGACATGCTTAAAGTCTTGACGGACTTGACCTCTGCCCATTGCTAATCCCTCACTTTCTTGCCCATTCAGATGTACATCTTTAAAGAGATGGCACCAAATGTATAGCAGACAGCTAAACTTTAACTGAAGGTGAAACAAGAGCTGCCCAGAGAAAAGCAGGGAGTGGAGGGAACTTGTGTTCCCTACCAACCAGACGTGCTGGGATTTTGACCCCGTTATGGGTCAAAATATGCACATACGCAGTGACTTTTCCTCCTAAGACAGGAGAACACGCCTCTTGTTGAGTGTGGTTATAAGGTATTTGCTTGGTTTACAGGCATACTGAAGAGGCCTAACTTTAATCAGACTCTTTATGCTTACAACCTGGACAGTCCTTGATACCAAAGGATAAAACTTAAAGTAGCTGAAGCTCACACATGGAAAAATGATGTATAAAGAAACTTTATATTTTACTGATTCCATTTCTGAACTCCCCATTCAGGCGTTTGGTTGAAAAACCAAAGTGATAGATTTACACTATGCTCAGAGAAAATAACAGTCAATCCAGAAAGATTCCAGCTGTCTTTTCTTCCATTTGTATGACAACGAGTCCTGGGACACACGCCAGCTCCCCAGATATTGCTGCTCAGCAGTCTAGTTATTCTAACTTCTGGCAACTGGTTATTTGACCTTTTGGTGGCTTGTCATTTTAATATCACTTTCTCTATGTGGATAATCTAGTGGGAATCCCTCCTTTATAATGCAACAGTCTATACATGGTGATTAGCCAGAACAGTGAAGTATTGTGCTGTTAAGTCCAGCGTTGAGCCACAGCTGAGGAGCACTTATTGTGGTTGGAAAGCACAAAAATATGGTTTAGTCTCCTGCTAGTGAATTAGTGGTCCCCGAGCACTGGCAGAAAAGTCTAATCTTTTCTATGCTGTGTGTTATGTACCAGTTTTTGGATTGCTCTCTAAAGCCATGTGATAGCAATCTTCTCCCAGATGACTGCAGCCCTGGCTCTGAAGGGGACACAAAGCACGCATCAGCTGAGTAGCATCAGCCCTCAAAGCTTTTGCTTCCTTATGGGTGATGGGTTACACCACTTTTGTGTAAGAAACCAGCCAGGTGTAAAAACTTATCTGTATTCTTCTGTCCCATTACCAGTGATTACAGAGTGGCATAAAAGCCAGTGGTGTCGTCTGAATCCCATAGAGATCCTTCAGTGAGTGCCCTGTACTGTTGGATGAGGGTTTCTTTTCATTGGCTTCCAAAGCAGCCTAAAAGCGTCTCAGAAGAGCCTGGTGTCTCTAGACAGTCTAATATTCTGATGCTGTACTCAGTGAAAAAGCATGTGAGCAATCCAAACAAAACAAGTGGCCGTATATCTTTAATTTAAGGCCGTATTCCATTGTAAATGCTAGGCCCACAATGAGCAGTCAGGGCAGAAAAGGATCTTAGGCAATGGTGTATTCAGTCCGACATGGACTTAAGTAGATTTCAGAGTAATCCATTATGCATCAAGTGTTTAATCGACATAATTAATATTTTTAAGGGGAGCCATTTACACTGTATGTTCTATACGCATTATTTACAATTTCAACAGTAACAGTTAATGCTCTGTGACAAACTGTATTGTTTCCAGCTTGTTATCCATTCATAACAAGGTCAATCTATTACCATTATTTTTGTGAATGTAGCTGTTACCTTGAGGCAAAAAGTTAATTGTAAATTACAGAGGAGGGATTGAGTTTTTTCAACTGTACTCACTGTAATGTATGATAATGGTGCTATTTTATGAAACATTTACATTTAAAAGCATTTTGTTATTCATATCAGACGTGCTGGACAAATTCACTTCCAAACTTTTCAAGAACTTAATGGGAAGAGCCATTTGAGAGGATGCAGCTGAGCATTTCATAACTGCAGCAGTTAAAACCAGATGTGGTCTCATCTATTTTTCCTCTGTCTGCGACTGATCCCTCTGCCATTACTGTCCAACACAGCTCTGAGAGATGCTTAGTGCTCAGAAGCTGGAGCAGATATGATTGTAAATTAGACCAACACTTTAGCTCTTGCATCACAAGAGCAGTCTGTAAGAGATGCATCTTAAGATTTTATTCAGCCTCTAATCTACACAAAATACATAGAGCGTTTTGGGTTTTCTTGCACAATTTCTACTGTTGCCTGATTCCCTAGGAGACAAAGTCATAGTATATTTCTGCCCTGTCTTGTTTGCTCTCACCTGAGCAAAAACCAAAATGCATGTGGCATTGTTGCTTCCTCAGCTCTGTTTCCCAGATCTCAGTAAAAGCTGTCATTCATAATGCTATGCAGAAAAGGAGAACCATCTTAAAACCCTTCCCACGTAATTTTAATGATTCACCTCAAGGCGAAGCCCATGAGCTTTCCATTGGTATGTATACTTATCTATCTGAATGGAGAGATGATACCACTTAGTCCAGTGCTTCTGCTGAGTCCCAGATGTGGCAGTTCTGTCCTCTTCTTTGGTTTCCGTGTCAATTGTCTTCTGCATTTGTGCTTTGAATGAGGTGACTGACTTAACCACATTTCATTCTGGTTTCAGTTATAAAACTGACACTGAATCTTCACAATCACTTCCAGAATAATAGAATATAAACTTGTGAGCACTGAATATCTTGAGCTTTGTAAAGAGAGCAAGATGATGACACTGAATAGATGCAGAAATGTATTTCTGGTAGCACAGGAGTAAAAGAAGTATCTTAGAGTTCTATCTTCCTTCCTCTATTGTGGAATAAGCAAGTGAAGCATGTTGGGAAACTTGTCTACATGATCCTATAAAAATGTGTTCTAACTTCTCAGTGATGGAGTTTGTGGTATGCTAGTGGTGCTTGGGTGAAAAGAAATTGATTTCCTCTGAAATTTTATGGGGAACAATTTAAATTATCTGTTGTTCAAGCATCCAAATGCTCACTTGAAAAATCTATTCCTTTCTTTAAGTCCTAATGAAAAATAAATTTGTCAAGCTTATGTCTTCTATCTAAAAGACTTAATATGCTGAATCAGACCAGTTTTGTTGTTGTTTTTTTCACCATGCAGTCAAACTTGTAGGCATTGTCAAGAAATAGCATATCTAGCTTGGGAAGGGTTAAGCACCATTATTTCTGTGGTCTCCATCACTGGTAGCATGTTCAAAGTGCACAAAGCTCAAGACATGTGCATTCTTCGTCCAATAACTTGTCCAGTAATTGGTATATTGATTGCTAATGTCATCATGTTTTAGTATATATAAACCCTCTCACTCTATCATACAGCCGCCAACAATCCAAGAAGTCATTGTTTATTCATTGTAACTCCCAAACTGGCTGTGTCAGATTCTGCTTGAGGCCTTGCTGATAAAAATCAGCAGATGATTGGGCACACACATTCTTAACATGGCTGACCCATGACATCTTAGGGCCAGCAGGGAGCCTGTCATTATGTGTACAATGCTCCTCTTTCTTTCCCCTTATCTATTCCCAGATGACTTTGAGATTTTTATTAACTCATTAATGACTGAAGATGTCATTAAAGAAAGTGGAGGGATAAGAGGAGGACAGTGAAGAAGGACATTTTGTTTGTTTGTTTGAAAGTGGAAAGCAGAGAGCCATTGGCTCCAGATAAGGAAAGACAGAGCTTAAAGTCAAAACTGAAATAGAACCAGGGAGAAGACTGTTCATTTATTATGGTGCCTAAAGCTAAGCCTTGGAGGGAGAACAGTGGGGAAAACATTATTAGGCCACTTTTGAAATACAATTAACAAGGGAGGGAGGGATTTCTCCACAAAAAGAAACAGCCAAAAAAAGGCTGCTCAGGTTTATGTAGTACAACTGGTAGTCTTTGCAGGCACGGTGGGATGTGTTCCTGGCACTGTCTAGGTGTTCAAATTACTGAAAACAAAACTCATTCCAAGCATGCATTTTATCAAATGCCTTTAAAGTGTGCTACTTTATACAGGAAAATAGTTTGCTTTTTGTTAGTTTTTCTTGTAAATACGTCAATTGAACAGATACTGAACACCATTATACAGTAATCACACCTGCAGTTCTTTTCCATATTTTCTTGCGTCCTAAGAATTCTATCTGTAAATGTAGCAAACTGTTGGATGTAAGTATGCATATTTCTGTGGGTAGGATTTGATTGCATTAAAATGTACATTTGGTGCAGTACTTTCCAGTGAGTTTGCTCACAGCCAGCTTCTGATCCTAAGGCAGTCAGTCATTAAGCTTCCCTTGAATTCAGGATAAATGATTAGTCCCAGACTATGTGTTTATCTTCCATTTTAAAATATTGCCTATTTTTTTAATTTCTCTTCAAAAGATCTCACATTAGATATTTATACTGGGATCTGGATTCATGTGACAGAGGCTTTTTTCCACCCAAAATTTTCTATAATCTGAGGCCTGTTGGTTTAGAACCAAGGACTTAATATTTTGAGGATTGGAATTTTATTTTAATTATTGCCGTTTGTAGATTGACTGAGGAACAGTAAATGCTCTTCTGTCTCAGGCAGCTGCCCTCCATATGGTTGCTGATCTCAACCTAGAAATCTACAATGTGATTGTAGTGGCACTGGGTGTTACAGTGACATAGATCTAGATGTCATCTGCATTGGCTCGCCTTTAATAATCTTTGTTTCAATGTCTGTCTTTTTGATGAGTGGGAGAAAGATGAGCATGTTTCCCTGAAGGACCCCCAGCTATTGATATAAAGTAATAGGAAAAACTCACTGTGTGGGACTACGAATCAGTACGTCCAACTAAAGTGGCCATCTGCTTATTGCATCTTATAAGCTGCAGATTGTGGCTCCGCAGTCGGGCATGGCAGTCTGACCTTATGGGCAGGCAAAAAAAAAAGAGGATGGCATGAACACATCAGCATTTGCTGCCCTAATCAGCTATGCCTGACTTAAATCAGGCATACCTCATGCACCTTGTTGCAAGGAAGCTTTCCTTCCCCCTCAGGTTCTGGCATGCAGGCGCTATCCCATTGCGTGCTGAAGTGAGAACCTGTGATGAATCTCTGGGTAATGGACTGTTGCTTTGACAAACTGCTCCTCTAGTGAAACACATGCCTGTCTTGGTGACGATAATAGCAAAGTGCGGATTTTGTGGAAGAAATAGAGGCTTTGAGGGCTGCAGCACCAGACTCCGAGTCTATAAATTGCTGGACTGGGATGTTCAATGCCTTTTAATATTTTCAAACATCCAGTAGAGTAATGAAAAAACTGTAGGACTATCCTGATGTGAGACCTCGGGAGAGTTGTTTTCAGAGATCATGGGAGCTCACAACTTGTTTAAGAACATGAAGTCCTATCCAAGTAATAGCTGGAAATAAGTTGCTTGATTTTTCTGTCCCCAAAGACAAATTCTTGTAATAGCAAAAGTGTAAAATCCAACAAAGAGAGGCTTGATACTTTCAGATGCTGCAGCCACTTCATACTGGAAAAAAGGCATACTGACAGTGAAACTATTTGGGGTAAATAATGAGGACAGACTTCCCAGAAATAAACTGGCATGGATTTGGCCATGAGATGTCAGATTTGTAACTTGGGAAATGAAAGCTTCTGTATACTGGAGAGCAGGCCCTACTCCGGCATGGCAATTCAGCCTCCAGAGCCGCAGGGATTTCTTTATAAGCAGTGGTATATTAAATGTGGAATCGGGTAGGCCAAAGGGACAGCAGTAAAACAGACAACGTGCAGTGACCAAAAATGAGCTCCAGCCAGACACGCTAATTACTTATCGGTAATTTTGTTCTCCTATGGAGTTGGTTATTACCTCTTGCTCCTGGAAAGAAAACGCTTTTTTGTCACTTCAGTTTTGCATCCAGTATTTTTTTCCAGTTTAACAGGAGCTAGGCAGAATGCAGTTTTTGTCTATTTACCTGGTTCAGTACCTTTATCGATGTAGAGGCAAGGGGTGAATTTTTACACTGTACACATCACTGGCGTGGGCTGAGGAAGAGCACTTTTAGACAGGCCTAGGTCAACAAAACAGATTCATCCATCACATCTGCCAGAATGGAAAGATAGTTGTCTCAATGCTCGGTCAATCTGAGACCTTTCTGCTGAGTCAACTGACAAGACTGCAGATATTTGTGACAACGAGGATGCTTATCCCCTGGTAAGCGGACTGAAGACCACCTACATGTTTGGCAGTGGGTCTCCAGCTGAGGAAGCCTTCAGTTGCTCTGGCACATCAGCACACTGCTGTTTACAGTCATCTTCTCTTATAAGTTGGGCTTCATTACCAAAAACTAAACCAGAATAAGACAAAATAACAAAAGGAATTCTGAGGTGATAATGGAGGAAGGTGTGAGAGCCAGTAGAAAGTACAGTAAAGAACCCCATGACAAGTCATGATAAATGGGTCGTTATAAAATTCATGTTTAGGCTGCACCAGGCTGGGGATAATGCCATTCGTCATGGCAACACTAGGGCACTAATGAGCCCTCATTGCATATTCATGGCTGTGGTGCCTCTCTGCCTCCCTCCCACCCCGACCCAATGCCTGGTAAATATCTCCACCTCAAGCTGAAACTCGACTTAGGCTGCTTTTTTTTATTTGTTATGTTGCAGCAATTACACTGTAAAAGTGCTGCACAAGATTGATTGCTCTGATCTGTAGTTCAATTGTAAATTAGAATACACATCCCCCTGGGGACACACGGCCCCTATTTGTGATTAAGAAAAAAGCCCCATAATAGACTAATAGCTAAAGTTCTCTCTTTTACTTTCAGGCAATTAGCTTGATGAAATGGCCTCTTTTTGTGTACCCTGGAAGTGTAAACCGATATCATAATGAAGTATATGATGTTTATTCTATTATTTTCACCTTGCCATGTATGCAGGAATGCATAAATAATGGCTGCTTTGTCTAGTACATTTACTGATTCAGAAGTAAACTATGTCTTAAAGATGCAGCGTAAGATCCTGCAGCCTTACGTAAACCAAACACCTTGACCAGTCCCTATGAAAACTGAGGTTCTGCCTAAAGAAATTGGAGACTGTTTTTAGCCAGGTGATTAAATACTGCTCACAAGACACTTTCATTTGTAAAGAACCTTAATTGGAAAGTCCTCCTAATAACCTTGTGAGTAAAAAATCAGGTGTCTCTATTCTACAGAAAAGAAAACTGATGGGGAGGTGTTGAACAGGTTACACAAGCCCACACAGGACCCCCTCAGTCAGTCAGTGCTTAAGGAATCCTAGCTCCATGGGCATTTTTCAGGCAATCAGGAAAGCCCTTTCCTCTCCTGTAAATTAATACTGTCTTGGATGGTTCACAGAATGGCTCTGACCTCAAAGATGGAAAACTCTGATGTCATGGTTGCCTTCATTCCATGAGACATAGGTGGTTAAAGCTCTTTCATCTGAATCCGAGGTGGATATGGTCATGCATGTGTTCAGTATCGTGTGTTGGATGCTGGTGTTCCCAAGGCTCTCTGAGCTGTCAGTCTGGGGAAATGAGTCGTTGTGCAGTGGCCTTATAGCACAGTGCTGGTGTTCATGTAGTTAAGCTTGAGATATTTAGCTGGGAAGAAAACTGCCATATGCTGATAGTTCTGTGCATACCTGCTTTGTGACAAGAGGTGTTTCTTGAGTAGCATTTCATTTTGGGACAGGAGTGTATTTTAAGAGAATTCTTCACCCTGCATTCTGTGCTTCACAGCATGCGAGTCCTTTTGTGTGAAATTAAACTAGGTGATGCAGTCTGGAAGCTCCAGCAGTTGGTTAATGGGCATTCATCTGACAGGAACACACCAGAGCTCAGCCAAACAAACCTCTGGCCTGCGGTGTGACCTGGGGCAGGTTCCTGCTCTTTGGAGCACAGTGTGGATGTCCCTTTATTTACCTACTTGCCAAGTGAGGTGTAGTCCATAAATTGTTATCCAAGGAGTTAGGAGAAGATCAAATAGTATGGCTGGGAGGTCATGTGAAATAGCCTGGAAAACTTGCATGAGAAAATGCCCTAATATATGCTTAATATATATTGTTATACATGGTTCATCTACAATAGAAATAATTTCATTGAGTGTGTGAAAGAGGTTCTGTCGTGGAATGCAGCAGTTCGGAAATGTTTTGTTAAGAAATGCTACTGATGCAAACCTTTTAAAGGTAACACTGCACATGGCTACAATACCATATTCTGTTTAAACTTGTTCATCATTGTCTTCTTGCATGACAGCCCTGGCATTTAAAATATGTTAGGGGTGACACAATACTTTCACCTGGTGCAGGCATATATCACTGGAAGGATGTTCTCATAAACAAAGTGCTGCAGGCGATGATCTTATCGTTCTCGTCTTCCTTCTTCTCAGTTCAGTTCAATGACAAACACGTATTTCTCTTCTTTGCTCTCTTTTCTGGTCTGGAGCAGCAGGTGATGTTGCAGATCAGGAATGACAAGCACTAGTGGTGGCCTGATAGGGACAAGCAGCAGAATGGCAGTGAGCATGTGATGTTTTGTAATGCTTGGGCTGATGTGCTGATTCTACATCATGCTGCAATTTTACAGCATGAGCAAAAGTTTACTCATGTGCATGCCTGCGCATGTGGTTTTTGAGAAAGACATAGAGCAAATTAGAGCGTTCATATGTAATTAGTTCACTATTAGTGTAGTTCAGCCAAGGCGATAGGCAGGCAGTAAACTCTGAGATAGCTCAGAGATAAAAGGACCGAGGGTGCTCTGGGGAGATCTGGAAGTAATAGTTCAGAGGAGAAATTCCTGACAAATTGAGCAGACACCTTGAGATGTTCCTGCCCCGCACCATTATCATTGCACAGTATGGCTGTGCACACCATCCCTGTGTCGTCTGCCCTGTCCCCTGCCCGAAGCCTAACCCTTCCTGGCATCTAGGGCTATTTCACCTTGGATAGCCCACTTCTAAATAACTTAAGAGTTAATCATCATTTTTGTTTTAACACGTTAGTCTGTGAACTAAAAGTGGCTGAAATTCCCTGCTCAGACTTCCTGTCCTGCTTGTGGCAGTGTAAGAAAAATAATGCCCTGTCCTTGGAGGCAATCAGGGTCAGGCTGGACTGAGCTTGGGGCCCCCGATCGAGTTGCAGATGTCCTTGTTCATTGCATGTGAGTTGGACTAGATGACCATTAAGGGTCCCTTCCAATTCAAAGGATTCTAGGATTCTATTCTGTAAGGAAAAAAAGACTATCATCTGTGTGGAGGCTGGAACACCTCCAGGTATTTATCTAGAAATGTAGATGACAGTGTCTAATAAAAAAAAGTTATCACTTACTGTGTGAACTCTGAAAGAAACCCAGACTTGAGTTCCAGTATGTGCAACCTCTATGAGAATGTATTTCACTAAATCTGTGCACTACTGAGAATGACGTTAGATTTTTCTCTCATTTTGTAGCTAGTAGAGAAATACTTCATCCTATCCTCTGGGAGTTCTTAAGATTTCGTTTTTCCGACTAATTCTGTGACCAACCAATATGTTTAAAAGTAAAGGAATAAGCACCAAATTATTTTCTTCAGTAATCTCAAAATATTTCATTTTTTTTGCTTTCATATAGAAATTAAAATTTTAAACAAAAGCATATTTCAAAGCCAGTGATAATTTAGAAGAATATCTATTGAGACACTTTATTTTGAAATATGTTTAACTTCTTTTCAGTTGGAAAGCCTCTTGAAAACTGATTTGTTCTCTCCAACCCTATTTGCCTGTTTGGCATGGTCCCATATGAAGCTCTCGTGGAAAACCCCAGACACAGACCACATATAGCATCCAGTATCTCACAGTGGTTTTGTTTGGGATGGATTCTGAGGAGGAATAACAGAACTTTGTCCCCCAGCACTGATCTAAATTATTTCTGTTAACATAAAAATGTTAGGAAGCTTTGCACAGCTTGCCCGCTTTCTTAGCCAGTGTGTGAGTTTGAGTTCCACTGCACATCCTGCTATTAGAAATCCATCCTACAAGTTGCATGAAACCAGAAAGGTATAAAAGGAGCTGTACTCATTGAGTTCTAAAGCTTTTCTTAATACAATTATATTTTTTGGTTGTCTGTGGCAGAGAGTATCACAATTTAACTGTATTGCATAACAAATATTTCTTAATACGAATATCCTTGTATTAAAGTGAGCAAACATCTTCCTCTTCGGAACGTTCTTCACATTGCTTGTCATTCTATAAACCTCTGCCACCTCCTTTCCTAGAGTTCTAAATATATGCAGTTTTTTTAATGTGGAAGCAGATGCGTAGTTACCCACAAGACAACAATCAAACAACCGTTGCTACTGAGACTGAAACTCTTCCAAAAATTAATTTAAAATAATCCTAAATGTGCAGATATCCAATGATCAGGCAGATCTGTAAAACCTGCCCCGAGCAAAATCATGCAATTAGAATAATGCTCATAAGTGTTGGACTCTTAAAACTTTAATAGATCAATTTAATGGAAGGAGTTATTAAAATTTGTATTTGATTTGCATTATTACAACACTTAATGCACTATGCGAAGTTGAGTTCATGAGAGAAGTACAGCACAAACCAGATTCTCACTGAGTTGGAGCTTTAAAGAAAGACCATCTTCTGCCTGAATTTTCCTTAGTTTTATTGCTCTTCTAAATGGATAAAAACACCTATTTTATCATAGAAATGGCTAGGCAAATTGCTTGAGATTGATATAAAGCCTCAGAAGAGTGATTTGAGGAACAAAAAAATCCTTCCCAATGTTGTATTTCATGTATGAGAAGTGGTGGTGTTCTGATCATTACTGCTATCAAAACACATTCAGCTGCAGAGTTTCTGTAGATGATTTAGAAAAGAAGTGTTCCATGTGTGGTAACAATTATAAAGAAATTCGTGACTCTTTAGCAGGCATTCCTTGGTTTATTTGTTTCAAGCAGACTAATTTCTGCATCTCTGTGTGACTTCTGTTGGACACTTACCATCCCCAGTGCGTTTATAAAATCACCCATTTCATTAGTGTTCCATCTTCAGCAAACCCGTTGCACAAACATCTTCCATAATCCAGTGGAAATCACAAACTGAAGTAAACAGAATTTCCATCATTCCCAAAGATTTTGGAATAATCCTGCAAGGGTTGTGTGTATAAATGCATATACAAATACAAATAAAAGCCATGTAAAACCATAATCTCAAAGTGGAGCAAGGAATGCAGTGAACTTGGTTTTATTTCTGTATTTTTTTTGTATTCTTTAGAACCCCCATGAAGGGATGTGCTCCCCATGACCCTCATGCATGTCATCAAATTCAGTGTTTCAGTGTTTAGACTTGAGTTGATTTAAACTACTATAGAAGTGCTCTGAGTATTTCAAGGCAGCTCAGATGTTCAGAAATGGTCTGTGTGTACAAAAATTCTGTCTTTTAGAAGAATTGTGCCAATGAATTGGAAAAAGGAGAGTAGTTATATTAAAAATAGAAACAGTGTCCTGTAGAAAAAAGTATTTTCTACTTTCTGAGCTTACTATATGGTTTAAAATCCAATAATCAGACTCCTAGCAGGTGTAAATCATCACAGGAATGATGCTGTGATGCTTTATATGATATTACCCAACTGTCTTGCTGGTAATTAAGAATATCCTCGATGGAATAAGGACCAATGACAGAAGAAAGTGCAAGTTGGTATTGTCTCAGCACGCAGAAGTGGTAGACAGAAATATTCATGTGCATAATCTTACACCTTGCCTACACATGATACCCAGTGGGCTGAAGTAATAGCTTACAGTATAATCTTGGAAAAGGCACTTCTAACAAGCTGAAAGTCTTATGGGTTTTCTGTAAGTTTCTCATAATTATACATGGCAATACAAAATGAAAATAAACTAACAGACATGCATTTAGAAAATGTTTCTTTAAAATTGTTTCTTTGAGCTTCTGTTAAAAATCCAGAGCATGCTATACTCAAATGTTTTTCAAGCCTTGTTTTTTTTATTTCATCCAAAGAAAATCAGCATCTCTTATTTTTCCCCATTTCTTTTCATAGGTTTCTCTGTATTCCACAGCCCAGGGAAACAAATGCAATTTCTATGGTTGGTACCTTCTATGGAAGGTAATGAAGTCAACCTGATAAAATGCAGCAAACCTTTGTGCTGAATTTCTACTGTAAGTTTCAGGGGAAAACTGAGATGTCTACCTCTTAATGAAATAGTCACTTCCATGAAGATCCATACAAGCCATACTGTCTGCTGTAGTACTGTTCCTTTAACCTAATGAGTCTTTCCCAAAATCAAACTTTTCATTGCAAGGTAGATGCTTCCTCTCCTCAGTGCATCTCTTTGGATTATTACAGGAAGTTTTCTTATTTAAACAGCCTCTTTAAGGAGGCGTCTGTTTTGAGATCTGTAATCTCATGGCTGGAATCTCAGATATAGATGAAATGTGCTCTGACCTATGCATTCTGCTCATAGCTTTCCTAGTATTAAACGGACTTCTCAAATCACTTGGTTTTTAATTCAAATCAAGTTGCTCTGGGAGTGGCAGGTCTAAATTCCATCTAAACAGTTATATTGCTGGTCATCTGTTCCCTGTTTTCTCACTTGCATTATGATGATCAATTTTGCTTCTGCTATCCCAAAAAGAACTTCAGGAATAGTCGACAGGAGGGAAAAGCACAGTGCATAACAATGAATAATGTTTGGAAGCATGTGTTGAAAGTATCCTGTAAGAATCATGAAGACATTAAAAGGCCAAACACAACAGATGAAGATGTGCACACAAAAGAAGTCTTAGGAAATCTTTATTGCAGGTATTTAAAAGGTATTTCTAGATCAGATGAAGTAAAGAATTAGGGAATATATGACTAGCATTTATCTCATGTATGTTGTATAAGGCAGAAAGTACTGTGTAGTAGAGGTCACAGATCAAGAACCACTATCTAAGGCATCAAGTGCAAGCATATTACAATCAGAAGACTTTTTCTGAGGTGTGGAAAAAAAAGTAATAGAAATACTTAAAACCATCAAAACCAAATGTGGATGGCTCTGTGCAAAGCTTCAGGGATGTCCCTCTGGAAGCTCTGCTCAGGCAGTCTCATCTCAACAGCTGCACAGTCTAGCCAGGGAAATATTGAATATTAGCATTTTTCTGAAGCTACTTAATGTATTAGGCTCTTTTTTTGACCTATTGGTATCCTGAGTTCTCTTGTAACTTCTCTTAGCTTTTTCTGCCCTTTATTAATATACAAGTACCCACATATGCGGACTGGTGAGGTGCTATTTTGTATAGAGAGTAAATGGTGACCTGCCTATTAAATGATCAAATGGTCAAATGATATCTTTTGTGGGCCCAGTGAACTCAACTCAATTTATGCACATTGGTGTTTTGCAAATCTCTGGAGTTTTATTTAGCAAACCAGATGTGCCAATGGGGATGCAGGTGACCTCACCGCTGAAAATCAAGTATTTTACATATTGCTCTCCTGCTGACAGTGAGAGAAGCCTCAATCACTTAGCTTTTCACACCTACAGCTCATGTAGAAGTTGTAAAGATGTAAGTGATGTTAGGAATAGAATCTGTGTTTTGGACACAAACTAGTTGTGTTTAACAGGTAAAGCGCAAATCCACATTGTGACTCAGATGTATTAGCTATAACCCTTCCTTAGCCTGTGAAGAATTAATTGCATCCAAGGAAGCCTACCTCAAGGAATTTCTCATTCTTTTGGCAGAAGTGATGGTTCAGCTAAAACTTTCCCCTGCAGGGAAAGCCCCATGGCTTTTTCTTGGCTGAGCAGTGCTGCAGATAGGAAGGAGTAGGTTTGTCTCCTCCTGCCCAGCCTACAGCAATCAGGAGGTGGGCAATGGTGATGGGATGGGAAAAGGGTTGTGCTGGCACTATGTTCCTAGAGGAGTGGAGATGTGGCAGAGCACTGACACGCACCCAGGGCAGCTATGTGACATTCAGCTGTGGGCTGAGGAAACCGGTTTGTTGTTGCATCGCTTAACATGTGATCTCAGGCCAGAATGAGGTGCACCTGTGGGTGCAAGAGATAAGATTGCATCATGAATGCTGTACTCGGGTTCTACAGAATTTCTTGTTTTCAGCCTCAGCTTGAAAAACGTGGTGGAATTCTCAGTTACCAGTACTCTTTCATAGATAGTCCAACCAAAGAAAACAAAGCATCTCTCCCTGCCTGATTACTGCCAGAAGGTACCAGGGCCCCAAAATAGATGGGAGCTCCCATAACGCAGGACTCCTTGAACTCAGAACTATATGAACATGAAGAAACATGTCCTTAGCCAGAATTATCTAAGCCATGAATGAAGTTTGTGAATATTTGTCTAACAGCACTGCGTTATATCCTAAAAGTATATTTTGAGTGTAGTTGAGAACAGTGGTGTGTATGATTCGAAGAGTAACCAAGTATGTTAAAACATGTATGAAAAGCACAGAAGAGACAAGAGAAGGTATTGATAAAGGCAGGAGAAAAAAGAACACCTGCAGGGACAGCTAGAAGGATGGCAAGTGTGATAGGTCAGATGAATCAAAATTGTTTATAAGATGGAAAAATGTATCTGCGGCATTGAACCTTTCATTCTCTCCAATGTTACAGTCCTTTTTCTACTGTCTTTATGCAGATGGAGCACTGAGGTTCTCCAGATATTCTTTTTCCTCCTATATAAGATGTCCTTTATGCTTTGATGAGATCACTGGTATATTAGTTCAATTCATTTTTTCAGAAAGAATCCAGGACCCGCAGTGAGGTCATGACTGTAGTAATGTCTGAAAGGATGGTTTTATGGAGGAAAGAAGTTGTTGTCCTCTCCTTTAGTAAAACACTAAGGAAATTTGTGGCTCTCAAGTGTGTTGGACAAGTTAAGGTTTGTTTATTTTTTCAGTTGTGTATTTTTTGCAGAAGGCAGCCAGCTTCATACTCTTATTTCCAACGTAGTGCATAAATCCAGGCATGAAGGGAAAGCATCCTGCAAAAGCTGTGCTCCGTTTTAATTTGAAAACCTGGTAGTTTCCCAGTCATACAGTCAAATGGAATTATTTGTGGAAAATCAGACTCCTCTTATGAGCTGAATATCACAACATTAGACCCTCATCATTCAGAGGGTGGGTGCTTTGCTGAGAATGTCATAGCTCCCTTGTTCAAGGAGAAAAATCCTTGGGGCATCCCCAGTCCCATGGTATCGCTTTTTAATATGAAGCATCTGTGCCTCATTGATCAGTGGAAAAATGCCAGATAAGGATTTAGACAGTGACATTTCCGGCAATGACAGCAATTTGGAAGTGCCAAACTTTCACTGTTGTTCTGATTTTACCTCTGGTCTTTTCCACTTTGTTTGTAAACTGAAGTGGCAAGGCTTTATGGTATGATTCTGAAAGGACTCTAGATGGATTTAGTACTTGAAAGAAATAAGTGGGCAGAAGGAATAATATGCTTTGCCTTTACCATGATCAGTGTATTGTATTTTAATGTGCTCTAATGAACTTAAAAATGACTCCCCAGTGTGCTTGCTCCTTAGGTCATAGGGGTTATTTCGAGTTTGCTGTCTTCCTGGATTCTTGAGATAATTCCCCCTGGATTTGTTGGGTCAACAACAAAGTGGAGATAACAAATACACTGCTGCTTTAAGCCAGTGCTATGCTTTCTCCTTCTTTGCTGTGAGGATTTATGCGTGCTAACAGTTACACTGCTTGTAACTTAACAACTTCAGGGTATCTGTGACACACAATGTAAAACCAGTTCTCCTTTCATACCTAGAGACCAAACAGCCTGGATAATCTGGGACAGATGCCACAGGTTTCATTTTGCTCAAAGTTTGAATGTGTTAGTTATCCAAGAGTGGGAGACTAATTGCAACATTGATAGTGATAGGGAGCCATGTGTTCTAAATGCCATTACAAGCCAAAAAGAGCCCACCTTTAGGTGACAGTAATATGCACAGCTACAGAAAGTCTACATGGCTATGGTTGGTCTTCCAATTTAAAAAGGCTAATAAATAATTCTTAATGGTCTGTGGCTTTCTGCGTATGAATTGTCACGTTTTGGCAGGCTGAGGGAGGTGAGGAAGCAGGTTACATTGCATTGTTTGAAATTACAGGGTTTAAAATTGTTTAAACGATAAGCAGCTAGGGTTTCCACACCAGATTTGAGACATTTGTTCTCTTTTATTTGTACTAAAATTTCAGCTTGAGCTCACATTGTCATGCTATCCGGACTGCTTCCCAGACAAGCTAATTTGTCTACCTGTGTTCCATTTTAGGCCCTGGTTTTAATTTGAGGATGATTCCTGCTAATACCAAAGACTGGAGAGGACATCCATTAAAAGTCTACACAGCAATTGAAATGGAAAATTCCAAAAGAAACCCCATTAGAGTTTTTCTCCATCAAATCAACATTACAGACTTCTTATGCATTTCTTAATTAGACATTGATATTAACTGGACTGTTGCATGATTTAGATCTAGCTCTTAATCTCAGCTATTCTATGCTGCTGTAGTTTTTATGACATCCAACTAGCGACTGCTTTATGCATTAATCTATCTGGAAAACCACCTTCACATTTTTTGTCTTTTTTTAGAAGAATAAAGGCCCCAAGAAGGAAATGAAAGCTTTTGGGTTCAGCCATTAGTAATTTTCTGCTTAGTATTTGAAAAATTGCTTATTTTAATTGCTTCATAGAAGAAAAAGATATCAAAGCTAACGTTCTTTCTCTCCAAACTTTGTAATTATTTCTCTCAGACTCTTATTTGAAATGCCTTGAAAGGATTTTCATTGAAATGTAGATTTCTTCTCTTTCAAAAGTACTTCTATTCCCTCATGTTTCTTTCCTCTTTTTTTTTCCTAGTGACTTCCTCTCTAGTTTTAGGGCAAAATACATGGAGTCCAGTCTCTGAGCAGGGCAGCACATGTCACACAGATGTCACTTCAGTGCCATCTTCTTTAAAACTAACTCTCCTGTGGTAGAGAACATGATAGCAGCCAGCTGTTGGGTCCTCAGCATGGTGTCCTCAGGCGTACTCTGTGCAGTGAAGTCATAGGTGTTAGACTAGGTGCACCAGAGTCCTGCTCCTTCTGAAAGTTGCTATGGGATTTGCTTCTTAATAATCACTACCAAAATCAGGGGAGCCTAATGGAAGAGTTTTATAAAGGTTTTGTGTCTGCTGGTTAATCTAAGTTTGGGGCTTGTGATAAAGTCTGGAGACAGATAAATTCTGTATAGTTTCAGGTTCTGTTTGCAGCTGATTAATCCCTCAATATCCCAATCTGGGATGAAATTTGCTAGCCAAACCCTGTTGTTAGTTCTGCATTGTATATAAACACCAGCACAGAGACTCAGACCTATGTTGGCCTCATCAGTAATCCCTGATACCAATAGAGCAATTGTAACAAGTTCTTTATTTCACCTATAAGTTTTCAGAGAACATTATTTACTCATAGATTATGATCTGGTCAAAATGATCTATACATTCATTATGTCTGGAGTGGGCTTTCATAACTCACACTATCTAAGAATGAGGCAAAACTCACATTTGTTTATAGTGCAGCAGTTCTGCTCAGCAAAAAAGGCACAGAGGAAATACTGTCCTATGCGCCCTGTGCTCTGCTCGGGGTCCCAGGTGATTTCTCATCCCAGCTCAAAAGCATTTTTGAGAGCTCCACAAGAGTAGGGTCCTGTCTGCTTTGGAGAACCCCTCAAAATACAGCTGTTCTGTCTGCAAAGTGGCTCTGCAAGCCTTCCTCTACTGTGGCTGGGCTAGGGGGAATCTTCCCAGTGGAACAAAACCTTTTGAGAAGAAAAGGTTGAAATGGAGGTAAAGCTTTCTCAGTATCAGGTTTTACGTGTGTTTTTTGCAAGAACACAAAAGGAAGAAATAGAACAAGAAAATGAGTTAGAGGAAGATGGAGAGATGGTCTGTTAAGCAAGGCTACTTTTTTACTCTCTGAATTTACAGTCCTGATAGACATCTTTATTCAAAATTACTCTTTTTTTTTTATATTCAGATACTACAGTTTTCAATACTAGGCCCTAGATTTGTCTGGACAGATTACCTTCTTATTCTCACAATGAAACTTAATTATCCTTTTGATATCTTCAGGTACTTTCAGTTATTTCCTGATCTATTTCTGAGGACAGGGAGCAGCCATTGGTCAGTCAGTAGTGCAAGAACTCCACCTCCCTGCTTGTCATGCTTTTTTGAAGGCAGAAGCTTTTTGGCCCTGGGTTTCCTCTAGAAAAATTTTAAGGGCATTTTTCTCTGATCTACCTTTGCTGAGCTTTCTGACTGGGCAGAGACTTGTCATTTTCTCAGCACCTTTCTGTGTATTACTTGGAAGCACCTAGTGTGAGTAACTCACCTGGAATCCACAGAGGGATATATGGATGATTCATCACTCAGGCAAGAATAAGCCCTCATGAAATCCAGAATGGAAATAACTGCATGGTTTCAAACATCCTGTATAACTGCTGTTGCAGCAGGAAGGAATGCATCTGAGTAAAGTCAAAAGGACTAAATAAATTGGTTCAAAGCAGCAGTAGGAGCAAAGAGGGCCATATAAACTGGTATTGAGTAGTAGACTTCAGGACATTTCATTGATTTCATCTGAAAAGAAACCTACAAACACACATCTATCCATTATCACTACCTTCTGTAATTGAGCAAAACTACCAAGGGGTAAAACAATGGCTAACGTGTAACGGTTGCATAAGATAACCCAGAACATGCAAATACTAAAGAGGAAATGATAATGAGTATCCATTTGGTTTTTGAGAGTTGTTTTTAGGTCATAATATGTCTGTGAAAGCCTCTATTACCCAAATAAGAAAGCAGGAAAATGTTACAATAAGATAAAATAGCCTTAAGAAAATCTCCCAACTGATCAGAAGGTAGAGAGATAGCACAACTGATGTGTGTTATAGAATCCTTTACAAAAGAAATGTGACATGTCAAAGGGCTGACCTGGTAAATGATTTTAATATATAAATGGAGTGTGTGTTGCTATAGTATGGTACACAGGTAAGCGTTATGGGATTGAACAAGTAGTGGTCAAATGCATTTTCATGACGAGGCTGGGATTAACAACAGACTTTGTACAGACTTTATATGTTGCATAAAACTGAACAAAAATCCACTTACGCAGAATTGTACTCATATTCCATTCACATCTCCATGGAAGCTGCTTCTCCAAATGGCAGTTGTGACCCCAACCTGACAGCAGAGAATAGCGTGGCACAGGATCTTGGTACTGCAGAATACAGCAGAAGTTTCTCAGTCACACCCAGCCTATATTTTTTTCCTGATGAATTTATCACTTAATAATCTCCACTAGCCTGAGTAAACAAAATGTTTCCTATAAATACAATAAGTAGTGTTTCAAAGGACATGGCACTTACTCAATTTATCATTTTGGTGGTTCAGAATAAATGTAAAAATAATAAGTGTCTGAACCAGTAGAGCTGGGGGTAGAGAGGCTTGGGCAGCTTTGCTGCTGATGGGATCTGCAGTCTTGGACCAGCCACTTCAACCCTCAGCCTGGCTGCATTTGTCGTCCCCATAAAGCAGACAGTTAGCACCTTTTATAGGGCTCCTACTGTACAGTCTGTACAGTGTTTGGTAGTAAACTGGGTCCTGAGCTCACCTCTGCCCTTGCTCCCTGTGACTGGGAAACTAGTAATAAAAAGTAATCATAAGGCCTGAATAATTATGTGTTGTCTTTATAGTGAAGCAGGCCTTGAGCAGTGTGAGCCCTCCGCTGGGAGAAGTCCCATTTAAAAATCTCCCTGGCATGAAAATGAATCAGATCCTGTCACATGAATGGCCTGCATTTATCAGTCTTCACCTACCTTCTGGTCGTTCATTTTCTCTGCTGGCTTGTGCTTGTTCCCTGGTTGTTGGCAGGATCTAGGCAACAAGATCTTGCTGGAAATTGGCTATTAAATTGAGGAGAAAATTGAAGAAAAACAGAACTGACTCAGAAGATGCATTATTACCACCATGATGTAATAGCATCAAACAACAAATGCAACTTCTGAATGTCTCATGGTTGACACTAGAACAGGAAGGGAGAAAAGCAGAAGAGGATTTTGATCATTGCCAATGAATTTGGAACAGTACACGATTTTGAGATCTTAAGAAATTCAGCATGAGTCCAGGTTAAACTCTTGGTTGATCTGAGCAGATGTTCTCCTTCCTGTAACCACTGCAGCATTAAGCATTGCACCAATCATCTTTAAAAGGCAGGACTTTAACTATCCCAGTAGCAAGGACTGCTCCTCCAGAGCCAAGAAGCTCTGTCACCATCTCAGCACTGGGATATTCAAAATGTTTGGGTAGCTCAGGTCAGGAGAATGGCTCCTGTATGACCCTGAGACTGCTTGTCTCATCTGGGTAAGAGGCAAGGCACACCATGACTGGTCTTTGAAGCTGTTAGAAGGTGTTCATGGGCAAGCAGCTGGCCCAGGCTTGCTCCAGTGGTGAAGCATCTCCCAGAGAGATGGAGTGAAACAGGACAGTGTAGAGACTGAAACACCACAAGTAGCCCAACGGAAGTTTTAGTGGGAAGAAGGGGGATTTGTTATAGGAGAAGCGCGCTGATCATTGAGTGTACTGGAGCAGCACTGAAACAAGGAGTTTCATCCTTACTTTAAGATGTCTGCCCTAAGGAAGCATTTGCAGTTGAAATTGTGTCCTCTCTTCCTTAACTCTTGGATTCCCATGGGCCAGCAGTTGCTTTGTTAAATAAAACGCTGCTTTAGGGAGCCTGGTTGGCCCTGGGGATGGGTAATGCAGTATAGCACTTTCATCTCTCACCCATGAACCCAAGTCAAACAGAGTTTGGTAAATGGCCAATAACCTTTCCCATCCCAGGGCTGCTTGGTGACCTGTGCAAAATGAGGAGGGTCATCGCTGCATCTGTTTACTAGAAGGCAAGTGTCAACTTAACCATAAAAAGGGACGTGGTTACTCCTCGTTATCACCCAATTTAACATTCTTAAGCCAAGAGAGTGACCCCAGAAAATGCAGCCAACTTCTTACCCGGCAGAGGTGGTCCCAGTGCATCAGGGCTGGAAGTATGTGCATTAGCGAGGGCAGTGGTGTGGTAGTAAGCCAGGCTGAGCCTCTCCTGCAGACAAAGATTTCTGCAAATCTGCGTTTATGATCTGAAATAGACACGGGAACCTGTATAGAGACACAGCACTGATAGAGTTAATATGCTGATAAATCCTTCTCTGTGCTTGTACTATCCTGACTACACAGTTCTGGTTACCAAAATAGCTGTGTGTGAAGCTCAGTGCAGTGCCCGATCTCACCCCGTGTGCTGCTCATTGTAAGGTCAGACCTTTGGCATCGGGAACCTGTTAGAAGAGAGAGGAATCGCTTTAAGAGTTGCTGCCACTCAGGGGATTACCCTGGAAGGTCTGCGAGGGGAAAGGGAAGGGCAAGGTGGGTAACTGCTTGGCCACATGAAAAATCAACAACTCTTAAATTTCGATAGGTCAGTATAAACCTCTGAAACCCACCCAAAACTCCAGTCAGCTTGTTCTTGCCCGCAGTGCTTCTAGTCACCACAGTCATTTTTTTTTCCAGCCCTTTTGCACCGTAGAATTGATAACATTGTCGTGTTCAGCTGTGAGTTACTGTTTAATCCCTACTATCTTGATTAATTGCATTAAACTGGTATACCTGTGTTAATTAAACAGAAGATGGCAGAGGCAGCTTTCAGTTCGTATTCTTTTGTGTAGATCATTTCCCAAGGCTTCTCAGGTTGTGGAAAAATAACAATGCAGACACATCACCCGTAATATTTCAGCTCAGCTGATAAAGCTATTTTACTCATACAGCGGTCTGTGATTTTTTTTCCACTTATCACAGTATAGGCTTAATTACCATGCTGCTGCTGCATGGCAGCTCCCCTCACTTTTTTTTTTTTATTTGTATTATTTGCAAGTCGTAATCATGTTTTCCTGTCATCCCTGAGCAATGTGCGTGCGTGCGTACAGGCAAATGCCAAGCCTGGAAAGGAAATCTGATGCGTGTCCATGAATTGGAGTTTTCAAACTTTGGCTGAAGATTAGTACATATAAACATAGCTCTGCCCCGTTCATCTTGGATAATTGGTCACAAATGCTACTTGACACTTCTCAAATCAGACACTTTACATACTTCTGAGCATAGCTGAACTTTTTTGGCAGGAATTAATTTGCTTTGCAACTCAGCCGCTCATTCCTGGCCCAATCCCTGCTGCAGTGATTTCAGCACAGCGCTCTGCCAGTGCAAGGAGCGGAGGCAGGACGAGATCTGCTTGTTAGCACTGACTTGCCTGGCTTTGCTGACTCCCTCAGAAACACAGTGACTGCAGCTGATGTTTTGCCCTGCACCAGTCTACATCAGCAGTGGGATTTTTACCTTCAGGTCCCTCTCTTTGTTCCAATTACTGAGCAAATTACATAGCATCTGAAGACAAAAAAGTGATGAAGGCAATGTAGTGCCATCAGAAAACACAACTTCTGACACATCAGGCAGGACCCTTCCACAGCAGCACTGGCTTTGTAGGAGATGGCTGTGAACTCCCTCTGCCCCAAAGAGATTGTCTCTGCTCTCTCCTGCTTCTGCAAACGGTGCTCACTTCAATAGCAGAGAAAAAGAATCCATTCCTAAAGTATAGGAAAAGTTTGATGTAGCCACAGAATCCATGCAATTAAGCAGCCCTCTGCTTGCTCTGACTTTGCTGCATGTTCACTCGCTGTGCAGTGGTACTGCAAGAGCTGAGCAGACCATATGCTCACGTAGAAGAGTTGCCAGGTCTCAGGGAGCATTATTGTGCATCTCCCAGTAGGAGCTCGGGGCAGGAACATATTCCATAAAGATTTTCACTCGGAATATTGTATTTTATCTGGTGATTTTTTTTCTGTACAGCCTCTGGACTAGGTGGCAGTTTATCAGCATATCCATGTACACATATGAATAACCAAAGGGAAATATCATTCAGCCTTTATTCACTGGGATGTTGATAAGCAGCAGCATATTAAAAATGTTTGTCAGTTTGTTCTATTCAGCTATCAAGTGGGATGTGAGCCAGCATGCCCTTCTCATGCTGAAGGCATTTATCCAGAAAATGGAGAGAAGATGATGAAACAATGTCAGCTCTAGAAGAGGACAGAGGATTTCATGGATTATTTTAGCATCATTGACTTGCTCATTGCTAACATTAAAGCTTGTAAACTAGAGTGAGCCTACACAGTGATGTGAGCCAGAACAAAGCGTTCCTACCTGCAGAAGCACAGAATGAAACTTCATGCCGTGTTTCAGGTATGATCTGGAAGAGGAGTAAACACTTGGTCATGCACTTGGTGCTGGCTTGATTCTCAGATTCCTGGTCATGCTCTTGGTGTTGGCTTGGTTCTTAGGTCTTCGTGCAGCTCAAAGCACTGTTGAAGAGCAGCCAGGATGAGAGCAGTCCATGCTGAGCCATTGCCAGCCAGCAGTCAGGGCTCCAGATCCATCAACTCTGTCTTCACGTTTGGTCCCCATAAGCACACTGTCTTGTGGTGGTTCATCTCTGTAAGAGAAGGGTAACTGGTGTCATGAAAAGCATGGCAGATTCATGGCAGAGAGCACAAATACTTTTGTTACCCCTGAATCTGCCATGGAATAGTACAGAGATTATTTATTCCAGGCTAGTAAATCTTAAGTTTTCATAGACTCTTGCCTTAAATTAAACAGAAAAAGATGTATCATGCTTCCTCTTGTTTATTTCTCATACTGCAATCATAATGGGCATGGCAGATATGGTATTTGTAGGCGAACCAAGCACCAATTGGTGAAGAAATGGAACCTTGCTCTAAAACCTGGGCTAAGGAGGATGCTTAGCTTCCATTGCTATTACATATCACTATATAAAATTAACTTTCAGATCCTAGACAGTTTAAAATAACATGTCTAGTGTCAGAATAGAGGAGTATCAGAAAAAGTGAATTACAGGTTATGGTCTTCTAGTATTTGCAGTAAAATAACTCTTATTGTAATTACACCTATAGATACTAATTTATGTTGTTATTACAGGAAAAGAATGGTGGCATTAGGATGTATGGAAAGAAAATCTTACAGAAGAGCCAAATAATGTATCTGGGATAAAGAGCAGAAATGGCTACTCAATATACTTAAGTTTTTCGGCACGTGTTCACTGTGTATGTGTGGATATGTAATGTTCAGCAGATTAGGAGAAACTACTATAGGTAACTGATACATGATGCAAATAGGAGCAAGCTATAACTCACAGAAGGTCCTGACCATACACGCAAACCCCCAGTGGTGCCATTGAGCACCTCCTTAGTCTTTGCTAGATGAGAATAGAAATCACCCAAATTCATGGGCAAGATCCTAACTCCCAGCCATAAAGACCAAACTTAAACACTCTTGAACATTTGCAATGAGACTAAAATAAGAAACAATGATAGTTTTTCACGGTAAAGCTGAGCCTCCATTTTGAATCATTATATTGTGCTCAGAACTTCCAAACAGTGCATAGGTACCTCCTGGATGTCATTCCTGAAAGCAAGTGAACTGTTACTTCAGTAGATAAAGATTTACTTGCTTAATGCCTGGTGTCATCAACAAATTCAGGCTGGCAATGGTATCCTACTCATCTCAGCTAATATACAGCTTTGCACTCCCCTTTTCTTCCCATTCAAATGTACAGCTCAGTGTCAATACCCACCAGTTGGGCATTAACCAATGGTTACAGCTGGGGTGAATGAAGTGATGGATGAACACAGTTTGCATGTAAGTAACTGGAAGTCCAACTGAGTACTTCGCATTATTTACTGTACAATCATTATGTTTGTCTTTAGAAGCAGCTAAATAATATTATTTCTTCTATTACTCCATCTCTGCAGTGCTGTGACACCAGGGATGAAGCGCTCTGTGCCTTTTGGTAATCATTTGTTTTCTAAAAAAAATATGGAACTGTTTGGAGCCTGAATCATTGCTGTAGGAGGTTAGTATGTTGTCCCCAGTTGAGAAAAGTCCCGTGTCAGGAGCAAGGCTCCTGGTTTGGCTGCGTTGGGAGAAATAGGACAGTATTTAATTATGACAATTCAAACTCATCTGGGTTCTTCTAAGTGCAGACTATATTGATTTACAGCGCTAACATAGAAAAGGCTGAGCTAAAAAGCTGGTTTATTTGGAAACTTACTTATTCCTGAAAATGTCTGTTCAGCTCATTTTTAAATTTGATTTCTTATCCAGGGTGAATTACACCACATTTCTGAATCTCAAAACTTGCTTTGTGCACGGTAACAGCTGGACAAAGTGCCAGTTCCATTTGTTCATTCTGACTGTAAAATTCTGTTTGTTGGTGTGTTGGACAATGGTGTTTGGCAAAGGGAGATTAAGAGCACCAGTGACAGAATAAATGACCACATCTGGTTAGTGCATCAGGCTTAATATAAGCATGGGATCACAGTCTGTAAGATCTGTGGCAAATGAAACCAGCTTTCAGGTAAAATCAACACCTTGTTGCAAAAAAACAGTGAGGAAAATCTGTGCCAGTGTTGCAGCGTGACAAATGAATTTATGCAAATTGAAGATAATCATTATTATTTAATATTCTGCAGCTCTAAAACTTGATACTGTGTGGGCAAAAGATTGGAAGGCTTCTAAACCCAAAGTTTTGAATCTTTGGTTCAATATGCTTCTCATGTCTTCAGCATTTGGTTTAATTTAGGAGGAAACAGTTCTGAGCTAAGATAAGATCTCAAACAAAATTGACGTGGTCTCACAACATGGCCTAACATAACAATTTAATCTGTCCTATGCTTCCCCTGAAAGAGGGCTTAATAACTGTGGTATGATTTCACCTGCTGCTTCTAACGTTTGCTCATTCTTTTTTCCTGAGTAAATTTGGATTATCAGATGGCCAGCAGCTTTGTTCATGGTAGACAAATGTGAATTCGTTCAGGATTAATAATAACGGGATCAATCCTGGATTCAATGGCAGCCTTACTGAACGAGCTCTTTGGAAGGGAAATATTTGTGTTAAAAAGAAATAACTAATTGTCAACTTTCATAAAACCTTTTTCCAGTGTATCCAGCCTTTGGCGTACGATCTGCACAATGGTGTGAGGAAAAACGTCTCTTACCCACAGAATTATCTCAGGCCCTCCTGATGATCTGATGGTGGAGAGCAGGGAGAGGGAAAAGCCCACGCCGCTGGGGTCATCAGCAGTCATTGCTCACAAGAGGAGTGCACAGAAGGAGAAATCCAGGCTGGATCAGCTTTTGGCCCAGCCCTCACCATTGTGAGTCGTTGGCATCTTCCAAATCCTGTGGGAAAGCTTGAGTTCTTTGCTGTGTTCCCTGTCTCTGAGAAACTGACCAGAGCAGAGGGCAGTGCGGTGTCCAGCCCCAGAGGCACTGCCTGAAGCCAGGTGCTTGCTGACCATGGCAGAATCAGCAAACTTCAGCAGAATAACCCTGCAGGCAATTTTACCACAGAAAAAACATCGGTTGTGTTTTAGATTAGAGCTTTTCATTCACGTTGGATGTTTTTTCTTTTATTTCTCCCCCCAGTAACGTCCAGTTGCTTAATTCTGTTTGAAATCACCCAGGGTTGGCACCTGAATACCTAAATAATCTTGTCCTTCAGGGCTGTCAACATCTTGAGGCACCTAACCACCTTTAGAGATGTGGTGTGAAAGCTTGTGAACAATGCCATCGGGGAGGGAAACAAAAGACAAGTATCCCTATTTGCTGCCCAAGAATCCACAAAGAATGCTGCTTCAGCTCTGCTCTGATTTCTAATTAGATTATGAGTGATGTAGGACTCTGAAGCCAAGCTGGAGTTTGTGCTAGCACTTTGCATGTATGAATGACAAAGGGACACCACTTTCATATTGATTTAAGTGAGCGGGTGGAAGAATGTTTAAACATCAAGTGCTTGATGCCTCGGTTTTCCAGAGCACCTGGAAATATCAAATTAATTCCAGGTGTTCTGCCATCAAGACAGACTCGCCGCTTTTACAGGCACACATACAAAATGTGGCTCCCAGTTCCACAAATAAAAGCGGAGTGGTTTCTGCTCCCGATGCCTTGATAACTCTGACATATTGCAAGTTCTGGAAAGAATTTTAATCTACATAGTTTTTTTAAATGGGGAGGGGAGCGAAGGGGGAGGGATTTTAAATATGCTGCATACAATTTGTGATGGTCATCTCTAAAATGCAGCTCCATTATCCTTTTCCATTTGGAATGAATGAGGCTAATTAATTTCAGGCCATACTTGATGAGGTCAGCACCATACGAAGGGTGCGTGCTAGACATTGCTAATCTCTTTCAGCTGAGAGTGATGAATTAAAGATGAAGCATTCCTTTGCAGGCCTAATTTAGAATGTATATCAAAAACCTACAGCAAATAATACTATACCCTACAACAAAGGAAAACTTGTTCTCTCAGGCTCCCATGTAGGGTTGATTTTAAAGGCATTTTCATTTCACTTTGGAATTCCAGCTGTGGATGGGTGAAACAGTTCAGAAAATTCAAGCTTTCTCTCTTTCTATTGCTTTTATGGACAAAAGTAGACAAGGGGGGGCTACGGGGAGAGAGAAACTAGTGGGTGTTTGATCCTGTATGTGCTGTGATTCCAACTGTACACTCGACGTTTAGGAGAGCTGCCAGGGTCTTGCGCTCCCCAAGTACCTGTGACGTGACCCCCCCGCAGCGCAGGTTGAAATTTTAGGGTTTTGTTGTGTTTTTGTTTTTTGTTTTTTGTTTTTTTAATCTGAAGGTAAAGCAGCAAAGTGTCCCGTTTTGCTCAGCTTCCTCCTCAGGAATGTTTTGTAGGATGCTGCAGGCTTTTCCATGGGAAGAAGGGCGAGCATGGCGGTTCTGCTGGCTCACCCAGCGAGGACGTGATCTTCCAAGCCAACAGTGAGCCACAGTTCACTTTTGCAGGGAGAAAAAGAAAAATCACCTTCTTATGCAAAGAAATCATCCTTAGTTGTCATTTTGGCAAAATAGGAGCTCTGAAATCCTATTCCAGCCTCTGATGGAGGAGACTGAACACCGACTTCCCCAGCACTCTGCTGTTTAATACCTGGCAGTTGGGTGAAATTCTTGACAGGTTACTGCCGCGAATCCAAGCTCCCAACTGGTGGCCATAAGCGGCTGCTGTCTTTGTATCCCAGTAGTACTCATTAGAACAAAGCTGCTTCGAATTAAATCCAATCTACATGCCGAATCAATCTTTCAACCCTTTGATTGCTTCTGAAAATATTTATATTTCTTAATAATGCACATTTTGTCCCACAGCCTGTGATTAAACCCAGACAAGGTCCAGAGAAGCCTGAAGTATATGTGGAAGGGGTTATTTTGGACAGGAAAAGAAAGATAAAGAACACAGGTTTTTCCTATTGTGAAACCATTAGAGTGTATAAATCTAGCAATTGCTGTTGTATAAGCATCAGAGTGGGGTTGTAATAAATACAGATTGGAGTATTATAGTAACCAAATGGAGTTTATGGATTATGCTCACTAGTTCATATTTCTCAGCTACTACACCTAACTAGCACTGTGCCGCACTCAGCTCTATTAATATCCCCTGTTAATATTCTCTGTCTGTGTTTGTTGGGGGGAAAATAAAGTTAGAAACTGACCGCTGCTCTCTGTAGAACAACCATGTTCAAGGAATCATGCCCTCCAAAGGAAAAAAATGAACAAGGGAATGCTTTGCGGAGCCTGCATGAGCAGGGCATGGGCTGCGGCTGGCTGAGATCGGCTCCGTTCTGCCGGAAGGTAGTAACTTCCATCCAAATGAGAATCCGGCCCAAATACAGGGTGCTTGCTGGCCAAAAATGTGGGTGTAAAAATAAAGGTGGTAACGACTGCTGTCCCTTACCCAGTCGCATTTTTAAGGTGGTAAATAATAAGCTGGGGATGCAAAACACACAAAGGATTTGAAGCCGTGCTTTGTGGTGAGTGGCACGTTATTCCCTCCTCACAAAGCAGCACACATCACAGGTGAGATATGTGGAGGAGATGGGGAGGATGCATTCCTGGGCTGCAGAGCCCAGGCAGGGCCCGATCCCACACAGCGGGAATTTACCATCCATTAGGATGGTGGCTGTTCTGGGGACACCGATCAGATAACAGCACTGTACCTGTCTCCCTCCCTATACATAAATGACTGCCCTTGTCTATAATAAATGGGAAAAATTGACTCCTGAAAACATGCCGCGATAAATCTCCTTGGATAAAGCTGTGCTATGCCTGAGTGAGAGGGAGAGAAGTCCTAGAAACTAAAAATATATAGTGCTTATTTAATGTCATTGTCATCAGCGGCGTCACATGGTGAATGCAGCTAATATGCGGTACCACGGGGCTGGTGAACGCTCGCCATAGTTTTGCTTGTGACAGTTTCCCCTTTTGTAAAAGAGTAAAAAGAAATATTCCCAGCTTCAATTTTATTCATTTGTTCTTTCATCATGTATTTCATTATATTAAGCTGTCATTTCCTAAATATGTTGGGGGGGGCTGTTATCATTATACTTACACCCTGTGTCTTGACAGCTATTTTGCATTAATATATGATTAGGATGCAGAGTCTTTAAGGTAGAGAGAAGTTTTTTATCATCACCAAAAATAAAGAGAAAGCAGCGATGACAAAAAGCCATTCACAAATAGGGCCCGATCCAAAATCTAATGGCGTGGATCCGGCCCCCGGCAGAACATTACATTGTACCACCAGGATTTCTGAATATCTCCTATTGTTCGACAAGCCCGATTTCACACTAAACTCAGAGTTCATTTCAGAACAGAAGCTTTTTGTGTAGAAACTTTCAGCTACATCCCTTCATGAACACACACATACCACAGAGGCTATTGTCTTATTAAAGAGTTTAAGCCTAAAGGTGTATGCCTATTTTTAAAAGAAATTTTCTGATTGTAGATAGCTGCTCAATTTGATTTAGTGTCCAATGATAGTGATGGGGTTGATAACTGAGCATTCATCGGTAATTCATCTTGTGCTAGTAGAAATTTACAGCAAAGCAGTGCTTTCCCAACACTGACAAGTCCTATTAATCTTCTTCAGACACATTTCAATAGGTGTCTCCATCTGTGCCCAACATCTAAACACTCTGGCATCACTAGGGACTTGGAGACACCTTCATTTCAGGTTACACTAGTGAAAATGTGATACTAGATTGTACTCTATTTTTAACCTAATTCTCCCTTTTCATTCAATTAGCCTTTCTTGCCTGCATTTTTCTACTCATGTGTAACACCCTTTTCCCAGGAAGAGCTTAAAAATGAGATTTAGTTACTTAAAGAGACAGAATCTGCCAGGGCAAGAGCAATCAAGAACTTAACGTTGAGCAGCAGCACAGCAAGGCTCACACATACAGTGCAGGAAAGGCATCACCAGCTTCAAACCTCCAAACGTCCTATGCAGCGTGCCCACAAGTTTCCTGACCCCATGGGACTCTTGCAGACGTGGTTCAGTGAGGACGGGTCTGAAACTGAACACCCCTTCCCCAGCTTTCCAAATTTTAAAGCAATTGCAAAGTATTGGGGGTCTGAAATCCAATCTATACCCAAAGACCTCTGTTTGTTCAGGCTGCAGGAGGACCGCCAACACACATCCCCACCTCTCTTTCCGTATATGGCTAATGCGTGAACAAACACAGTGCAGTCAAATTACAGCAATAACATTTATGGGTGGATTATGTTCCAACTTCCTCACTTATTATTAAAAGCCAGAAAATCACAGAGCACGTGGACAAGGCAGAGTGCAAATGCAGGCAAATTTCCCCTCAGAACCAAAAGTTGTTTCTTTCACTCAGCTCTGCAATGAGTTTGCCTGCAGATGCAGCACGGCATTTGAGATTACTCATTCAGAAAAGGTGTGTTTGGGTTTTTTCCTCCTCCCTCCCTATTTCTGTTCACCTGTCAGGGAGGAGCAGGTGTGAACCGTTGGGGTTTGGGTGGGTCCTCCTGCTCAGAACTTTCTTTGGAAAGAGCAAAGCTTGAGCCACATGCTGACTCGGGAGCTGCACCGTGTGAGGGCGGTCCCTAACTTTGTTTCTGGCTTTATGGAGTTCCCTCATGAGCCATATTATAGATCTAAATGACCTTATTGTAGGTGGCAAGTTTAAATGTGCCATATTAATAACTTGTTATCCAAGACAAATTAAGTCCTTATGTGTCAAAAGCACTCTGCTCTGGATTACCTACAAGACAAGTATTTATTGAATAAACGTTGGATCCAATTTCATTTTAATGTGACTGACTGTATGCTTCAGCCCCTTAAAATGAGATAAAAACACTCAAACCTATAACTGTGTTGCAACATTACACCTAACTTGTCTATTTCTATTATTGTCTTTTTAACGTGGGATATCAAAAGCGTTTGGGGGTTTTTAAGGATTTATTATTATTATTATTATTATTATTATTCTGAAGAGCAAGGAGAGAGATAGAAAAAAAAGACTGGCATTCAGCCTAAAGAGAAATCATTGAAACAAATTAATCCTATGCCGTTTAAATTGACATGGTAATCCATCATCAGCAAAGGGAAACTCTGAAAGCAATCTAGAATCTGCAGTGTTCTTTCACTGGCCCTCAGGCACAAAGACAGATAGTAAAAGAGAAAGAGAAAAAAAAAATCATAAAAGTTAGCAGCGCCTTAGAAAAGGGAAGGGATAGAGAGAGCAGCTTTCACTTTTTCCTGCTTTCAAATGCCCAGTTCAGAAAGGCAGGCTGATTAACCTCCAGCCGTCGCCTACTATCATTTACTCCTATATGTCAAATCATCTTCAGCTGCTGAGATATGAGTAATTCTAAATAGCGCAGAGCCCCATCCTATATAAACTCCACCATTGAGAACTACGCCAAACATCAACTTAGGCATTTCTGCTTACAGAGGGCCTTTTATTAGCCTAAACTTGAGCGCTCCAAATGGACAATAAATTCTATCTTTGCAACCCTGGAGAAAAGAGCTGTGCTATCCTAGGAGCTTAATAGCCAGGATTTTCATATAGCTAGCAGGGAAAAGCTGGCAAAGCTAGGGATTTTTTAATATTGATTTTTATTTGGGTTTTTTGGGGGGTGGTTGTTTTTTTAGTTTGTCTGTGCCCTTCTTTCTCAGCAGGACCGCCCACCATTCGTCTATGTTTCCCAAGGGTTTTTTTTTCAATCTTGTTTTAAATATCTGAAAAGTGATGAGACTTCCTGCACCTTTAAAATGTTATTATACTTATGGTCAGAGGCAAACGTAAACCTCTTGGGCCTTGAAAGCCCATCGCAGTACAGCCATTATCCCTGTAACGTCAACAGAGCTACAAAACTCTCTAGAAATAAACCTTTTAAGAGCAGCTTTCCCTGCCTTATGTTTTGTTTTAAGGTCAGCGGTGCATCACTTTTTGGAAAATGTTTCCCCTCTCTGGCCAGGTTTAGCAATCCGAAGTAGAACGTGTGTTGCTAAATGAATAGGTTTAATTTTAGACGCTGAAAAAATAAATACGAGAAGAGAGCGAGGGCAGGAATAATACCTTCCAGTTAGAAACAGACATGGAATAAAGCAAGAGTCAAGACTTTAGTGCCAGGGGCAAAGGGGTGAAGGGCTGGCTAATATGAACCATATCCACCATCTGCCCTATTTTAATTTAGCGGGGATAAAGTTTCTTCTTTTTTATTATTAAGAAAACTTTATGTGGCGGAGAAACCCATGAGCTGCCTTATCAAAACTGGTTTATTGTCACACTGAAACTTAGAACTAGCGAGAGTTGGTGGGGCAAAGAGATAAAACTTCTCCTTAGCTCTCCCTTTATGCTCCGTGACAAGCCTGGGCTCAGGTCCTGGTGTCTGGGATGCCCTTTTCATGGCTTTATGAAGCACTGCACTTGGGTCCGTCATACAAAGGGGAGGTTAATTGTTTGGGATGGGTCCCAGTGATTGATTCCCCAGGTAAAAAATAACGAAAACAATAAAAATTGGGGGATTTTAAACTAAATACGCACTGGCGGTAGTGGCGCAATGGAGGTGCACGAGTGAAAGGGACAGCCACACCAGGGGCTGCGTGGGACACGGCACAGATTGCCAGGCTGGAACGTGATCTCACTCCACGTACAAGTTTTCCACCTCGACAGTGCAAATTCTGCTCCGAAATGACAAAATGTACAAAAACACGTGTGAGGGGCTGCGGGAGTAAAAGAACAAATTGGTTTCTGACAAAAGGAGGATGAATACCTTTGGATAATCTGACGTTAGAGTTTGATTGAAAGCATAACATTCCTTAAAGCATCAATATGCTTAGGATCCAAAATATGGTTATTTTATTACCAGTTAATGCTCAGATCAAAGCAAAACACTGTAGCTGGAAGGGACGTTCTCTCTGGAAATAAAGTTCCATGTAATTATTTCCTATTAAAAACTAAAACTGGTCTTAGATTCAAAAAACTGTGCTTCCTAACATGTGATGTGGTGCAAGCTTGTCAGAGGGAGCAGACGTGCCATTTTTCACTGTTTGCTGCTATCCCTTTGCTTTAAAGTTTTCAGTTCAGCTTTAACTCTTTGCACGTGAAAAATTCTCACCCATTTTACCTCAGTCAAACACAGGGGGTTATTTTGAATAACATTAACTATTTTCTTGCACGGAGAAATGAGATTTTGACACAAACAAACACCATTTTACACAAGGTCTGCACACAAGGAGGAAAAAAAAGACAAAGCAGATGATACAGAGATGGATAGGTGGCTGAAACTTAAACCTTAAATTGCAAACAAGTATTTTACTCCTTGGTGAAACACTCATCATAATTCAGTTCGGGAGAATGGAGCTTAAAATATGCACTCAAAATATTTCCAAGAAAGCTGCAACATTTCAAAAGAGAGAGATAAGGATGTATTCTAATTACGAGGTTATAAATATGCGATCTATTTTTTCTGCTCATCCCCTATTGCAGTACGTATGATTCAGTTCGGATGCAGTTCTATAGCTGTCTGTCTATATTCCTGTCCAGGGTTTGGATTTTATTTGGGGTTTTTTGGGGGGGTTTGTTGGGGTTATTTTGGTTTTTTTCCTCATAGTTCAGTCTCTATTTATGTCATCTCAAAGGCAGGCCCTGGAAAATAGGAGCTGCCAGCCTCAATAATCCATCCTTCTGTATTTTAAAACGTCCAAAGAATAAATAGGGGATGGTTCCTTTTTACAAGTGCCGGGCTAGAATTATAAGTGGGCATATGAAATATTTAGACCCGTTGTTTGGAACTTTCCGCCCGCTTCTGATTCTGCTAATTATTTTTATGACGCTCCGAAATCAAAAAATCTCTTTAAAGAGTTCATTTTTAGAAGCAAGAAGAGGAAGAGGGGTCTGATCTAAGGCAGCAAGTGTGATCTGGGTTTAGCATTGTTGTTGACTCCTCGGCTATATTGTTCGCTGGATGGATGGCTACAATATAACTCTGTATTAAGCGCGTGTTAAACAGAGAAGGCGCTGAGACGTTCAGCTGGGATGTTGTTTGCTAGCTCAATTAGCATCCCAAGAATTTGAAAGTACAGTACATGTATCTGAAGATCATATCTAAACATACTTACCAAAAAGCACCCACCTCGCTCAGCAGGTCACGTATTTCTGCTTTCTGACTGGGAGAAAGGAAAAAAACACAGAGGCATTTCGGATGTACAGGTTAAGATTGGCGAGTGGCAAGGTTTGTGTGAGATACAAAGAAACCTGTATTTCACTCAACAATTTCATTGCTTAAACATATAGTTTAGAAGCATCTTTTCCTTAAACATGTGGTTCAATAGCATTTTCTTCAAAGGAACAATTCAATGTGTTAAAAGATTTATGAACAAAGAATGTGCAGCAAAATGCAAATTCTTACAGTGTTATACTGTGTATGCAATTATGTACGTAGGCAGATAGATATAATTTGAGAGTTATTAACTTTCAACATCAATGATGTACCCTGAATCAATACAATGCAACTACCTATTAAAACATAAACCAGGTGTGTTAGCAGCCAAATACAGCCTGAGAAGCTCGCCTAGATTTCTTGTTGTTTTTTTTTCCCCTTAAAGATTACAGCTCGCCTATGGACAAGCTAAAGAGATTGCTGCTGGTCCCAAAGATGGAGATTGCTTTGCCTTTTGCAATATCTGACGTATCCAGCATGTTTCATTCCCTTCACATATGGGGGGAAAAAAAAAGAAAGGAAAAAAAAAAGAAAAGAAAAGAAAGAAAGAAACGATTCTTAAATTAGAAAAAAAAAGAAAAACAAAAGCAAAGCTCTGAAGTGATGTAAAGGGAAAGAATCATCTCCTGAATGTCCGTACATGTCAGCACCTTCCAGTGCACGGGACACAGAGAAGTTCCCTTTCCATTTCCCTTTCCCTTTAGATTGAGGGGGGAGCAGGGACCATCTGAAGCCCTGGCACCCCTTTAGGCCGAGCCCCATCCCAGACCCTTCCCTCTGCCCCCAGTCCTTCACTCAGCGCAGTGAAGGCTGGAGCGGGGCCGAGGAGGGAAGGGTTAATGAAACCCAGCTCCTTCCGACCTCCAGGGTCAGACTCTTCCTATCTGCAATCTAAGGAATTAGGTAAGGAGGTTATAAGATTATAGCGAAAGGAGTTATAGGCCCTCGTAGCCTTACACCTGAACATATTGGTCTAATCCACTGGGATTCTTAAAAATCGCTTCAGCTATGGAAAACTGTTAATTAGGCTGTGTCTGTCCCGAGGTTTCCTGTTGCACTGGTGATCCAGCAGAGCTGCCTGAGTTCCATAGGCTCATGTGAAATGCTCTTCATATGCCTCTGTTTGTCCCCCTCTCCGCAGCTAAAAGCAGCATCAGCACCGGCTTTGGGGAAAGGCAGGGGCTGGGTGCCATGCATGGACAAAAAGGAGGGACACGGGGGGACAAAAGCCATTTTCTCCTCTCTTCCCCCAACCCCCAGTGCCCGGCAGACTATATGCAGCTGTTTCTAACTTCAGTGTTTGTTTACAGTAGCAAAATTAGCACTTGGAGGAGAAGTGAAAAGCTGTTTCCACATCGGTTCTACTCCTCGTTCCTCGCTTTGGGTGCCTTTCTTCCCTCCCAGCATTCAGTATCAGTTAAACTGCGGCTCCAACTTTCTCCCGGTGCTTTGACTCAGTGCTCTGCAGTCGCATCCTATTGCTGCTACAGGAAAATACACCCAGGGAGGAGGCAGCGTTTGGAGATGGCCCAAACATCATTGATTCGAGGCAAAAAAAAAAAAAGAGAGAGAGAGAGAGAGAGAAAGAAAGAAAAAAAAAAGAAAAAAAATCCCAGCTTTCCTAAAGAACGTATTTTAACGGCGATGGGCAGAGCCCTGCACTGCTCTGTGCCCTTTGGCACTTCCACGTTTGCTCGAAGTTGGCCTTAATGTGCCTTAATGTCCCGGCACCTGGAGCACGGCGGAGCCGCCTGCGCCCGGCAATCCGCTCCCAGCCCGAAGGCACGGGCTGCGTTCCGCCTTTTTGTCCTTTTCAGAAATACGGATTATTTATATATTATATATTTTTATTTTTATTTTTTTTTTCGCCACTTGTGGTCGCCCTCGAATGGCAGTAATCTGTAGATTACATACTGCGAGCCTTATCATTACGGGGATGGATAAAATGAGATGGTTAAACCCTAAAATCCATTTTACTCACCACATTTTGCTTGAGAAGGAAGAGAAGGAGGGGAGAACAAACTTGGAAGGAGGGTTTGAGCCCCTCGCACCAGAGCTGGGCTGTCCCCGCCTGGGGACACGGGCTGGGACCCCGCACCTTCACCCACCGCCCGCTGCAGCCCCGCCGTCCCCTCGCTCCTGTCCCTTTTGTCCCCACGCTCGCAGTGTCTCAGCATTGCTCTACAGAGGCGACTTTTCTCTGCCTCTCTGTTTGCTCTGTAGCATTTCTAGGCTCTGCTCGCCCCCCGTTTGCCTCTTTCACGTGCGTCCCCGGTTCCCCTCCAGCTGATGCGATTCTTTGGAAATGTGGGGCTTATCCCGTCCGTACCTTTGCCGGCTCTGATTAGATATTATTTTTTCATTGGCTCCGCTACAGCGGGTTCCTCCCTTTAATCTCTCGATATATTTTCCCCCTCCCGGTATAACCAAATCCATGAAATTCACAGCCTCTCTCTTTGACACGACTGGCTCATCTAATCACTCCATATCGATTTCCCTAACTCTTTTCATCCAGCTGAAGACACATCTTAAAACACTCCAAGCCAGAGTGTGCTCTTTGCTTTATACACACTAATAAAATGATTTACCCTTCTCTCTCTGCTCTCCTCACAGGAGAAAATCGTTCAAGTCCCGGCTATTTGTGTGTGATCAGTAAATATTTAGTGTGGCGACATCTTCAGCTCCTCTCCTGATCAATACGCAACCCAACAGGAGGTGGACTATTGTCCGGGCAGAGACTCGCTGAGATCTCCTTCAGATGCATTCCTTGCCCCCATACCGTCTGTTATGATTTATCCTCGAAGGTAACGAGCAAAGAGAGAAATTGAGGCTGTAAAAGCTTCTGTCTCTAACCTGTTTACCGTGGCGTTAAGCCACCTAAGCGAAGAATGCCTTATTCATTCCCATCTCCCATCTCTACATGATGGTCTGGCACTTCCAAAACGCTGCTAGAAAATGAATGGGAAGGCAGGCAGCCGTCGCACGGGCGCTTCGCATCCCTGCATCCTTCTGTCCCCTCTACCCCGGCCCCTGGAGTGACAGCGGTGTCACATCAGGGCGAGACCCGCTCCCACCCCGCAGCATCCCACGGGGGTCCCGCAGGGTGCGGGATGCGAGATGCCCCCTCTGCTCCTCCCCGCTCTCCCTCCTGCAGCTCTGCAGCCCCGGGTTCAGCCGAGGCAGGGCTGGGGCTGAGGGCTTTTTGTTTGTTTGTTTCTCCGGCTGGTTGGTTGGTTGGGGGGTTTTTGTAACGACTTGGAAAATCTGCAGCGAAGAAAAAAAATGGAAATGGAGAGGAGCTTAAAGCTCAGTTCCTGTGGTTACCCATACACGAGAGCTTTCCCAGGGTAATAAAATGGACAGAGCGAGAAGTTCGCGCGAGCGCGCGCGTGTGTGTGCTTTACCCTGATCTGTTATTTCACTCCTGGGAAAGCCCGTGCCTCGGATAGGAAATCTCTCCCCTTGCAGTCACCCCGCGCCGCCGCGCAGTGCCCGCGGATGTCCGCGCAGCGCAGCGCAGCCCCGGCCGCGCGATGCCCGCCCCTGGCGCCTCGCTGGGTGCGCACCCCGATCCCGCACCCCGCGCCGCAGCCCCCGCCAGCGCCCAGCTGTTTGCTTTATTTCATGTGCATTTACACAGCAACCCCGGGTCGGAGGCATTTCTCTGTGTAAACGCACGCTGCGTGCATGCACGCTCCATAAATACATGGCTGTGTGTTAGAGATGTGCGACTGTTATTCAAATCTAAAACCGGCTACATCCACCTGTTAACTTTGTTTAGAAACCACTTTCACTAATGGCTTTTCGCTAACTTATTCAGTCCGTTACTCGAGTATAGGAGTCAATGGAGGGGAAAAATCCATATGAAAACCTGCTTACAGGCTCTCTTCGCGAGGACACTTTACACACCTTGCCCAGACAGGGCTCCTATAGAGCGCTTATCTCTCGAATATATCTTTATACTAATGCATACTTAATTGGTCTGTCTCGACTGTCCATATAAAACAATTTAATTAGGGTGCTTTCTGCTTTGGAAAGAAAGAAAAAAAAATCTGCCCAGCATTTATTGTATTTAGCACCAATACAGGCAGAAAATGTTGCACAAGTTTTTGGTTGAAAGAGCACCTATGTGTCCATTGAAGGGCGTTGATCCGAAAAGACAGAGAGGACAAGTAAAATCGATTTGAAGCGACCCTCTCTGTCCCTTTCACACCATTCAGACACTCCATTCCTTCTAAGACAAAGACCCAGCGCCTTGGGAATGCTGGCAAAGGGGGAAAAGAAGAGGAGGGAAAAAAAAAAAAAAGGCTTCAATCCCCCCAAGCGAAAGGGAGAGCTCTGAAATTCCTTCATATCGCTGTTATTTCCCC
>JACDJE010000059.1:3013214-3115171 GCA_016647715.1 Pavo muticus
GGGCGGCAATGGGATTTATTCCCTTCCAACTCCTAATAGATTCTCTCGAGCATCACAGAGGCTATTTTATCGAGTCAGTTCAAACCAGGCTGTTCATTAGATCCCGTTATTACTCAAAGGGGACGATCAGTTGGAAAAAAAATCTACCTAATTTGGAGGAAAAAAAAACCCACACATTTTAAATAATTTCTGTAACTTTTGCTACCTTTGGCGTTTTTGGCAAGAGAACAAATAAAAACCCGGAGGAGTTAGAAGTGTTTTTTTCCACTCCTTTTTTTTCCTTTTTTTTTCTTCTCAGTGCCACATTACAGCCTTTCCTCCTTCAACTTCAAAGAGGACTGAAAGGACAAACATTCTGATACGGCTAATAATACACGGAGAGAAAGAATTTGCATTCCTTAGCAAATATAAGTGCTCATTAATAGAATCATGTATTTGGCTAAGAACATCTTGCCGGTACCGCTGGGAGATAGAAAGCGTCCATGTGGGGAGGGCTTCAGGAAGAGTTTTGATTGACGTTGTGGGAGCCGCATCTTCCCCCTTTCCCCCAGCCATATATATTAGGTCAACGATTACTATTAAATAAAATTAAAAAAAAAAAAAAAAGGAACTAATAATCATGAAGGAACAGATGGGGACAGAGTGCCCTGCGACTTCTGAAAGACACAGCAAGGACTCGCTGCCTATAAATTCATCAAGATAATGCTAATTGCGCTCTCAGGCCGTGCCGGAGCTCCGGGTGGGCCGCGGGCTGCGGCCCCAAACCCGCGGATCCCGCGCACCCGCGGATCCCACGCACCCACTCCGGCATCGCACCGCCCGCTCTGCGCGCTTTTTGCGCTCCCCCCATCGGTCCTTTTCACCGCCGTTTCCCTCCACCCGCGGGGTTTGCGCGGACGCAGCTCCGGCTGCGCGGAGGGCGCGGAGGAGCGCAGGGAATGCGCGGTGACGCGAGGGCGATTTCCAGCCCAGCGTCCCGAATGCGCCCAGCCGGAACGGGGCAGCGATTTATTTTGCCATTGATCCGGGGTTTAGCGAACCTTCGGGGATGCTCTGCGAGCTCTGCCCCCCACCCAACGATTCAGCGTGCCCTAAAGCAGACGGGATTCCCTGTAAAAGCGGGGTATGAAATAGTAAAGAAAATTAAAGTCGCATTCTGGTTAAACCTTTGGGCGTTTGACTGGGCAAAGGGCAATCTGGGCACACTCTTCTCCAGGAGGGAATAAAGCAACTTCAGGTGGAGCCCAAGAAAGTTCCCGTGGGCAACACTATGCTGTTTCCAGTGCAATGAATTGCATCAAAAAGATGATAACTTGAAGAAATGGAAAATAACTTTGCCTGTTAGGGGATCGCTCCTGCTCTCCTGGCTTATATCTCCTGTCAGTGATTCACATCTTGGTGCTAAGGCAGAACATAACAAAACCTGTGCTGGCTGTGTGTGGGGATGGACAGGAGCTGCAGCCATACACTGGGACCCGAATTTGATCTCTTGGGTTTTTGGCATCTTATTTATAAAATGGCACAATTAAACAGTGTTTTAAAGCTGCATAATGTATCTTGAACTGTTATTTTGAAGGATTCAGTGAGTTTGTTATCGTCTCAATCTTTACCATCAGGTTTGGATATCTTTCTAGGGATGAACCCTTAACTCAGCCTCAGGGTTCAGAGCTCGGTGTGAATACTGAGGAAGGATACAGCCCTCCAGTGAGAGCTTTACTGCTTCAAACTTTCCTGCTAACAGATCCCTGCTGGCTTTCCCCCTTCAGGTTTATTTAAAGAAGGTGTCTTTGCCTGAGAATTTCTTATTTTGTATTGGAAGCAGCTTTTTTTACACCTACACGTGAGCGTATTTGCATTACTGAAACACAGCTGAACACAATTTGCCTCTGACTTTAGTGGGACCATATTTCATCAGTGGTGCACAAGAATGCCGGAGGAACCACGTTCGGGGAGCGTCACATGTGGTTCTCAGTGGACGGTGAGAGCAGAAACATCCTTTGGCTTCAAAGCAGTCCTGGGTTTTATTAGCATAATCGGGAGGAATCGTCGGCCGGGGGCTGGCTGTTGGTTTAGGCCCAGCGGTCATTGGTCTAATAACCTTCTGACTGAGGTTGGGATTAAAAAGTCAAAAGTTTTTGGCTCATTCAGCAAGTGGGACCCTCCGTCTGAGCACGCCGATGTCTGCATTGGCTCTTTGTTCTGTCCCAGTGGTCCCCAGCCCAAGCCAGCCCAGGGATAATAACATCAAGCAAGGAATGCACTGTCTTTTTTTTACAACAACATACCCCAAATTTTTTCACTCTTATGGCTGTGAGCAGCCTCAGAGGGTCCATAAGGTTAACAAATTGGGAATTTCAACCCCGCTTTGTTTCAGCCTCCCTGGTGGCGTTGCTGCGGGGCCGTGAACCAGGGGAACCCAACTGCCAGCCCCACAGCCCCTGAGCTTTATCCTCAGTGTGAATCTTTGGGGATGAATCAAAATGTTTCAGGCACTTTGTTGTGCCTGGACATCTATTTCATCACGGAGAGGAAAAAAAATTCATCAGCTCTAATGAAAGATGCTAAGATATTTTGGTATGTTGGTAGGCTGCCTCCTGCGCCTCGCAGTTGGAACAAACATACTCCCTAATCTCTTGGCCCCTATGAATGATTTTTTTTCCCTGGATAATACCTTTTCTTCACATCAGAGCGCTGAGTATCAGTAGCATGCACTTGATGCTTTCCAGTGCTCTCTTTTGCAGTGCTGGGTCATTGCCAGCCTTCAATTTACCTGCCCGCTCCCTTATCTCTAGGCTGCGGATCCATCCTGTGCTGGATTTCCTAGATACAATGGTGTCTTTCTGTGCAAGCTATTGTTTTATAATTCAGCAGCTCTATCAGTGCAAAAAGTCTGTTTTGTTTCTCTGTTAACCCAACCAGTGAATCTGCTTTTACCCTGAGCTTGTCCTATAGGATTCAACTCCTCCAAATGCTTCTCCAGACTGACAGCAACTGTACTGGACCAACCTACAGGACCAGCTCTTCTCACCCCGACATTTCAACATCGTGGAACAAATCTGTGGCCCAGTGCTGGGTGGCACTCACGTGTGTTACTTGCTTTAACAAGAGATGCTATCCCTTGTTCCAAGGAATTTTTATTAGCAGCTTTTTTCTTGACTCCGAGTGGCTTGATGGTGTGTTTTGGGACCTGATCACATTTTTCCCCTTTGGTTATAGGTTTGCTTTGTGCACAGATTTAATTCTTGCTTCTGTATTTGTCCGTATTTCTGCTTTCCTGTAAACACAATATATTTTCTGGAAGGAATTGCTTTCCAGCCCCTCTGCGCTCCGCTGCTGGGCACTGCTTTCCTCCTGGGTACAACTCTGCTGTCTTTGTACTCTCTACTTGCAGGAGGTATCAGGAGGCTGAGCTGTGCCCAACCTGCTTTACATACCACAGGTTGAACAATGCCATGAAAGATTTTTCAAGCACAAAACACCTTTTTCATTCAAAAAGCAGTAACCAGCAATGGTGGGAGTGGAGCTGGGACTTTAGCCAGGCACTTGCAGACCAACGTTACCGCATTGTCTGTGAGAGAACTGTTGCCTCAGAGTGGACCATCGCCTTTCCCAGCCCAGAGCTCTTCCCTACACCTTCTGTCCCCTGCAGCTGCACTGGCAGTGGCCCATTTCCAAAGTGCTGTCACCCACATTTATTCAATACTTGTCATGGTACAGTCTTCTGGAAGCAGGAGCCAGGCTGAAGCGACAGATAACAGCTTGTTGTGCTGTTGACACAGTTGTGGATCCCATGACTCCCCACATTTCTCTTTTTAAAGAAGCATTCCAGCTCTCTTGCTGTTTGAAAAGCCTTCCTTTCATTAAATTGTGCTGATGCCACAGAAAATTGTCAGCTGTCCATCCTTTCCCCAGGCAGGGAAAATATATCTGTATATATCTGTATATATGTATGTATAATCACAGCAAGGGGAGGGAAGGGTCAGGTGTTGCTATGGAAGGAGACTATTAATGTGTAACAGAACTGGTCGTACGGGAGGTGCACAAAATGAGCCTTTCAAAGGAAGGTCACAGGCAGCCCAGCCTCTCTTTGGGGGACACCTGTCCCAAATTTGATAATTCAATAATTTGTTCCTCCCATTATTTCCCTTTGCTGATGGCTCTTTGGCCAGATTTTCAAGCATCAAAAGGTATCCTGTGCTAAAATGGTCTGGATTCATTCAGAGAGCAGATTTCTACAAGGCATGGGCTTGAGTGCTTTATGAAGAGCTTATAGTCAGGTCCTGAGGGTGTATAAATTACTGTTAACTTTCCGAAAGTCCAACTTATGCCAGCTGAGCATCTAATGTACATGAAATATCTTTTGCTTTTAATAGGAGCATCCAAAAGGAAAGAAGGTGAAGTGTGAAGCAAGGGGAGAGAAGAATATCCGTGTATTGCTTTCCAGTCCATCACGGTCATGGATTTCATTGGGGATAACTGCTTTGACCAGTCTGTGTCAGATGGAGCCAGCTCTGCTTTTACACATTAACTCTAGCTCTGGCCAAGAGAAGGGAGTGGAAGATGATCTCTTGGTTACTCTTACCAGTCCTGGAGAACTGGTTACTTTTTGCTCCGTGCATGACCATCCAGATGCATGCATCTTCCCAAGACACCCAGCGTTGCCCTCTGCTCCAATCTTTCTCTGTGTGCCCCATGAAACATGAAGGATGTATTACTAACAGTGATATCTTGATTTCACTTAAAAGTAATGAGACAAAAAGCAGGTTTGCTAGCTGGATTTTTCATCTATACACTCAGGTTGCACTCTGTAGTATCATAGAACCATTGAATATCCCAAGTTGGAAGAGTTCATGAATGACCCACAGGGATCATTGAGTCTAACTGCTGGAGCACTCACTCCAGTCTAGGAGTTAGGAATAACTCATTACAAGAGTTATTATTTGGGTGTATTTAGCTTCATCCTGACTGGGCTTTCCTTAATGAGGGAACTAAAAGAAAAAGGTAAATGAATTTCTTTCTGGAAGACTGTACCAGAAATGCTGAGTCGCAGCCTGAAGCAGTGATTGAGCACCTGGTGGGAAGGCAGGGCCAACCCAGGGGAGCTCAGGTGCATGCAATGCAATGCAATGCACCTGAGTGACTGGAAGGGGTGGAGCCAGGATCCAGCCCTTCCCAGTCCTCATTTAAGGGCTGGCAGTGGAGGTGAGGGTATCTTGCTGGAGGTCCCTATGTAACTGAGGTCTTCTGAAGGTAAGTAGCTTCTTTCCTTTATTTCTGTACCCACAGCTGTTGTTTTTGAGCAAGTTCTCCTGCACTGTAGCCTGGGACCTTGCTGCTCTGCTGTCATTGCTATGCTTTCCATTTCTTTATGAAGATGATGTTTTTGAATATGTTTCACTTTTTTTTTCCAGCCCCTGTTATTTTTCTCATTGGCTACAGAACCATCTGCTGGTGTCACCACTCCTGGTCCCTTGGAAATGGCCTTACAGAGCATGAGGTCTGTCCTGGCCGAGGGCTGGAATCTACTGCTTGGGGTGAGGGGAAGGAGCTGGAGGAGACCTCTGCCTACCAAGGTCATGGGTGCAGCACTCACACTAGTCACATGCCACAAGCAGTGTTTTATTTTGTGCTGCCTGCCAGCCTCAATTCCAACTTCTTACAAGAGTTTTCTTTGCTACAGAAAACCACAGAGAACTGTGGATCAGGGACTGCTGGCCTATATAGAGTAAGAAAAGATGATTTAACTGTTGAAGTGTTAACATTTCCTTGGTCTCTTTCAGAGTTTCTTCAGAAGTAGATAAACAGATTCTGATACTCTTGTGTTGCTCAGAACCCTAAAATCCCAGATCCTTAAATCCTGGTAAGAAATCACTGTATCTGACTCTTGCCTGTTTTCTGTCTTTCTGGTCTGGATGTGCCTCTTTCTCCCAAGCACATGTGTGTGCATACATACAGAAGAACAGAATGGGGTTTATCTGCCTTCCTGGGAATCACATCTGGGTAAAGCAGAATTGGTCCCTTTCTACAGCCCTGGGGAACAACTTTGGGGTGCTCTCCATGACCCTTCTCCATGCTTCTCAGTCTTGGCTGTAGACCCGCCTGTTGTGTGGGGGCTGTTCCTCCTTACACCCAGCTCAGTGCTAACAACTCTAGTGAGCACAGAGAGACAAATAGCAGAACACTTGCAAATATTTGAAGAGCTTTTGCCCATCAGAGTTCAGTGCTCTGGTTAGTCATTATTTCATAGCAGGAGAAATAGAGCCTCAGTGTTCCTCAAGTGAGAGACATGAGGTGACAATCGCAGGGGCTCTACTGAACTTCCTGATATTAAGGCAGCTAAAGTGCTGTTCAGATGTAATCCAATCAACAAGACCTGACTCCAGGCAAGCTGGCAAACTGAGCTGATGAGCACCTACTGCACTGCATCTATTCGAAGTGCTGGGATGAGGGTCAAGGTGCTTCCTGACATGCGATTATCAGTGGTCACTGATGATACAGAGGAGACTGGTGAGAAGGGGAGGGAAATAAGAATGGGCTCATGGTGTGCCTGGGGCAGACAAAAGAAGAGTCAGGGAGAAACACTTATATTTTCTGGAGCAAAGAGATTAATTAGTGAGAAGAGCTGGTTTTGCAGCACAGAGCAGGTTTTCTTCACAAATGGGCCTGAATAGTACCATTATAGAGATGAGGTCTCCACAGGCTTGTATTTCTTCTCTTGGGAAACCCTGTTTTGTTAGGTGGTGAGGGAAGAGCGATCCAATCTCCTTAGTCCTACTGGTAAATCTATCCCTAATAAAAACAAATCTTAGTAAATAGAAAAGCTTTTTATTTTTTTTGTTTAGGTGCTTCTTTTGTGTAATAACACACGCCTTGTTAAAAGGTGTCCATCCAACATCACAGCAAGAGCTCATTAAAGGCAGAAACATTTACAGGATAAATTTCTTCTGCTGAAGAGAAGAATGGGTCACTGTCATCTTATAACACTGTTACATACTTCATATTTGGTGTCCATTTAACATTAAAAAATTTATGTCATAGATTGGCTGCTACTTGCAGCCTACTTGCTATGATCTTTTAGCTTTTTAAGGTTCCCACTTCAGGAACACTTCCTACAGGGCAGGGCCACTGGCCACCAGAGTGCTGTTAAGAATGGGTACCAGGACTGGAGGACAAAAGGCTGCTGTAGAAGAGGTGGCTGAACAGAGGATCCAAGCTGGCACTGTTGGTGAAGAAGAAGCTGGGATATAGTAAGGAAGAATGGCATGAAAAAAGAAGGCATGCAAGCATCTGGAAAGGGAGGTTAAGAAGTATGGCCTTTCTACAGGATGGAAGAAAAAGGAGTGGAAAAGATATCTGGAAGAAGGGCACAATATGCTGAGAAAAGTGATTTGTTGCTTGGGCTTGGTCTGGATGACAGATGGGAGGCTGCAGTGAGGAAGGAGACACAGAAGGGAGAAGGGGCAGGCAGCAGAGTGAGCAGGACCTTGGGTGGGTAGCAGAGGGGAGGTGACAGGCAGTATGGTTTGGGGTGGATGGCTGCCAGCTCTCCTGGGTGATTGGGTGGCATTGTCAGCAGTGGGATTGTCAGGGATGGCAGGTGACAAGGTGTGGGCAATATGGAGCAGAAAGAGCTCCTCCCTCACTGCTGATGTGGGAGGGGTGAGCTAAGTTTTGTTCGCTTAGTGCAGTTCCTCAAAATCCAGGGCCATCTGGACACAGTCCTGTCCCTCACACAAGCTGTTGCCAAGGGATTGCTCTGGCAGCAGTGACTAGCTGGCATGTCTGGGAGTCTCCATGTTCATGGCCAGGAGGGCAGATGGCACCGGATTCACTACAGTGGCTTTGCAGCACCTGGTGCCACCATTTGGGGAGGTTTATGGGGTGGAGTCCCGCAGAGCCAGGTGAGACTTGCCCCAGGCACTGTAGTGTCATTCAATTGAGTGGCACAGGGCTGCTCTGCCACACTGACCCAGCAGGCTCCCAGACCCCTTCAGTATCACTGGTGCAAACATTTGGGGATGGGTGTGCTCCTTTCCAGCTGGCCTTGTAGCGTTGGGCTTCACCAAAGAGCTGCCCAAAGTGGCTGGTGAAGGAGGACAGTGGAGCTCAGCTGACATCACTTCAGCAATGTGTTTGTAGTGACAGATGTCTTCAGCCCACTGCCCTTGGTGTTCTGGGTTGTTCAATAAATGGATATGAAGAAGAGTCACTGAAAGCATTGGTCACTCTGCTTGCACACACCTACGAATCAGGGATTGTTTTGTTCAAGGAATATTTTATCAGTGCTTCATCCCAGTAATGATGCTTGTTTTTTATAGCATCTGTGCTGTGGAATTTGTCAAAAAATAAAATGTTTTCGTGTAAGAAAGTGATGCTGTGTGTTTATTGCTGATCCTAGGGGTGTGGGAAAAAATGAAGACTGCAGCTCTTAATCTTTCTCTAGAGGGGAAAAGAAAAATACTAAGGCTCCAATAAGGATACCATCAAATTGTGTGTTGGAGCAGATAACTTGGGAAGCAAATGATGACTGCAAATTAGTCAGAGGGTTGGCTTGCTCTGGCTGAGGAGCCCTGGCTGTTCCCCCTCTCACATCGGGCTTTGCCCTCTCACAGTGCTGGTCCTGGGAGAGGGATGGGGTCATGGTCAGCTCATCCATCCACAGCCCTAATGAACTGCTGCTGAAGGAGATCTGGTGACTTTAGCACTTTAGCTCCAGCCAGAGCACTGGGTTGAATCCCACGTGTGAATATATTCCTTCCACTGGAAAACATAATAGACTGAAAATAAATTACACCAGTTTCAGTTAAAATTTAAGACTTCTCAAATCTAGGTAAGACTTTCTGGTCAAAACCTTGGAAGCAGAGATCCTTGCGTGGGGATAATGGCATTGCATGGATGTGAAGGCATTCACTGAGAGAAAAAAGAAAGGAAAATGAATGTCTTGAACGTGTTGTCTCTCTGCATTATACATGGGTTTCCTAAGCATTAATTTATTAGATGTTGGGAAGACAGGAGGAGAATAAAGAGAAGAAGAATGAAAATTCCAGAATGATGAGTTTTTACAGCTCTTTTACTTGTACTTTGTTACATACCACAGAAAAAGTATATAACAAATTCATGAGCAAGAAAATCATGAATTACCTTGTAGCAGAAATGCTGAGTCATGGCCTGAAGCAGTGATTGAGCACCTGGTGGGAAGGTGGGGCCAACCCAGGGAAGCTCAGGTGAGTGTAATGCAATACAATGCACCTGTGTGACTGGAAGGGGTGGAGCCAGGATCCAGCCCTTCCTAGCCCTTATTTAAGGGCTGGCAGTGGAGGTGAGGGGTTCTCTCTGGAGGTTCCTGCATAACTGAGGCCTTCTGAAGGTAAGCAGATTTTCTTCTTTTGTTTCTGCATCTATGGCTGTTGTGTTTGGGCTTGTCCTCATTTGCTGCAGCCTAGGATTGTGCCACCCTGCTATTACTGCTATACTTTCTATCACACTATAGCTTTTTAGCATTATATACCTATAAACAGGTAAGTAACTTGGTGAGTGTAATTCAAGTGGTAGATGACAGCAAGCCCAAAATCCTACGTTAAACTCTGGCAGATGAATTTTACTCAATAGAGGTTTCTGCCTCTTCTGATTGTACGCCATGCTTTGGGACTGCATGAATGTGACGACTTAGGAAATGCATTTGACAGAATGATCTGCTGTATGTTTCTCTTGGGTCATCCCAAACTTCTCTTGTGGGTGACGCAGTACCTCTGATGCTGCTACTTGAAAAAGCATAATGTGGTTCATAGCAGTGACATGTCAAATGCAAATGTTAATAACAATAATAATATTATTACCAAGTTAGAAATGCATAAACAACAGAATAAGCAAAACTATGGCAAACTTGTTAACAGCAAGGTTAGAAAGACAAACATTGCTTTCCAGATGGAGAGTAAAACCAAGAGAACAGCAAGCACCAGATTTAGAAGCCCGTTCTATCTGCTGCTACTAGGGAAGATCAGCCTATAACTGCATTGCACCTGTCCAATTCCATCGTGTCCTACGCAGTCTCATGCGGTGCAGAGCCCCTCAGCACCTCTGCTCACACAGCAAGCAGCAGTGACCCGGCGGTACCTTTGCCTGCCCTGCAGAAGGAGCAGGCTGGCCTTGTGCTGTCAGAATGATTCATCTCGTGTGTAAGACGTGGCCCCTGTAAGGGTCTGGAGATAGCTTTACACTCACTAACACAGAAAGTTTCAGGAGTATTAAATGAATACGCACTGAGTGGTTTCAGTGTTCAACATTCATTAAATTCAAAACTAGGGAAGTTTTGAAACTTTTGTGTGTGTGTGTGATTTCTCTCTCTCTCTTTTTTTTTTCCCCCTTCTTTTTTCTTCTGATGAGCTTTCTCTATATGAACACAACTTCTGGGTGTCCAAGCTGTCATTAAAATCAAAGGGAGTCTGAATGCAAAGCAAAAGTACAGTTGTCACTTTAGTTTACTCATGGTTGTCCCAGAAAATGAAAAGAGGCTTTTCTGACTCTGTTTTTTTCCTGCACGTGTGCAGTGCGGTGGCATTTGGAGTTAAACTTCCTATTGTCATGTTGGAAACCCAAACCGTGAAGGCAAATCCCCTGATGGCTTAGTAGCAGATTTCTGAGTCTCGTTACAGGGACATCTTTGAGAATTTGGCCCCATGTTGCAGTGATAAAGTGACAGATTCCTCCCGTACTGAAATTCTGGTGAGCAGAGTGCCTGGAGGTTTGGCTGCTTTGCCAGGATTAGAGTCTGGGTTTTAAAGACTGTAGCTTATTTTTTCCTCCAAAGAGGCATAAAAATGGAGAGAGCTGCTTTTAGGGAAAAACAAATCCATAAAGACACAGAAGTGCAGAGCTGTCCTATCTGATTGGTGCTCACGTGCTCTGAGCTGAGCTGAGCTGTGCTCCCCTAGCTGAATTGCTCTGCCAGAACACAGGCCTGTTTTCTTCTCTCCTCCCATCGATGGAACAGCCAGCACTTTTAGAGAAGCTTGCTTTCACCTTGTTGGTTTCAGAAATCACAGGTTTCTGTCTCTCACTGATGCTGAGTGGATGCCTTACATGCTTTCCCCTTTAGGGACTTGGTGATTTGAGTGGGCTCTCCTTCCCCTGCTCTTATGTTATGTTACACAGAAGGGCATCCTCATAGCAAGGCCAGCCCCACCACTTCCTTCACCTGTTCAAAGATCTCGCTTTATGATAGAAAATTTTCTCAAGCCCTTGCCAATTAAATTCAGTTTAATAACTTGACCATTTATGTGACACACAAAATCTTTGAAGAGCTAAAAGTAAAAATTAAAAAAAATAAATCTATTCATAGTGCTCCTGAGAGGCACCTTGTCACCATCACACCCTCATTCAGTTGATAGGGAGGAGGAAGCAAAGTGATTTGTGCAGGGCAACGGACGAAGTCCTTGTGTATCACCCAGTTGAGCTCAATGCTGTCTGGTTTCTCACATGGGGCAAAATCTGCCCCTGTTGGTTACAGGTGAGGAATACCTTTGTGTTTTTTTTTTTTTTTTCTTTTTCTCCCATATTTCAGCAGAAGAAAGAGCTGAGACCGTAGAGTTTTTAGGTCTTTCAATCTCAGCTTCATTACTGTGCGATGATTAAATTCCTGCTCATGCCTCAACACCTTGGGCCAAAGCAGAGGCTGCACCAAGGCAATGGGGTCTTTTGGGTAGGAAAAAATAGTATCTAAGCTCCAAGGATGTACAATGAGTTGAGATGTCATTGCAGTGGCTGCGCAGCCACATCAGAGCAGGAAGGCAATATTCAGAGTAAGGCAACATGCCCCACTTTGAGAAGTTTAATGCCTTCCAAAATCTCCAAAGCACAATTAGCAAATAAAAAACAAAAGCACCATAGAAGTCAAAGAAGGGGACCTTTGTATGTTGTTCCAGAATCAAAGGAATATTACCCATGCTTTCAACCTCCTTTCCTCTTGTGAGTTAAAGGTACAACAGATTACTGCATATTTTAAGCAATTTCTGTTTTGAAAGTTGAAATGTCAGTGTAATTCCCCTGGTGGTGACTTCTGTTGTGCTGCTCCAGGCTGGAGCTGCAATGGAACGTCTCCCAGTTTTCACAGTTATCTCATCTTTGCCTTTGATAGGTTTGCCTCCAATCGCTTCAACCATTCACTCTGAATTTCAGCTGGCTCCTATTCCTTGACTTTTTGCTTTGAACACGGTCAATTGCTTTGAACATGAGGTACAGTAATGGCTTTTATATAGCATCTCTATGCCCTCCTTTCCCCTGGTTCCCCCATCCCCTTCTTTCTCAGGCGCAGGATGATCTGGCTGCATCTCAGCCCTCCTGCAGCCCATAATGTACCCACCTAGAAAAGAACATCTCTCCTTTTCTTTGCTTTTTCCACATATCTTTCTTTAGAATGAACTTTGCATTTGAGGATTATTGACAAATCTGTTTGGAAAAGATGCACAAAGAAAAACCTTTATGGTCCATCTTGTGGTAGGAAGCGGGTATTTCTTTGCTCATTTGAATGTCAGAGGATTATTTGTGCTGGTGCAATGTTTTGAAGAGATAAAATACTCCCCACTGTGCTACATGCAAATCTCTGCAATGTAAACATAAATAGTTGTTGCACACGCATAATCAAAGACATTTTTTAATAATTATTGTTGGGTAGTTCAGTTCTCTAATAGCATCATCTGGTGTAAATCAGCATAGCTCTACTGAAGCCTGCAAAGCCCCCACCGATTTGCACCAGATGGGCCTCCAACTCTTCACTCTAAGTTTAGCCCTTCTGAAAAAAATAAGCTGCAAAACCTGATAGTCCTTGAAAATGAAGTCCTTTGTTAATTCACAGAGAGCTGGTAGAGCAAGAGGGGCGGGGACTTTTCTCAACCCGCACGTACGCCTCAGCCCTTATCTAGGGAGAACATTTCTGGGATGAGGGAAAGCACGGGCTGCTGTGCCAAGTCAGCTCCTGCCCCTCGTTTCGGACTGCCACAAAGATTTGCCAGATAGTGCCATGTACAACGTGAACTCCTTGCTGCAGGGACTTGGACTACGACCACCAGCTCTTCAGCACAGAGCACCAGGCTGCTGCCAGATGCTAAGGATTTTCAGTCATTTGCAACCTGTGCTGCATTTTTAGATATCTGAAGGTGAAGGTCTCGAAATCTGGTTTTCTGTCCCCAGAGCAATCTTGTTTCACTGTCATTCAGCATTATCTTTTCTTCAACATTATACACAGCACAGAGCACTTCCTAAAGCTATTTTGACACCTGATTCTATACCACCTGAAGAAAACAATCTCATTATTTGAGTGTTCTGTAGGCAAACTTTTCTCCAAGTTAATATTTGATACAATATTTGATATAAATTATTTGATAACATTCATTTTCACAAATAGATTCAGACTACATCATCCAAATAGTTGATAGTGGACATTGCCCATGGAAGTTCATGCTGTAAATAGATATTGTTTTTCCAAATCATCAGTGCTGTTAATTGGCTTAGGGTTGTATTTTGTCTAATTGACATGAAGCAAACTTTGCACAAAACAAGATGTGAACAATTAGGAGATTCCCCTCCTCTTTTGAATGGTGACAGCAAAAATATCCATTACGTACTGACTTATTTCTCATTATGAGATAAAATAATGGCCACCTAAACTTCATCCAAAAGCAAGACTTTATGGAAGAGAAGATTGTAGGCACAGGCACCATATCTAGTTATCAAGAAAATAAAGTTTGCATTAGGATGATTGGTTCTTTCAGGTTTGCCTGTGATATTTTTTCTCCCGCTGTCTATGTTTTCAATGATCTTCTCCAAAAAAATGTTGGTTTTACGGAAGCTTGATGCGGAGCAAACTCTTTTGCGAGGAGTCTGAGCTACTGTGAGCAGCTACTGAAGAGCTTTAAGTCCAATGTGGGTTTAATGTTGTGATGAGTGCCATGGCAGAACAGTCTAACAATATAAGTCTGTTGGACATGTCGTCTGGGCTGTCACGTTCAATTTGCACATGACCTCCTGGCCAAAAAATGGGAAAGAAGTGGTAGAATGTGGGACTGAAAGCTTATATTATTGCTTTGACAGCTTCACTCATCTAGAAGTAATGCAAAATGCAATTTATATTTATACTCTCTGACCTTCTGTACAGAGAGGGAAACTATCTAATGATGGGCCACGGTAGAAGAGAAAGAAACAGATCTCAATACAGCTGGAATTTGTCTACATTTTTTGCTTTTCAACCATTCAATTACAGTCAAAAGATAAATGAAACATGAAGAGTGCATTGGTTAGGTAGTGAGACAATTATTTTATAGTGAGTAGGTTCTGGCATTGAGCCTTGGCAAAGGTTGCCATGCACGCCTTGTTTCACTAGATACGGATAATCTGCTTGCTCCCACCGGACAAATCCCCTCTGCTCGTAGGTGTGTCATGATGCCCATCACAGAGGGAGAAGAGTGACACCAGCAACTCGGTACCACTCTTCCTGTGCATTTGAATCTTCTTGAGAGGGGCTGACACTCTAATCCTATTAACTATGATAAATCAAGTCAGGCCTAATTGTAAATTGGACGCTATTATTCACTTTTGAGGAAAACAGGCAGATAGGAAGAAAGCACTGCTTTCCAGTCCTCTGAGGTACAGAATGTGGGTTTGTGTCTTCCCAGGAAACTGACAAATACATAAAAAAAAGGAGTTACCAACCTTTGATTCTGACAGAACTGCTGCACTAAATACAGAGCAACACCTGATGATCCTTAACAACACGTATCAGAGCAGATATCACCCTGCCTTAGCTCAGCATCCTTCGCTGCAGCCATGGCTGCTTAAAGCATGATAACAGCGTAATTTGGCTCAAAAAATTCAGCCTCCAGCTGCATGTATTTCTCCCTTTTCATTCAAAAGAGATACAGCATTTGAAGGAAAAGTTGTTTGCAGGAGTGAGCACTGAGAGAAGACAATGGGCATGGCAAACACAAAGTACGAGCTTTACACATCTCAATGTATTTTGGAAAATTACAGTGGTTTGGATTTGTCGCTGCATCGCATTGATCCATTCTGCCCTACAGTGAAGTTGATCCAAAGTCTATTGACCGCAACAGGGAGGCTTTCAGAAATGGCTGTAGGCTACGAAACAACTCCAAATTTGTGGTGTTCCTATCAACCAGGCGGTCGCTTGGTTATTTTTTCCTGTCTTAACTGTTTCATTCTGGACTGTCATGTTTTTATGGGTGAGTTTTTGGGGGTTTCTTTCTTTGCTTTTGTAGGCTGAACGAAAAATTCAGTCTGAAATCCAACCTTCTTTGGGGAATTCATTTCTGATAGTTATTCATAACTGCTGCTGAGCTGGGGCAAGAAAGATTTTTTAAAGATGCACTGTGACAGTAACAGAAAATGACACCTATAGTCGCTGTACAGTTACTATGTCGGAAAAGAATAACAATATGGAAACAAGAGGTATGGGAAAGTTGTGTTTTGTAAATAAATGCAATAAGATGAGACAAGTAAGACAAAATTGTGTGATATGAGAGCCCAAGTATAAACTAATATGTGATTTATCTTCCTTTGATTCATTTCCCAGTAAATAGTATTTTGTCCGAAGCGTTAGAGCTACCCTACAGGTTGAAGTCTTCCCATCTCTGCTCATTTTGGAGCAGAATGCAGTTATATCTTTAAAATCCTAAGAAAACTTGGATCCTAAACTTCATAGAGCTTCACCCCCCAGTCCCTGCTGTCACAAAGCAGTGGCTTTCCAGCAGGCTGTGCTTCAGGCTGGGGTTAAGTGATGGGCCACATGTGGGGACCGAGACCTCTGGGTGGTGAGGGGCAGGGCTGGGCACATGGATGCATGCAGGGCACGGTGCAGCAGAAACCCTGTCACTGTGCACATGGTTAAATCAATACCCACCTCCCTGGGCAGGAGCACTGCACTTCCTTTCCTCTTTTTCCACATGGGCGACTAGAATAGAAAGGATGAGTTATAAACCAAATCTACCTTTCTAGGGCCAAAAAAGCACCTAGGTCTGGTTCCCACTGGTGTCACCATGGTTTTTGCCTGTTTTTTTGCAGTAGGAAAGGGATGAGCCCTTCGGTTTGGGTGAGAGGAAGAGGAACCCATATGGTAACTGCAAATTTCCTTTTGCAACTTCTTCCCCTGTGGCAAGATCAGGACACGATGCCTTCTTTCACATATGTGGACTTTGCAGATCTTTTCCAGCAGAGTCATCGAATCTGGGAAGAAATAGAGCAGTTGAGTTGGCATTCTGGAGATGGAAGGGAGAAAGAAAAAATCCCACTTTTTGTCTGTAATTTGTTTATATTTTTTCTCACCAAGCTGCTGGAGTGCAGCAGTGAACAGTGATTTTTTTTTTTCCTTCACCATTTTTAATCCACTGCCCTGCCCTGTACCTGCCCTTATAATCCCCTAGCATGTGCTGGTGACATCACATGGCCATCAGCTCCCAGCTCCATCCCTGTGACTGTCATTAACTGTTGCAAGCAAATGAAAAATGACTGGGAGACTCGGTGGCTCCCACCAGTGACCTTGGGTATTATTAGAATGACCTCGCTTTGGCTTGACCATAAAAAAAAGAAAAACCTTTCTTGATATCATCGCAGGGGCTGGGGCCAAACTGAAGCTGTTTGCAGCAAGGAGCAGGGACAGGAGTGGGGGAAATCATTAGAGAAAGAAAAGTAAATGTTATGCAAAGACACAGTGACCATAAATACTTTCTGAGAGGCATCGCCCCACAGCCCGATCCTTTGCCAGGACACATGGGGCAGTGCTTCAGCTGCTGTGTGGTGCTGGGTGTATTTCTGAGCCACCTCCTGTTTGTTATTGGCCTGCTTCATCTTAGAAAAAAGTAAAATAATGTGTAAGGACTCATTGACCTCACTTTCTGTTATGCTGTACTTTTCCCATCTTGCACGCATCCCTGCAAGCAGAGGAGGCAGCACACCAGGCAGGCTGCACACTCGCATGTAGTGAGACACATAAACCCTGTCTTCATTTGTCTATATACATACAGCTGCTCTGTGTGCTCACACACACATTTATGCAGTGTGGTTGCATGTGTTATTTATGTGCGCATGTATGTTGGTATAGATACATATACTGTATATAACTGTGCATATTTATAGTTCTGCATTATTCTCAATACATACGAATGTGGACATAAAGAGGGCACGTTTATCACAGGTGCTGCTGTCTCCCTCTGTATGATTTATAGTATACCATTGCATAAGTAGCATTTATCATATAGCAGTCATTTTCTAAGAATATTTAATAGTGTTGGTATTCATATTGTTAGTATGAATGAGAATAAGAATGAGAGGAAGAGGGGGAACCGGAACAGGAAGGGGAAAGGGAATGGGAAAGAGAAGGGGAAGAAGAAGAGGAGAAGGAGAAGAATTTGTCTAGCTGGGCTGGGCCATGTGGCCGTGAGGATGCTCTACTGTTGAATGCCGTTCCTGTCAGGGTCTTTGCAGGACAGTGGCTGCTCAGGACACCCAGCCCTGGTCTCATCCAGGCCGTGCTCTGGGGACCGCTCCAGGCTGCAGTGCGGTACCCGGGGGGCTGAGGACGTCTGCGGTCCGGCTGTCCTCGGGGTGCATGGCTGGGAGGTGGTGAAAACCCTGCAGGCAGACAGAGCGATGGCCGGCCGCTGTGCTGCCTCGCGCCTCTGCTGTCAGCTGGAAATGGACCTCGTGCCCTCTGGACTAAATTCCCGACAAAAAAAAGGGCGGTTTATTACAGGTTATGACGAGTTGCAGAGAGAGATGGGGAGAAGAAACAGCAAGTGGAACCAAGGGCGGGAGATGGGAATGCTGCAGATGTTCGGAAGACAGAGAGAAGGCGGCTTCAAGCGATGGGTGCGGGCAGCAGCCCCGGGCAGTGGGGCGGGGGGTGTCCGTGCTGCGGTGGGGGCAGCGGGATCCCCCGGCATCACCGGGCAGCACTGCGCCTCTGCTTTGATTGTATTTCTTTTATTATTTTATGTTATTATTGCATTATTATTTATTTATTTTATTTATAATTGATGACTTTTCTTCGGCTATTCTGTTGGGTCTACCTAAACGCCAAGAGAGCCTTTCTCCCTCTTTGCGCCGGCTGTGAGGGACCAAAGGGGGAGAAGGCAATGCCATCATGTTTCCCACGCCGCTCCTTCACCTCTCTTCCTTCGGGACCCGGGGGGGTGGGTCGGCTGCTGCCCACAGATCACCCAGCGCACCCCGGGCAGGGCAGGAGCCCTCCTGTCAGCCCTCCATCCTGGGAGCTGTCACGTCGTTAGGAGGATGGCAAGGACTTTATGGAGTCTGTCAAGCGCTCAGCACTTCTGTCTTTAGAGGCATCCTCACACGCAAACTTCGCAGGTGTTAAAAAAATCTCCCGGAAAATGATGATAATAATAAAAACCCAACAAGCTTAACAGCTGTTCAAGGACACTTTAAACCATCTGATGTTGCAGGATAGGGCTACCATCCTAATTCTCCCTGGCAGCTTTTCAGGCGCGTTTCAGCGCCGCTTGCCAATGGGGGACGGCTCAGCCGCTCCCCGCGAGCCCCGCTCGGCTCTGCCTGGTGTCTGCGAGCGGTTTGGCAACGGGAGAATCAGCTCCCAGCTCGGCAGCCGGGCGGGGGCGGGGGGGTGTGGGAAGTGCTCGTGTCTGGAAAAATAATAATAATAAAAAGAGTTTCGAGTGTCAGAGTGTAAATTTAAGAGCTTCAGCCCGGGTAACTTTATGCCGTGTGGCAGGTGAGCATCACCCCGGTGACACCAAGGGACATGCGACAAGAGCGGGAACAGTCCGAGGACACGCGGGTGTGCCATGACCCGGGGGTGGCCGTGTGCCGGGCAGGACCGAAGGCAGGAGCACAGCCCCGGTCCCTCTGCCCCCTGCGCTGCCCGCCAGCCCCTCCGCTTCTCCATTCCCTTTGGTTCCTGGGTCTTATTCCGGGTTTACATCTATTTCTGAAGTGCTGAAGCCTCGGTAACACGAGAGGTTTCCTCTGAAGGACAAACAAACCTCAACGAAACCCCAGAGCGATCCGCAGCGCGTAGCAGAGCTGCAGCGATGCCCGCAGAAGGGGTGAAAGTCATGAGCCTGAACCAGAACCGTGCCAAACCCGGCCAGCAGCACAAGGGCAAACTTCCCACGGGCCGCAGGGTTCGCTCTTATCCTCACTTACACTGATAAGTCCTTCTGCTAAATCCCCCGAAGTTGCTTACTCTTCCGTTTCACGTACAAAGTTACCGAAATCTGACAGATAAAGGCTATGCCTTTACCATCCGGGATAAACCCCTATAGCCGTAAGAGACCCCACTGCAGAAGATCAGTTAAAACGCGGTGCTGCTTGCATGGAAGCCTGGAAAAAGACAGGAAAACTGTGCGTTGCTTTAAACCACAGCGTGAGGAAAATCGCCATGCAGTAAGAGGAGGAAAAAGGCATCTCGCAGAGGGATAAAGACATCCACCGCTGTGCTGTCACCTGTATCTGTACTTTCGGGAACAGGCGGAGGGGCTCGGGAAGCTGTTTCTCTTTTCTTTTTCTGATTCTTTTCCTTTAAAAAAAAAAATATTTATTTATTCGTTTACTTTTAAGTGTCAGAATGCAATAGTCGCGTTGATGTACTGATGAGTACAGGACATATTCTGCGCTCAAACTCGCAGCCGGGCTTGGGGGGCTGCGGCGGACGTGTGCGTGAAGGTTGGGGCGAGAAAGTGGATAACAGAAAACCCTAGAAAGTTTTTTCTAAGAAACGAACTGAATAAAACCCCAAATTACCGGGGACTGCTGGGAGGATGACGCACCAGTTCCGTACTCCTCGGGGACCCGTGTAACTAAGGAAGGGTGACACATTTCGGGAGATTCAACTGTTTGCTTTCTGTGTCCAAGGGAAAAGTTTTCGCGTACTTTTGCAGCCGCTGGTGGTTCGTTGCAGTGCTGCCGTGGAGAGCAGAGCCCGGTCCCAGCTCTCCTCACACTGCCAACAAACCACTGTTTCCCTTTGGTTACCCAAAATTGTTTAAATTCGAGCTCCCGAGCTCCCGAAACTTTTGCAGCCATAAAGAGAGAAATAACCCACGCGAAGGAGTATTCGGACTCGGGGGCAATGTTATGTCACAGTGCATTGATTTAAAAATCCGCAGTACGGGCTCTCGCTCGGGTTTATTTGAAAAATGTCGGTTAAAAATAAAAGAAAGAACGAAAGAAGAGGAAGAGAAATAGAAAAGTTTAAAGGTAAAAGGGAGAGGGACCCCATCATGGGAGACCCGGGAAGGGAAAAGCCGCGTGTGAGCGAACCCAGCGCTGTTCGGTGGGGTCAGGGGAGGCGGGCAGCAGCTGGCGGCCGGGGAGAGCCCGGCGTCCGTCCCCGTGCTGCAGGGAGAGGGGCATCGCCCTGCCCCGGGCCGCAGCCCTCGGGTAATGAACTCGAGTGTCTGCCTGCCTCAGCCCTGCCCGTCTTCTTTAGCCAACTTGACAAAGTGGAAGAAATATGACATGTGAATTATTAAAGAGGAGGCAGTTGACTCCTAACCTCTGTTGCTTTTTCTCAGAAGCCATTACCTGAGAATTTATCTTGCAGGAATTACAGTGTCTGAAAGCTTCGGGAGAGGCAGCGCGGAGGGAGGGGGGCGTTTGAATGAGAGTTTTGAAGAAATACCGCTGAAAAGCACCGGGTTTCACCTTCGCATTTGCACCACTCAGGAGATGGATAACGTGTTAGAGAAAACAAGCCATCCCTCCTCAGAAGTGGATCAGTTCGCCGCAGGGAGCCGGGGAATAAAATCCGGACTGAATTTAAAACGCCCATCACCACTTAAATACCTTTAAAAGTGGGAAGGGGAAAACGGAGAGTTTTTCCGCGGTTAAAGTTTGTCCTTTAGCCCCGTCTTTAGAGTTAATGAGGGCACTTTCTGGGCACCCGATAAATAATCCCCCCGGGTGCAGCAGGGCTGTACGCATCCCGCCCGCCCCGGTGCGCGATTTACACACGATGCACACATGATTTATGTACGATTTCTCTCCCTGCAGAGCCGTGCCGGAGTGCTGGCAGGAAAAGCACAAACTTTTGGGGATAGGCTTCAAAGTTTGGAGGACCCGCGATCATCTCTGCAGAAGTCGCACTGTGCCGCCGCAGCAGCGGGCACTGTCGGGCAGAGATGCGGAGAATCATTTCTTCTTCTTTCTTCTTTTTTCTTTTTTTTATCCCCGCATCTCGTAGTTGAGGGCTTTATTGAACGGCACGGACGTATCTTTTTATTTCATTATTGGTAATTTTTTAATTTGTAGACGGGAAAAACCCACCCTGGGAGAGATGCTGGGGGGATTTTTCCCGTCCTGTGGGCATAGATTTGTATCTAGTGCTGCCAAGCTGGATGTAATAATTGAATCTCTCCCAAATCTTGGTGATAGAGCAGTCAGAAATGACTCCATCTGACAGCAGAGCCATGAGGCAAGTGATGGATACTATTGTCCAAGCATGACCCTCCATTAACACCACCTATCAGCATCTGTATTCTGTCACCAATTCCCATGCCGGAGCCAAGAGGGGTGACTCTAATATTCTGAGCACATTGAAGGCTTCCATGCTGAGTTCAACCCTGCATCAACTAAATGGGTGGAGAGGATGACCTAAACCTTGCTCTCTCTATCTCCACTCGCCTTATTACCCCTCTCCAATCCCATTGTTTTGCAGGTGCCTGCAATTTGCTCCTTATCTCCTCACTGTTTATGAGGGCTCCTTTTTTACTAATACAAAGGAGAAATGTTATTAATATTAATTAACAAAATAAAAAATGAAGCAGTTTGGGGAATCCACCAAATGAATAATCTCATCCCCTAATTGGAGATGAAGTGGGGGGGAAGGAGGTGTAAGAGAAACAGATGACCTATTGGGTGACAGGCACAGGTTGGAAGGGTGACATTTTATTGTAAGCCTCCCTATGAAAGGAAGAAAAGGAAAGGACCAGTCAATTTAATGCAGGGACCAAGAGTGCAAGAGTGTTGCTAAGAGACAGAGATGCTGCTAAAGTTCTGTGAGAAGCTGTACCCTGACCTTATGCAAATGGAGGCTTCCAACTCTTTGTGGAAAGGCTGCAAATTCCACCCACTGTGTCACCAATACCTGGCATCGAGCCTTTTATTCAAATGTTCTCTAAAAACACACACGCAGAGGATGTGACAAAGCATGACACATTTAGGGCTGGAAGGGGGGGCGCGGTGGGGGGAGCGGGAGGGGGAAGGACGGATCTCATGGTGGAAATATCACCCACCCGTACCTCCTAGAGCCTGTCATCTTCCCGAGCTGAGAGACGGACCTAAAGATTCCTAAATTGCCTTAATCCAGACCTATTAAGAGTCATAAACAGCATCAATTCCTCGTGCATTTGAGGGGGTGGGAACCAGCAGAGTCATCCCGACCTGCTCGTTGGGAGATGCTCCTATGCCCACATCTGCAGCACCTACAGATGCCCAGTGCTGCCTTCTGCCTTGGGTTGCTTCGCGTGGTCATAACGCGGCAGGGTGAAGCAGAGCTTGCCCAGGGTCCGGACCCACGGGAACCCCTTAAATCCGGCAGAATGCGGAGGTGCTCCCGGCTGAGCCCGGACACAACCTTTACCCGAGACTGAAGGTGAAGACAGGGAATCAGACTTTCTGCTATCAGGATTTATTTTTTCCTTTTAAATAATCTCGGCAGACCAGCACCCAGGGAAAGGAATCCTATAAAACCCCCAGGTCATGCCAGCTTTCTTCCTAATATTTTAACACCTGCAGATGCTGCATGTGGGGCTCCCTGCAGCTCCTAACTCGGGAGCAGAGTCCTGCAGCACAGTAACCCGCTCATCTCTCCCCAGCACGATGCAAATGTCAAGGCGGTGTTTTCCCACGAACTTGTAGATCGAAAGTAAGGGCAGTTTGTGCTCAGGGTGTGAAAAGTGCGAACAGAGTAATGCCGGTCAGCCCCTCTCTAAAACGAAGTGCTCCAAGGGACGGCCGTCCTGGTGGTCCAACTTCACACCGGCTGAGTTCAATACCATTTCCAAGCGATCTGGAAATCATCGGTCTGCTTTTATTGCAGTTTATCCTCGGGGCACTTTTGGGACTCTCGTGGGCAATTTTCCTCTCACAGGAGATAGGGTTTCTCTGTCTGCCCTGAGCAGCAACCGAGCAGTGACTCAGCCGCATTTTGTGCATTAAGTTGATGCCCGATTACGCTTCTTTTGCTCGCGCACTGTTTCCTTCTGCTCCAAGCAGGCTCGGAAAACAGACTGGAAGGAAGCGATCAAAACAATCAAATGAAAATAAAAATGATAAAAATAAAAAAATACAACCCTCTGACCCAGTCGGATACACCTATTCTCCAGTCCCTTTGTAGGGTAAAACCACTTCTAGGGCATCTCCTGCCCTCGGGATGCCCCAGCCCATCTGGAGAACGTGACCCTTCGCTTGCAAATGGTCGAACCCTGCGGACAGAAGTGGCCCTGGGAGGGGACCGCCGCTTCCTGGGTGCCACCCGGGCTCCGGGGCCGTTCCTAACGCGGCCCCGCGCATCCTGCGCACCCCCCCCGTGCGTCCCCTCGTCCAGGTGGACGCAGGAAATGAATTTACCCGTGCAACTTGCGCGGCAGATTATTATTATTATCTCTTTTTTTAATAGTAAGACTTCTCATAATGTGCACAATATTATTAATATTTCATATTAGCAGTGTGTGTATGGTGAACTTTGTAATGGGAAATTCAATCGCCGCTGTAAATATTAATGGAATATGAAATGAAGCCACAGCTTCCATGTAGCACTGACAGTAAAACGGAGTGAACATGTGGTGGCCCTGGGGCAAGATAGGCCTTTCCTCTTGTCTCTCTCGCTTTATTAAATTAGCCCGAGCCTCTTCTTACAGTCCTGGGCTCAGAAGCTGAAGTTCACAGGTCAGCCATGACAAATGTCCCTACGTCTCGCCAAACAAGACCCCCTGGCCTTGACATTACATCTGCCCAACGAGCCCCTGGAGGGTGATTAAGGGGGTCTGGTGCAGGTAAAGATCTATTTAACGCAACTTTCCGAACAGATCAGAGGAGCGGAGGAGCCGGGATCTCCTCCAGGGCTGAGCTGCGGGGAGCCCCCGCCCCCCTCCCCACGCGTGGGCAACCCCCGCTCCGCGCTGCGCTTTCCTCCCGAGCAGCGGAGCGCGGATATTCCCCAGCTGCAAAGCGCTGGCAGCAGCGCCTTGGAAAGAGCGTCTTTCGAGGGCGTTTTTTGGCTCATCAGCCAATTATTTCAACACTTGGGATGACATCAGCCCGGAACTATCAGCCCGTGGGCACTTTTTTTCCCCCCCCCTCCTTCCAGGAAATTTCCAGGATTGTATGAACAGCGCTCACAACAGCTTCCTTTCCAGAGTGGGCATTCATCTTCATTTGTTAGGGGAGAGCATGTCAGAATTTCCTCCTGCCTTTCCCCATGGAGGTGTTGGCTGCACACTGATTTATGCCTTACTCCCCCTACTCCCCGAGATCGGGGTCGTCTCCGCGACCCACGGAGCTGCAGGTCTGGGCAGCGCGATTCGGAGCTCAGGGAGAGTGAACCCCGAGTTTTGAGCCGTGCAAACCCGCTGGGGGCTCTGAGCGTGCAGGGCTGGGGCCTGCCACGGCGGAGAGGTGGCACAAGGCACCATGCTGACAATTAAACGAGGTGCATTTAGTTGAGTGAAAAGCGGGAAGGTAACGAATAGGAGGGAATTCCAAAGCGCTTGTGTGGCAGCCTTTTATTTCTCAGCAGCAAACTTCTTCCACTCTCCCTTGCCTGAGAGAAGGAAAACCCATCGCAGCCCGGTTACCCCACCGCCATCAGCCCCTGCGGCTATATTCTGTTTCCAAAATTACCCAGTAATACGTCTATACCCAGTATAATACCCAGTCCTTTTTTTTTTTTTTTTTTTTTTCCCTAGGAAATTCTAATCTGTTATTCTCTATCAAACCGTATAGAAAAAGCATTCGCGTCTGAGCTGCGAGTTCAGCCCGTCCAGCTGTCCGGCAGCTGTGACAAATGCTGAACCGGGGGGGGGGGGGGGTGAGAGCGGGAGAGCCACCACTCGCTGCCTCCTTCCTTGGGGTGCTCGTCCCCAGCCGCACCCCGAAGGAAACTTGCCCCAGGGAGCCCCGCAGCCACCCCGGCTGTGGGACCGTCAATGCAAAGGGAATAAACCCGAACGCGCACCCCGGCGTCGGTCCGGCCACTTCCACACCGTCTTGTTCTCTAATAGCTCCTGTATTTTTTTCCAGCACTGTGGCTCGCGTACTTCGTACAGTGTCTGTGGCTTCATTAAAAGCATTCTGTTATATCCCCCAGGAAAATGCAAGCGTCACCTCTCTTTGCCTTTTTAAAAGAGTTGCACTTTCAAAGAATATTTTACCCCCTTTTAAACTAAAAGAAACAGCGCTGGAGTCAGGTTTTGTAAGTGTTAAATAACTTTCCCAGCGTGTATTAAAGGAAGATTGTATTTTATCAACAGCTGATTGATGCGGCCATGTGATCCTCTCGGTTTGTCTATAGTATCATATTTATTTAACCTGCTGGGGGACTGTGTTCAGGGGCCGCTTGCTCCCGCTGGCAAGAGCACACACATTACACACTACCCCAGGTATTCTGATTGATTGTTCCCACCCCACAGCCTTTGGATCATAATTTAACACAGCAGGTCCTACAGCACAGACGGGGTTTTCGGGAAATACGATGAAGGATTTCTATGAACCAGTACCGCACAGCCACCAGGTTTTCTGAACTAAAAATCTGGATCAGGGAGAGGGGTGGAGGAGTGTTTTGCAACCACAATGCGAGCACAAACGCCTTTAGCCTCTCCATTGAATGCGAGCCCTTAATTTTAACAAGTTCGTCCTGCAAATGAGCATTTCCTGGGACTACCAGAGCACCTGAGAACAGCTCCATCAGCCACGTCAAACGCTTCACAGCGGCGGTCAATTACATTCGAGCATATTTAAGTTGAGCAGAGTCAGACGTCAGTTTTCTTCTCGCTTCAGGTGAAGCAGTTCAGAAACTCCTATGGCCACAGGCTGCTCTTTGCCCCCGGAGAGGGCTTAAAAGTAGAACAACCCCCTCCCGAAATAATGACTACAGGTGAAACACCTCGTAGCAGATCCGCCCTGCAAACTGCTAAGCTCTCTCTGGGATGCAGTAAGTTGTGCCAGGTGAGGCGGCTGCTCCCTGTAAGCTGTTCCCCCCCTCCTCAGGCAGGGTGCGGTGCGGGTTTGCTGCTGGAGGAACCGTAACTAAGGTGCTATGTTTGTTTGTTTAGTTATTTATTTAGCCTGTTTCCGCTGCGCAACCCGGAAAACAAACTTTTCCAACTGCTTACGGGATATATACATATATTTTTTAAACGGTTATTATTTTTTCCTTTTTTTCCCCCTCTCTCCGGCAGGATGCTCTCTGCAGAGAGCCCTCCAGCCCCGCTCTCCGCGCCTCGAGGAAGGCTTTCCTCTGCCCTTGGCTGCCCACCGCGCAGAGGTGGAGGGCTGGCAGCTTTGCTCTCTGCTCCCCCAGGACGCCCGGAGCCCTGGCAGGGTACGAGGCCGGGCTGCGGGCTGCCCGCGGGGCATGGGGTGCGCCCGGCGCCGGGAGGTGCCTGCTCCGAGCTGGTACCCCGGGCACAGCCCGGCACCCGGCGGTGTTTACCCATGACTCAGGGCCAGGCGAGAGATGCAAAGACTTCGCAAGGTGAGGGAGATGGCAAAGGAGGTGCCAGCTAATAGATCGGCTGCCGTCCTGTGGGGCAAAGGAGTGTTGACAGATCACGTTAATCAGTAATTTTTTTTATATTTATTTTTATTTTAACTAGTGGGTGCCGGTGACGGATAGCCTCGTTCGTCGGGCTCTTAACCCCTTCGTGGCCGGGACCCCGCTGCGTATTCCCCTCCCCTTTGGGAAGTCCCGCGTTGCCTGGGTACATCCTGGGGCATGTCTCCTTTCCACTCTATTCCCGCCCTGGACGAATTCTATCGATCACGGTTAGCCGTGCTGGGACCCACTAATGCTGATTTTTGTGGTCCAGACTTCCCTTTGAGAGCAGGTGAATGCCACACCACCTGTTCTGTTGACAAAGTAAAGTAAATCCCACTTAAAAACATGATTCCTAGGCTCTGCGAGAATGAAGCATATATGTTTTTAGGGCTTGTTGGTGCCAGGTCATGTTGACCGATTCCTGAATAGTTGCCATTGTGCCGCGCTTGCAAAAGGAACCCGAGCAAACATCACCCCAGAAAGGTTTGTGGTTTTCCTACACATGCGGGCTGCAGCCTCGCACCGCGCCCTGCTGCTCGCCCAGCCTCTCCCTCCCCTTCCTAATCTCTCTCTTTTAAATTTGTTTTGAAAGAGGGGGGAGGAAAAAAAAAAAAACCCCTCATTTCGGGAGGGGGCAGAGGATCAAAGAGCAATGGGTGTTCGCGCTCCTCCCGGGCAATAACGGGGCGAACGGTCCCTGCCCGTAAGGAGGAACGATCGGGAGCGCCCGTCGCCTTTCTCAGCTCTTTCTCCCGTCGCTCCCGGAGCACAGCGGGGGGCTGCACTGCCCGCTGTCCCCCGCGACGCGATGGGGTCGGCTCGTTCCCCCCTCCCCGAGGAACTTTGCTTAGGAAACAACAACGTTTGTTCATTCCAAGCCTCGGCAAACAGCTAAACTAGTTTACACAGTTGGTTTTGACAAACGAATAAATTGTTTTCTTTAAGTACACCGTCTTAAGCAAGCACACACTTTAACTAGTTTTCCTATGAGACAGCTTTTTACTAGATTGCTTTTTCATTGCGTGGCTATCGAAATGAGATAATGACCAAAGAGGTGGAACCTAATCAGCCTTTTAGTTGAGTTTAAAGAGTCTAGAGGTAGTTTAAAGGTAGCTTTGGTCATGTTTGCTGGCCGGCTGCGATGTTTGCACTACCACGTTATGATGGGGAGAGTAATGTGTTTGATAGATAAGGGAGAGAGGCTAGCCAAAAAGCAAGGTCAGCTGTGATAAGGCTTGACACTTTTACTCATTTTTCACACACTTAAAAGGAAACTTTAAAATATGAAGCAAAAAAAAAAGAAGCAAAGAATCGACACGCTAACATCCATCATAAAAACAGGATGTTATCAGTCCTTGCTACTTATTTAATTAGCCCAAAATCTTATCATAGTTTGGAACATGTCATGGTATTTGAAAAAAAAAAAAGCCATTTAATATTCTTCTAATTTGTTAGCAAACAGGGACATTCTCAAAACAACGTACCGTTTGTGGGATAATCACACATCTTACTCTTCCTTCTGAAGGATCTTCCTGATGCTTTATGTTTTTCAAGTAGTGAATAAAACGAGCTGTAGGCTGAAGAGACAAGTCTGTGTGATCAATAGTGAAGGGGGAGAGTGGAGGGTTTTAGTAGAGGACAGAAATCCTGGGGGGGAGAACAGAAAAAACCCCTCACAGAGGGGTTAAAATCTCTGCACAATAAAACCACCAGGTACCAGTGAAGAAATATAACATGAAATGTAACCAAACAATCAATGGCAAAACTCTCATTAAGTTAAATAAGGCCTGCCGTGACTTGAATGGTATTTTTGAAATATTTGTGTCCAGGAGAACAGATACGTATTATTGATCCTAGATTCTATAAAATGAATTGATTTTTTGCTACATACACAAGAATTCTAAACCAGAACTACTCATGTTTTTCTTTCAGGAAGCTTTTCTGCCATCTTCAGTTGAAATCTAAGCTACAAGTTGAAGATCGGTCTCTAGCCAACAGCACACCTTCTCGGAACAAATGATTGTTGTCCTCATTCGACAAAGAAATAACAAGGTAATACCTGCACAACCATCTAAAACCAATTTCCATAAGCAGCCTGGGCTGAGCATACAAAGGCAGTTATGCACCTATGTCCAAAATATGTATTCTCAAAATGCCTGTGCAACTGCCAGCTAAAATAGACCTGGAGCTTGCAGGTGCTGCAGATTTCCTCCCTAAGCCTGGCATGTCCTAGAATTTGCCTCTCAGCAGATCTGGGGCTGTGCTCTGAGCCCTTCACCAGTGAGGCCTTTGCCCATGTCCAAGGGGCTGGTTAAGGGGGGGGGGTTCTCAGGGCTTTAAGAGAGAAAACAATCCTGGTGAAGGAAGGGGGCCCAACCTGCTGCTTTTTCGCTTTTAGAAGATGTTCTGCCCTTGCCCTTGGTTGGTTGGAGCTGCCCCAGAGGGGTGATCTCTGCTCGGGGTCCTCCTGTGTCTGTGAGGACATAGCTCCTGCCCCAGCTCAGGTGGTATATAGAAGGGAAAAGCGGACCATGTTCATGGATTCCTCCTGAAATGGTTCCACTCTGCAGAAAAATAGGACCAGAGAGGGAGGACAGCCACGAGTATGGCTCTGTGTCTTAGAGGAAGAAACTGAACTCCAGGGTGAACCCTGTAAGTCTAGGATATTCTGTAGAGATGGGCACCAAAGTCATTGCTATAGCAAACCTCAGCCCTGAGCACCCCCAGCTTCTGGTGTGCTTCCAGCTCTGCAGGGAAGGGGACTGAGTATGGAGTGGCCCTTGATTCCTATTGCAGCCAGAGCCCTGAGGATGGGCAGGAAATTCCCCGGGGGAGCCTAATCCCAGCATGGCCTGCCTGCAGAGCTCGCTGCAGCACTGGGTCATGGTCCCTGAGCAAACACTGACTCGCAGCCCACGGCTGGTGCCAGCAGACTGCTCCTATCCAAGTGGGGCTGATACACTTGCACTAATCCCAGAGCTAGCATGCAAGGCACTTCTGAGCCCACGTGTGGAACCTATGAGCTTTAGGTGTCTAGAAACTTAAAACCTCGTGCACAAAAATCACTTGGGCAATGTTTATAATACCACTCCTAAATATTTGGCTAACTGGAACCACTTGGGGTATATCCCAGACTTCACTGAGACACCTTATCTCCAAAATAAAATGTGAGATTGAGGGCTTTGTTGAGAAGGGGTAGGATCACTTGCCCACTTAGGGACCATGCGGTGTCTCTTTCCCACATCGCCGTTGCTTGGGGCAGCTTTTCATATCCAGCATTTTTTTCTGTTGCTGAGTCCCATAGATAAAACACAGAATCATTAAGGTTGGAGAAGTCCACTAAGATCATCCAGTCCAACCATCAACCCATCCCTACCATGCCCACTGACCATGTCCCTCAGTAAACAACTCGTGGGTGCAAGCTTAGGGCATTGTGCAGGCAACAGTGGATGCAGCTGATTAGAATTTCCATGAAAAAAAGAAATATAGGACTCCAGTAATGATTTTCTTCCTATGGAGGCCACCTTCTACTCTTTTCTTTGGTCTCATTTTAATAATCTATATCAGTGTTGTTTTTTAGCTGATTTTAATGTCAACTAGGGATTAATGTGCATTAATTAAATTGACTGTATTTTCTTTAATGAGCACAAAAGGATTTTATGTTAATACTGATGATCCTAATAAGGATTCTGTCTACTTATCTGTATTTTCTCAACATCCTGAAATATTTTATTAGGAAACAAATTAATTTAGTTACTATCACGGGGTAAAAACAGAAGCTATCAGGTGACTGCCAACTGGGTCTGGCGTTAGCAAGCTACGTGACAATTAAGCTGTAAGAACTGCATTTAGCTGCAGAACTGCTCATTGCAATGTATTATTTTGAACAATATCTGCCTTTTTTATTTCTTACTTGGCACTGGCTGACTCCTACCTGGATTTGAAGCCACTGCTGAATGAGTACATGAGTAATACTAAAAGAGATGCTGTCAGTGAGACCTGGGCTAAGGTCCGTGCCCATTCCTTGCTTGCACATAGGAAACGGAAAGAATGAGCTGGGAGCAGATGCTGCAGTGATCCCAATAGGTAGACAGGTAGTTACACACGACCCTGTTTCAGCTGTGCAGATTGACAACGCAAATTAGTTTCTAAATTGTTAAAAACCTTATAATATAATAACGCTTTTCCACAACAAATGAAAGAAATACATTTATTTGCATGCATTGATATATCTGTGTCAATATATTTTTATATGTTCACAGCTGTTGCGGGCTTGAAAGACACTTGACTTGCTGAGCAAGCATTTAATAAAAAGCCCATGGAAATGTTAATTAATGGTATTTGGTACTAAATGCTCACTTTGATGCTAAAATGTTATGCTGCACAGATTTAAAATTCATGCTGCGTTTTTTGCCCTTGTTACCATCTGCAAATTTCTACCCCACACCCCATTCTCACATCAGGTTGCTGAAATAATTCAATAGTATTATAGCATATGTCAGTAAGAAACACTAGGGACAGATTCTGATCTCAGTCCTCTTGTTTAACTCTGTGGCTCTCAATTGCATGGTTTTGCCAGGTTTTCTCATTTATCATGGTTTATCCTGCTCAAAAAGCCCTCAGATCTGCACAAATATATAGGAAGAGAAAATGTGTCTCAAAAAAAATCCCCCATCCAGAATTCCAGCAGCTGTCAGCTCCTAAATAAGTGCAATGCCAGTGATTTCAGAAGGAATATTTTGCTGCACAAAGTTACTTAGGCATAATATAGCTTCCAAGTGGAGATGCGAGAAACCTGATTGCTGCTCTGTGCTGCGTTCTGAAGGTCTTGGGGCTTAAAGCCCACCCCAAGCATGGTGTGAAGGGGCTGTGAATCCCACTGAAGCAATTCTTGTTTCCTAAGCCCAATGGTGTGGGGAGATTCAGCCAAGACGACGATAGATTTTTTTTAGAGCTGATAATAAAATAAAGATTGTGAGATCTTTGGAAATATATATACATGATTTGAAGAAAAGTGGCTTAGTATTCAAGGGCTTTGATTTTAAACTGTGTTTAAGAAATTGCTGACATGATAACAGAACTGCCTGAGCTTTCAGTTACATTTATCCTCAACTGGACCAAGTTTCCCTGCAAAGGATTTTATGATAACAATTTAAACTCAGTAAAAATAATTCATTTGGCTAAAATGTTTCCAAAGGGACCAATTTCCACTGAAACAAAAAGAAAAAATTGCCACTATCTCACTTGTGAAGAGAGAAAAATCTAGAAGAAATCCAACTGTTTTGTGTGCTTATGATAGTTATAGGACTGTTTGCATATGAATTTGTTTAGGCGTTTGTTTCTTTGTGCTGGCTTTTTACGTTTAGTTCAAGTTTTGAATTGAATGTTTATGTTGGGTCTTAATAACATTTCTGTTTACCTTGTGTCTTTCTTGACAACTTAACCTTTTCCAACAGTAACTATAAATTATACAATCATATTACAGTATTAATTAATTAAAGATATTAGTAGATGACCTATAATTAGTATAAAATGATTACATGAATTATTGTTAGTTTCGACAATCTGGAGTTGAAACTCCATTTGTAACAGCTCATGCCAGTATTCCTTGGTGTGATTGCAGTGTATGTTACAGTGAAATATCCCACTATCATTTTAACAGTGTGTACCTCTGGCATAAAGATTAATTCTGTGCGATACATCCAGGCAAATAATCTCCGCAAAGCAGGCAGGGGACCAGATCCTGGGCATAGAGTTCCAAGGAACATCAAACAAGAAAAATACAACCAAGTTCTTCCAACATGGAGCAGATCCCCACTAGATCCAGCTGCAGAGCAGGGCCATGACTCATCCCTCCATGCCTTCGCCATTGGAGTGTTCCCGGAGTGGTAAGTGAGCTGTGCAGAACAGAACATCAGACAATAACGACCTGTGGTGTGTTGTTGCAGAGGATGTTTTTTGGAAAATTGTATTGCCTGTTAGAATACCGCAAGAAGCTTTGAACATGTTGATGTTTACCAAACAGCATTACTTCTTATACATCATTAAACCCTATTAAAACCAACAAAAATAAGTTGTTATTTAAAATAAATGTCCCCTAGAGAAATCCATCAGTTCCTATTTATGTCAATGGTGGACATTTTGAAGGGGAATAATTAATAAACATCTATTCAATCTACTACTTGCATAATTATAATTTGTCAAATGAAAGAAAGAAACCAGTCTACTTTCTGGATGAAAAAGCATTTTCTTTAGCTCTCATTTCACTTGAAGTGTCTGGCTCTTTTCAGGTAGTCACATGGATCTACTCTTTTAATAGTAAAAATACCTTCCAAGGGAATATTTCTGGAGCAGATTCTCCTGCCCTGCGGTGAGAATTAGGAGCAGAAGAGCACACGTTAGCACTTACTCAGACAGCTGAAGTAGGAAGAGGAACAGTAAGGTGAGATGCAGCTAGGGCAGCATCATTCAAAGGTTAGGGCAGCTTCCAAGGTTCACCTCAGCTATTTCTCACAGCCAGCTGATGAAAATCCAGTTTTAGAACATTTCTCCAGTCCAAAGCAATTTTCTTTATTGCTACTGTCCATACAGGTGTCCTCTCTTAAGCTGTTTTTCTAATACCTTCCTTTCCTATATGTTCTTCCAGGTTCAGTAAAACACCTAACTTGGCACACTGTAGTGGAAACTTGGCTTGCTCAGTTCCCAGTGACTGATTCTGAACTCTCCTTTCTGGAAACACGGTGAAACCCTCCTAACAAAAAGGAAAAAGAAGTTTTCTAACTCCAGGCTGTGGCTGCTTTCCCTCATCCATGAACTAGACATGAATTCACCCCACAATCTGAGGGTAAGATGTTCTGTATTAGACTTTCAAAAGAAGCAGAACTCATTTGCAAATATTTTGCAGGGCTCTTTTGCCCTCTTCAAGAGCACATCAGGCACAAGTGTCAGCTTGAGAAATCCAGGACTTCTAAGAGAGTAAAACCACAAGGCTCTGATCTGACTATGGGTGTTACATTGCATTTCATTATTGGTTTGGCACACATTATAACAGATGAATATAGAGGGCTTCATCTGTATCTTGGAATCTCTGCACTTAAGTTATCATGAATGATATTTTTAAGGTTGCTGCCTTGGATAGAAGAAGAAAATAACCTTTATTTGTGCAGATATTGCACTAAATATTGGCATGTGCATAAATGGAGGCTGTAGTCAGAAAATACAATCCATAAAGATTCAGGGGATGTTGTTCAAAGCGCATAAGTTTATCCCTTGTTCACATGCATGTATAAATACCTGCATAAGAAAATCGAATCTTCAGCGACCAGCCTAGATCATGACCTTATAAAAGCAGCTCCTGTGCAAGAGTCCACTTGACAATTTCCTATGCTCTAACCACCTCCTTTCATTGCAAACTTAATGAGTGCTTTCAAGTGCACAACAAAAATGAGATGAGAGTTTGGGGAAACCTCCTTGTCAGGGAAAACCAACACCTTGAATTAAAGGCATCAAGTATTTGAACCTCTTCTCAGAATATAAAGCTAATAGTGTGCATCAAACTACTGAAATACTATAAAATAAAGGAGAGCATTTCCTTAAACACAGCCCCTAAAACTGCAAAGAGATGCTTGCTTCTGATCTGCAGGAGTCTCTGCTTCTCTATATCGCATAGGAAGAAACATTCAGCTTAACCGGCGGGTGCTGCCTCCAGCAGTATTTTAGCAATTTGATATTAAAAACACACACCTGCTATTTCTCAGGACTTTCACATTCCCCTGTTTTTTTTTTTTTTGTGTGTGTGTTATTAAACTAAAGAGCAATGGGACTTTTCCTCCCCTTGTTTTGTCCATAAATTGATTTATCTTACAGTGGGTAGTTGCATTACAGTCTTGTGTAAAACATGCTGAACACTAGAAATGCACTGGCTATCTACCACTTGAAGATTAATCTTCTCTCTGTTTGAGTATCTGAGACAACAGGGCACTCACAGCTGGAGAAGAGCATTCCAGCTACAGGTTTGTGTTTTTAATAGCATGTGAAAGCTGTTGTCAGATTTTTTTTCTTTTATCATCAACATCATGAAAATAATTCGTTGTAATTCTACTGTACATTTCATCCAAAAACCTCAGAGTGCTTTACAAGCATTAATTATCCTGACCAACTCATGCAACATGTAAATGATGCATAGGGATAATTTAACAACTACTAAAATGAGCTAACTGTAAGGTAGCTCTGTAGAGGTTGTAAATTAGTCTTACAGGCTACCTGAGTTAGCTGTAGCCTGAGAGAGCTGAAAAGTGCACTACTGACCTGGAATAGCAAAGTGGCATTAGCAGGCAGAATGTAATTATGATTTGGCAAAGTCAAAGTACCAAATAATGACACTATTGTGAGATTCACACTGAGACGTGCAAGACTTCTCCTTTAGTGCCACGTGTGCTGGCGTCTCTGTGTTCTCAGTTCACTAAGGATGATGTACATTGATGCAGTTCGGCCAATCTTGAGACTTTAACTTGAAAAATTCAAGGAAAAGAGGGAATCTTTGTTAATTATTTTCAGAGAAAATGAAATAATTTGTTCTACACTGCATTTTCAAGACTCTTGGCTCTCAGCTTCGTCCCAAAGACTTCTGCAGTAGTACAGGCAATGCCACTGCTGTGCTGGGATACGGGTCAGTTTAACTCAGATTAGAAATGCCACTACTGAGCCATATCTGCTGAAATGTGACAGGTTCACACAAAAAGGCAGTAAGGCTGAATGAGTACGCACATGCAAATATTTCTATTATACCATAGCAATGAGAGAGATTACTAGGCTCTTGATGTGCTACTAAGCTCCAAGTGGATGGTACATAAGCTCTCATTTCTAGTGCTTTTAGAAACTGAAGGCAGGAGACAAACTTCATTTTAGTCTTGAAGGAAATGCTGTTGGTTTTAAATTTTACTGAAGCTATGATTTACGGAATATACACGTTTCAAAACAAGTTTGCAAGAACAATGTTAATTTTCCTTCTTTTCCCAGGTTCTATTAAAAAGCAATTGGCCATCACTAGTTCCCATCCGCTGCTCACCTTGAAACAGTGGCTGTCTCTAATATCAGTCAGCTGTTGCCACAGGAAAGATTAAGTTGTCTTAATTGCACATGCTGTCAGTTATAGACATCAGAGGAAAAAAAAAAGCCTATGATTAGAGAATGTTAAGGTATGTTTGTAACAAAGGCTAGATGCAAAAGTAGGTACAGAAGCAATGAAAACTATTTCTCATCTACTATCAATGAGTTCAGTTTCCAAAGTTCATTGCTGAAGTTGAGGTTTAGGGTCACATCCTGTCTCAGTTACAGTAACCTCTGTCTGCTTATTTTGGGGGAAAGTCCCAGGCCTCTGCCAGCTGAGGATGTGGCCCTGGTATCACGCTCAATTGCCACATGAGTGTCTTTGTCCTCTGGGTTTTGAAGAGATATGCAGATGTAGCCTGTGTACCCATGCAGGTATCCTAGCACAATGTTTGGAAACAGAATTCAAGGTGTCTATATATATATTTATATATGTTTAAATATATATAAATATATAATGGGGCCTGAGTAATTTACTTTGATTTATGCACTTGGAGCTAGGCAGCAAGGAAGGGGTTAATCATAAAGTATTTCACCTTGAACCTTGCACTCTCTTTATCTAGCACACAATAATAAAAGATCAAGAGTTCCTGCTTATTATCTTATTTTTCCTCCTTGTTCCACTAGGCTAGGGCCCAGACTAGTTATGGATTAACACTGTGATCAATAGTAAGCTTGCTGTCTCACTCTTGGCAGGGGAAAATGAACTCAAAATGCAGTCAAACTCTTATTGATCAAGGATATAGGTCTCACTTTCATTACCTCTGTCTCCTGATAACCCACATATAATGTGATGAGCTGCTAATCTCTCTGATTTTCAATGGACCCTTCACCCTTCCTGTCTGCACAGTATAGCTTTTATTTTTGCCTATTCTGTGTAATGCTTGTAGCGTTAACTCTCACTCTATTACCATCAGACCTGGTCAATCAGGATTCATAAAATGACTTTGAAGCAGAATTGGGCCAACTGTGTTAAGGTTATATTTGGGTATCTCTAAGAAAGAATGTTACCCTTCAATAATAAACAGATCAGGTGAGGGAGAAGATTGTTTCACCTACAACACTGGCAAAGTTCTGAGATGGGTTTGGGTAGTCCAAACTATCTGAAGAAATGGGTTTACGCTGTTTAAATGTGCTGTGCCATAATATGCTTATGGCTTTTAGAGAACTTGTAGCTTATTTCACTCTGTCCATTGTGGATAAAGATCTATATCATGTCCATCCAATTGGTCTGAAATGTTGGATACTTCCAAGGAAATGAGTGTGTGCAGGTGAGTGCATTTTATATGTGAATATAACGCTTCCTCATCTTAATGTAGATAAGTTGATCATTGTTTTTGGAGAGATGGAAATTGCTTCACCACATTGCCACAAAACATAGGGGAATATTTTCTCCAACCTCTGTGAGCAGTGGATAATGCTTCTGGGGAGCAAATTGCTCAACACTAAGCAAAAGTTGGAAAAGTAGTTTACTGATGACACTGACAGCCAGAGAAATGCTGACAGTTTTGTCATCTTCTGGAATTTTTTTTGGAAGCTCAGATACCACCTTTAGTTTATGATTCTGAAATGAAAGTATTTTCCTTCTGGGATACAATTTGCTTGGTTGAAAAAAAGGTTTGCATTGATTTTGTTGTTCAGTTTTTAACCCCAAATTACAAAAATGTTTCTACTGAAGAAATGTCAATTTTCTTTATTTTCTATTGATGGTAACGACTGTAAAGATAAAACTGAAAATAAGACTCCACTGACAAGCTTGAATGAAAGTTCCTAAAATAACGAAATTTGAAGGATTTTTTTTGTCCAATTTGGAGAAAATCAAGCTTTGAAACACTGGAATTCTAAGCAAAATGAAACTCGTGATGTCAGCTAACCCTGCTATCCTGAAAGCAGATAATTCGTTGGTGAGCTAAATCACAGGAATAAAATAATCAGAACTGTGTTAGAATGTGCTAATCATGTCCCCAAGCAGTGCATTTTTTTTTTGGTTTGTTTCAAACAAATAGTCTACATACTTCTATCAGGTAATTGAACCAAGTCCCCTTGCATATGGAGTCACAGAAATTCAAAGGACAGTCCTTGTAGATCCAGTCCTTGTAGATCCTACAAAGTGAGTCATTACTGGAATAATTATTTGTGTGATCTTCAATCAAGGATGTCATCACATTTTCTTAAACATAATATAGACTAAAAATAAGACATTATTGATTGGTTCTGAAAGAGAAAGGTCTCAAGTTTCAGGTGTAGTGTTTGCCTTCGGTGGTAGTTGTCTTTATACGTTAGATAACATTCATAACCTTGTAGCCATTGTGAATACTGAGCTTTCTTTTGAAGCTTACATCAATCATATAATTAAGACATCTTAGTACTAGTTTTGCAATCTTGCCAGATTGTGATCTGTGCTCCCTGGGCCTGTTTCTGAAACTTCAATTCATGTTCTTTCTTTTCTGTGTGTGTGCATGTGTCACGTAATTACCGCTCTTCTTTCTTTATGCTTCTTCCAGGTACTCTTTGCGGTTGGTCCAAATTTCTTTAGCTTAGGCTTCCTGTTAGCTCTAAGTCTTTCCATTTTATTACAGAGAAAAATTAATTGGGTTCTAATAATGAGGTAGGCATGCAGGGCACTTACCAATGAAATACAATTGTTCGTGCATAATAGAATCTCTATGGTGGCATCTGCTTGAACAGTTAAATCAAAGACCAACCAAAATCACTGGTTTGGGATAATTATCTTTGCTGTAAAATGTGCTCAGTTCTAAATATTAAGATAAAAGCTTACTCAGGGTATCACTAAGCAATAACTTTCATTTTTTTTGGGGACAAGGACACTGATGCGTTAGTTAAAAAAAAACAAAAGCATATAAATATCATCACAGACCAAAATATTCACATCATCCAACATTAAGCACCTGAGCTTTCTTTTTTGCATCTTAATAAAAAGGGAGCTGAGCTTCAAAGTAGGTGTTGACGCTTCTTACTACCTTCACTGCTTTGTCTCCTTTTTATTTCTTCTCAGATGTGTTTCTTGATACCCAAAGTTCCCTGCTAAATATGACATATAATAAATTTGTAAATCGGAGTTAAAGTTTTTAAAAATTGCTCATTTGATGGTGTTGGACGTCTCCGCTTGATTTTTTTTCTTCACTTTAGTTCTGTTTTGGATAAGACTGAATAGAGGATAAAAAAGATATGAGGAGAAAAAAAATATTTTATAACAGAAAATATTTTTGTGGAAATGACAGAGGCCTCCATCATACCGAAGAAAAGTGAGCTTATTTTTGATATATAAATCTGAGATACAGTCCTGCATGTGTCAAATGGATATGTCAGAAAAAGTGACAGTGGTATTTTTTCACTTTATGACCCAATCAGATTCTTATCAAAGTCAGATCTGGCCCATAAAATCATGGACATCAGCTACTCGGTAGACCTAATAAGACAGGTCTAGCCACACAGTCTCAAATGCATTTTATCACTGAAGGCCTAAAGCACATTTACAGATTTTGTCCATAAAGCAATGTAAGCCCAGATTATAATTTTAGAGGACATGCTAATGTTGGCAAGATCCCCAGTACCCAAACAATTATATCTCTAGCAGGTACATTCATAATGCATATAGATTTGGTGGAATACCTGTAGTCATAAGAACAGAACTATTTAACCTTTAAACACAGATAAGGTTTGAATTTGGTACCGTATTTGCAATACCTTTTCACCTAACTCTAGGCCCAAGTTTTGTGTTTAGTTATTATTCTCTCTTTCTCCAGAGAGACAGGGACAGGCCAACACCATGTGAATTAATGAACTGCTGGCAATAATTACAATTATAGTTGACAGTCGCACTGCAGTGCTCTACCTACTAATCATAACACTACGAACAATACATGAGAAGAAGAATTAAATTCTTCAGAAAGGAAGGAATGGGTTAAAAAGGCTTATGGAAATTTACATTGGGGATAATTTAAAGCAACTGCTAAGATTAAAAAAAAAAAAAGTATAATCACAAAATGTCCACCAATTAAGCCTCAAGAAAATATCTTTTTTTTTTTTTTTACTTTCGTGTTTTGAGATACAGAGTTCACCCTAGAGCGCTGAATTTCCATTCATGAGCATAGTACATACATAATTAATGCAATCTGCTGTCTGTTATGACTAGAGATGACAGAATTTTATGTGACAGCTACCAAATATGTATATATTTGGTTGTTGTGTATATGGCGGTTAATAGGTTTGACTGTATCTGGCATTGATAATATGCCACCAATGTGGTGGAGTTAAACCTATCCCACGTCTTTCAGGACTGGTGTGTGGTAGGGCTATCCAATTTGAATAGCTCCTTTATGTTCTTTTTCAAACCAAACGTTTTTATTTTTGTCAATAAACTGTGTCATTTATTATAGTTAAGAAAACTCATGTTGTTTGAGGTCTTTATCAGAGTTCCTACAAATCAGGTTAATTGGTGATCAACAGAGCTTTTCTGCCTTTAATGAGGCCTGGTAGCCCAAGGCAAGGCCCAGCTCTTGATAAGGGACTTTCCCTTTCCTTATTCAGGACTCTTTGATCACTTTTTTTTTTTTACTGGGAGAACAACCGCCGGGAATGTCATTGTTTTTTAATTGCCTGATTACCAAATGTTGGAGATAAAAGATAGATGTTCTCAATTAATAACATTTACATAGATTAGCATCACTAACAAGCCTCATTAGTAGCTGCTGACTTTTGTTTAGACTGCATCCCATGTCAGTTGTGCTCTGATAGTGTAATGGTAAGTACGTTCTCCATATTAAAATATATTTATTTCTAATCTATTTCCATTAATCAAGCTATATATGACATTTTAAAGCACAAATAGACCTTTCATTAAAGTTAACTCTTACTTCTCAGAATATTCCGTGCAAAGTTATGTGTATTAGGGGACTTTGTATCAGAAAAATCCTTGCCTTCCAGTGCATTTGTCAGTCCTGAGGTACACTAACAAACTTAGCATAATAAACAAACCACCCCAGCCAGTTGGTTCAGTTGGTTGCAGAGTTTCTCCGGAACTTACTTTGCTGACTTGTTTGTTTTGAACTACCAGATCATTTGTTTCCCATGTGCTTTATATTGTAATACACTTTTTCCTTAAATGTGCTTTGAATGCAAGTGTAGAAAATACATTGATAACAGTCTGCACTTGCAGAGTATATTTATATATATCTATCTTGAGAAAATAAATCTCTTTTACACCATTCTGTTAGTGCAAGCGTTATCCTTGAACCCTGAAGTCTGACCTTCTGTTGAGGCCATTCCTCAGCAAAGCACCTCATCCTAATGATTAAATCATAGGAGATGTCAACAGCCTTCAGGTTTGAACTCTGGGGAGAGAAAAGGGGAGTTAGAGTTTTCTTGGTCCTCACCCTAGGATTGACTTTTCTGTTGGTCAATGCACTCGCATGTGCTGTTGGGTAGCAGGAGAAACCTGTCTCTCCCCTTCAAGCAAACCCTTGCTGAGCTGGCTGTACTTTAAGCATGGTTGATTTTTGGAAATAAAAATCTATTTGAGAACTTGTGCATCAAGTAAAAGAAAGCAGCAGTAGAGAACTGTTAGAAAAGGCTTAACGTCTGTAGCTTGCCACAAGGGAAGGGAAAATGGTATTCTGGCTCAACAGTCCAAGGAATCAAGCTAAAAGCTGAAAGATGTATATAATGTCAAATTCTTCAGGAGAAAGAGAAACACTTCTGCAGGTCTTTGTGTGTTTACAATTGGAGATACAAACATGTATAGACTTGTGAAGATTAAAAAATGTTTCCATCTATTATTTTGATCAATGGTCCTTTTTTTATATATTTTCAACACTACTGCACTGATACATATAAAACCAATATTTTTACTCCATCTGCTTGAAAATCTCTAGTGTCATGGCCTTTGCTTCAATGTTGAAGCTGATTTCAGGGTTGCATTAAAAAAGTAAGCTCTATAGTTCAGTCAAGCATCAACAGTAAAGTGCTAAAGCAGAAGCTTTCATGCTATCAGTGGATGGATTAAATAAATAAATCAATCAATACTGGATGTAAACCTTTTTTTAATCTCTCTTTTCAGTAGAAAAACTAAGGTATAGATTCTTCTACCCTCACTCCTTAAGACAGAAATAGCTTTGTTTACTTCCACTGATATCTGTGTTGTAAGATATTTCTGCCTTTCCAGCAAAGGAGAACACAATGCAAAGTCAAACAGAACTCAGTAGGGATAATCATTTTTTATTTATCACATTTTTCAGCTTCTTGGCCATAGTATAGTTCAGTTTTGTTTTTTGTTTTTTTTTTAAGGAGAAAATAAACCTTGATCTTCATTTTACTGTTGCATGCACTTCATAGGGCAATACAAAACGTGGAGCAGAAAACAAAGGCAAGAAAGATACAGGAATTGAATATTCCTGTGCGGCTTTGCATCATAAGATGACAGAATTGTGATTACATGTGTATGCATGTATTTCCTTCATAGCAACGTATCTGTTTTGGAGAAGAGGTACTTCTGAAATTCTTTCAAGTGTGCAATACCAGAACTGCTAAGTAACATCACACATGATGTCAACACCCCAACATGACAGATGTGTTCCGACAGCAAAATTCATCTTTGTTTCTGGGGCCAACGAAGAGCCTATGAACCACTTAGACACTGTTATGAAAGAGGGACACGGACCACAAACTCACTGCATGTGGGCCCTTGAGCAGCCAACCCACTGCTGTTGCTTTGGACTCTAGCTAGGCTCAAACCTTTTCTAAGGGAAATGCTTCTGTGCTGTTATCAGCAGCTGGACTACCTACCCCACAAATACAAGTTGCTATTACCTGTATTTTGAATCTTTCGCAGTTTTCCTTTTTAAACTTTCACCCTTTGTTTGTGGCCAATACAAAAGAAAAATAAGAAGAGAAGAATAGGAATCTAAATAAGCAAGCCAAGTCCTTTTCTATACTTACTTTCTGAGTCCAGGTAATTCCAGCATTCTGCTCCTCCAAATTCTTTGATTCATGTTCAGCCAACCAGAATATCTTCCCTCTTGACAAGGTATAATTTCAATGGATCTGTGTTTTGTCTCTCTATGATGCACTTCATATTTTTCGTGATTTTGCATCCCTCATACAACACTCTGTCAATTAAAATGATAGCTACTTATGTGGGACAATAAGTGACTATGAGGGAAGGGATTTGTGGAGGCAATTTACAACCTCTAATTCAGCTCCAGGGATGTGCTCCAGCACAGCTACCCCGCAATGGCTGTGCCAGGTAATTTGCTGGAACGCTCCACTGAGGCATCAGCCTGTTGATTGCCTGATGTGTAAGAGGCCTCAGACTGGGTCATATTCAACAATTAGTTTTAGTAAAAAACTGGGAAATTTTCCTTCAGTATTTGTTTTGGAATATATTACATGCTTCCATATTGTAAGGGTTAAAATATGCAGAAATAAAATGCAAAATAAATTAAATCTATGTTTTGTTTGAAACAAAACATTGCAGATTAACCTAAGATCATTTTGTTTGTCACACTGCAATAAACCTTTACATCTGTACTTAAGTACTCTGACGCAAATACTATTTAGATCTTTAGGTTAAGCCACAGAATAAAAAAACAACCCAACTATTTATCACCTAGATCTAATCTTGATCACATTTTCTTCTTAGCTTGTAGAATATTCTGAAACAGATGGTTTTAACCAGCTTTCCAGTACCAAAATAAAAAACTGCTTTAATTAATGTGTAAGCAGTCATGGCTGTGCACTCCCTGCATGCGCAGCTCCCCACAGCACATCTTTCCTTTGTCCGTGAAGCACTGCTGAAAATCTCCCATTTCCATTACTTCCGCAAACTTTTAGGACAGAGCTCCAATTGATATGAATCAAAGTATCTCCACTGACTTTATGGAGTTGTGCCAGTGCATAGAAGCCGAGGTTCAGTGTTCATATCTTAGTTCTCATTTTTTTTTTTTTCCCTGTCAAATGTGCTAAGAAAATAGGGGAATACAGAGGAAATTACAAAAGCTGTTGTAGCATTCATTCATGGTTTGTCCCTTTCAGCAAATGCAAATGCACCAGAATGTTTTTTTCTTTTCTGAGTATTGTTCTCATTTAAATGTATACTTTGAAATAAAACAGGAGATGTGCTAATGGAATGAAGTATTAAGAAGCACACTCTTACAGAATCTACATAAAGGAGAACAACAGAGAGAATGACTTTCAATAAAATGGCTTTTCCACTGTAAAGAAAATGAGTTGTGCAATTGTATTTTTTCCCCATTATTATATACCATTCTGATTTCCAGGGAAATTATGATTTTTGACAAAAACAACCCATTCCTGCTTAAACCACACACTGGTTCAGGGCAGCTTAGTGGATAATGCAGCCAGAGTTCACCTACGGGACCTCTGCTTGAACCAACTTCAGGTTATAACCTAATTGGCTTCTTTGCCTGAGCTCAGTGTCTCCAGGTCAGGGTATGGATCAGTGCCAAGGCATTAGGGAAACTTGCAGCCCAGTTGCATGGCCCAAAGACAGACAACTTCAGTTACAAGCTCTTCCTGTCCTGACCCTGACCCCTCACTTGCACAAATATCCTCTGCTTGTTTTAAAGAAGAAGGAAAATCCACACTCTCTCCAGATCAAAGTGGTTATTTGTTTTTGTCTTGCAAGGCATTTGGACAAGGAAAAGGAATAAAGAGATGTGTTTGTTTGTTTGCTTTTAATTTGAATAAGGATCAGAACTTTGGGGAAAAAAAAATGTATAAGCTAAATGAAATCAGTAGAAAAATGATGGTTTTGAGGTAGTGACTTTGAAGCAGTTGGACCCATGTGATCAAACATTTATGGTTTCTAGAAAAGAAATAAAAGGATAGGCTTGAGAAATGGGAGGGACCCAGAGCCATCCCAGCTGGAGCAGATTATTCTTATTAATCAATTAACACAAACAACAACAAGAAGTTAATTCTTCAGCTTGAATTTCCCTATCATGGGACTAGATCCCTGATAGAAATGGTTTCAGAGGAGAACAAAATCCCTCCCTTAGCACTGAAGAAAGGAACCCACAAAGGGATACTGATTGACCCATGCTAGAGAATGATTTTTTTTTTAAGAAAACAGAATTTTGTAATTAAGTGACTTGAAGAATCTCTCTTCCTTAGTTCATTGTTTCTTCTAACTGAATAGATAACTGATGAGATCCTTTACTGTTTCATCATGGAAAGACTCTTTTAAAAATCTTCCATTGTTTCTCCCTGCTTTATATTAAATAAACATATTGATTTCTGCAGCTAATCTATTGGTAGACAGTTTAAGCCAGATTATATTTTGGACTACTGAAAACTGTGTTTTTTTTCCTCAAAACTTCTGGCAATAATTATTTTTAACAAAAACTGAATGAACACACATTAAAATATTTTCTATAGGAAGATTGTAAAATATACTTACAAAAACTCACTTCTCTTGACATTCTAAAGGCGCTTTCAAGAAGTGATTTTTTAGAACTTGAAGTTTTATTTTTGGTTATATAATTTCGTTATACTCAGTATTTTCTGGCTTTTTTTTTTTTTTGCAAAGCAGCCAGAGGAAAGAAGAGGCTGTCTATTAGTTGAAATCTAAATTTTTCTGGACTAGAGGAAGATGTAAATTTACTGGAATGTACAAATGGGGAGGAATAACAAAGTAATTAAGTGGAGCCTCCTCTGTCCCTGCAAACAAACCAACCCCAAACCACCATATAAAAACAAACCAAAAAGCCAAATGTTGCTTCAAATGCTTGAAAAAGCAAGTAAACGCAAAAAGGGGAGGAGATGTTTTACAGGCATAGGAATAAAATGTGGGACTTGAAGTGAGTTATGGTGTGAAGCACTTTGAAAAGAGAGCACCAAATTCAAATATGAACAGCATTCCCATTTTGAACTTTTTCATGAATACTTTCCTCTTTCCCTCCAGAATGAAGGAAAAAGTGGGAAAAACCTCTTGGACTGGTGATTGTGAGCAAGGAATGACTGCCATGAATGTATTTTATAAGAATCCTCGTGCAAACCACTAACAGGAGAATTCAAGTCAAAACTTGACTATTGGTAAGGGGTGCCTCTCGTAGCCCCAGACAGCAGCAATTCCAGGTTTGGCATGAAGGTAGGAGACCTCACAATCTCAGCCCTGCACCCTCAACACAATTGCATGGAAACAGCAGTGCAAGGCACAAATGCCACAGGCTGGGACTCATCTGCTGAAGATTCCCCTGGAATCAGGTTGAAATTGTCTTTTTGTTACATTTTGAATATGCCATTTATTAAATTCAGGCACGCTTCTGGTCTGGGAATTTCTTGAGCGCTTGTTGGGAATATATTTTTGAGTCATCTTGCATCATTTGCAATTTCTGATGAATTCAAAGGCTCCGTTAGGTTCCCGGAGGAAAACCTGCCTGTCACTAGCTCTCATCTGATAGGAATCTTGCAAGGGAGCTTTACAACACAGGCGCCAGTTTTGAATGCTGGAAAAAGCAGCCCAAGAGATAAGAAAAGAGATGAGTGGTAGTTCCCTTAACAGTGTTTCATGTTGCCCGGAGTATCTCTTGAATATCTTATAAAAGGACAGAAAGAAAAACGCAGTAGGAATCAATTCAAATTAAATAACATAGAAAATATATTCTAGATAAATCAAAGTGTGTGATTTATAAATTCAAGCTGCACACCTCCAGTGATTTTTTCCATTGCAACATTTTCACCGTGTGAGTGGGTATGAAATGTTCCACAGATACTGCTGTCATCTTTCCCTATCACACTGCAAATATGTTTGTGCTTGAAACTTACTGCCTCTTCCTACAGTGAAAATAAATAGTGAATGTTCTTTTCTGCTCACGATGTTACATGTTTCAGAAACTTCCAGAAATAAGTCAGAACAGCAATATTTATATAGTTAGGCCTGGCATATTTGTGTATATTAGGTAAACATGGTTATTTGGAACCAAGCTGTGCCTATATGGTTCCTTCATGCTGTTTTGTTGTCTAGAGGCACAACAAGGCCAATTTTTTAGAAGAAAAATGTGCCATATAATTGCCACTTTGTGATTCATTCAACTAAAATTACAGAAAAAAAGAATCTCGGTCTCCCCTTTGATGCATTGTGCTGTTGTTCCACTCGGGCTTTTACGAGCTTTCCAATGCAACTGCACTGCTCAGTAAGAGAAAATACCTGAATTACATACACAAGTGCACACACACACACACACACATGCATACTGATAAGGTTTGTCTAACCCCTGACTTGAGCACACATTTCAAAGATTGCCATAGAGAAAAGGATATGTTTGTTTGAAGGGGAAGAAAAGCAACACTGCTAAGAAAGGTACAAGCTGACATGGTAAATAAAAGCATCACAAGTGAAGGCACAATTGGAGCAGGGAATAGTTGGGAGATGTGATTCAGCACTCAGGCTGGGAGATTATATTTAACATGAAGAATGGAAAATGTAAGGCAGCTCCTCCTGCTGCATATTCATTCTAATATGTGAAATGGAAAAGCGTGGGACCTAGCTCATTTGAGACTGATGCCACAAAGGGAAATGCTGCGTAGTTCCTGTTTTTCACCTATTCCCATTAAAACTGTGTGAAAACTAACGGATGACATTATTGGTGCAGTGAATCTCTCAGCAGATTCACAGAATATTCTGCTGCACCAAGATGGTATTTTAAAAGAGTGCAATTACATTTTCTGTATGGATGTTCGTCAGGATAAGGACGGCCCCTTGGAAAACACCTTGCGTGTTTTTTTGACACTGTCACAACAGAAACATAATAGCAAGTACCTCTTTCCAGTGCCGGTAGACAGTTTATTTATGCAAGAGCAAGACAAGAGTTACAGTAGGATATTTATGTCTAGCATGAAAGAAAAGCCTAGCTCAGGACAGCACATGGGAAAAATTGCTCAAAATATATTCATCGCAGGGAGGTTATCTCTGTAGTGCTGCTGAAAGCAGGAAAGCGTTGTGTTACCTGTGATGTAATTGCCATCTGAATGAAGGGATGATTTGCCTTGCTTATTATACAGTATTTCTGTTAATACTGTTTGTGGTTGTGCTTTTTAATTCTTCCTGGCTTCTTCAGCTTCTTGCAGAGCCTTTCAGACTGGGAAATGAATCCAAAATGTTTATATTCTTCTTAAAGTGAGTACTGGAGTTCCAGTGCATAACTTTTGTTCCTGCAGCATCTTCAGAGATGGAAGATAATCCATATCTGTGAAATAAAAACGAAAGCATTGTGTGTAAACCTGGAATTTAAATTTCTTTTTTAATTGTATTTCTTCTTGATTTGGAAAGACAATGCAGAATTTCAAATGTTTGGAAAAAATGATGCTTTGAAAATATTTACTTTTGAAGTCATCAACGTATAAAATTTCACAACAAAGGCTGAGACAAGATTTTTGTATTGAAGGCAGAATTTAAAAGCTCTGTATAAAAAAAAGTATTTTATTTCAATATATAAAAAAATCCATGTTGGAAATGCATTTTTGTCATTTCTGAAAAGTTTCATACAGACATATTGATACAGCATTACTTCATTACACTGAATGGAAAAGAATGCTCTTTGTGTGGCAACACATGCCAGAGGATATGTGACTTAAACCCAAAATCTTAAAACTTGAACAAAGCAGTGAAGCAAAAATGAAAGAGGATAATCAAACAGATGATATATAAACAAGAATACAATGAAGGAAGACTCCTTTTTATAACCAGTCATCGGCACTGTGTAGCTGGTAAAACTTGCAAAGCCTTTCGACTGAAATGAAATGACATTTTTCAAAGGACTTTTTTTCTGACGTCTTGCAGCAAGTTATACTAATTCAGTTTCATACAAAAATGAAATTCATGAACTTCATCTCCCTCTTGTCACAAGACATCCAAGTTACAAATCGTGTAGACATGAAGGACCATGAGAACCTCCCAACAGCTGGAAAGTTCTCCTGGTGGCTGGACTCTGATCACAAGGAAATACAACAGTTTGCCTTCATACTGAAAGAAGAAATCTTTATTTAACAGAGGCATTTTTCCTTCTTTAATTACCTGCAGCTTTTCAAATGTGAAAATAAGATCATCTTCTTGCCATTGGACATGAGTGGCAGACGTTTTAGTTTTGTAGGAAGCACTGGCTGAGCTGTCTGCCAGTAATTTCAAGACCCACTTCAGATCAGCCACATAAAAGAAGACTTACCATATTTCAAGACTTTTCATATTTCAAGAGACAAGGTTTACAATACTTCTTGTTCACAGGTGGTCAGTTCAAGGACTCATTAAAAGTTATACAACTTTCCTATTGATAAATACGTGGAAATTATAGTCCAACCGTCTTAAGAAGTCACAGCCGTTAGAGAACACGTGCAGCATTAAAGAGAAATAACAAATTATTATTTAATGAGATGACTAGTCTTGCTATTGTTGCTTTATTTTCAAGTAACACTGAGACGGGCTCCCTGGTGTTTGTAGTTTCTGGCTATCTTTTTTTTCTCCTCATTATTAATTCTTTTTTTCTCCATGCTAATCAGCCAAAGTGCTATATGTTCAGAGGACTGATTTTTATACTTCATTCCCTTTGGATTTAAGGGTTACTTGCAGAACTAGCCAAAGACTTAGGCAGTAAGTAAAGTCAAGGGCACACCTCGTGACCACCACAACGTACACATGCAGAGTTTACGTGACTGTTACACCTCTGGGTCAAGGTTCATCTAGGATTTCCATAAATCCAATGGGTAATGTGCCAAATAAGATTAGAGAAGACTTCACATTATTGCTCAATCCAATGAAAATATCTGCTAAGCTCCTTCTGGTGGGGACTGCAAGTAGGTAGCTAATATTAGCAGGTGTTTGTCTCAGAGGCAAAGGGAAGGCAGGAACACCTGCTAACATCAGAAAGTGGGAGCAGCTATAGTAACCTCACCTGTGGCAATATCTTCTGTAAAACTGCAATTTTTAAGAGCGGAGATTCTGAGCATTGCACTGTTGTGTCACTTTCTTTTGTGTACTCTTACATTAGGTTTAATCTCTTCCCGTTCTGTATACCCAAATGTGTCTTCATTCAAAATTCTGTTTAAATTTACCTAGATGTACTTTCCTGATAACTAATTCCCAACATTATATTTTCACAGACAGAGTCACATTAATACACAGAGCAGGTGGATTTTTACATGTGATCTGTGCCTGTTATATCTATACACATATTTTTCTCTCAAACTTTGACCTGCAAGAAAATAAGAAGGAAGAATGAATTTTGACACCTGCATCCTGGCACTGACACAATAATCTTCCAATATGTTTGTATTTGAGAATAAAGCAAAATGATTTTTTTGTTTTGTTTATTTTTGTTCCACGAAGAAGTAGTAGAAGTCTTAAAGAGGCAAGTCCATTTCTATTTGTCTCCTTCATAAAAGCAGTTAATTAACTGCCTCTCCTTTCATTAGATCTCTATCCTTTGTCCTCAAATACGAGTGGAATGAGATTCTGATATTGTCACTGAACTTGATGAGCACCTGACTCCATTAGTCATTCCCTGGAACTCAATGGTCTAGATTCTCAAATGGTATAAATCAGCATAACCCATTTCTATAATCTAAAAACCTAACCTGAGAAAATTATTTGTGGAATAAGGTCAAACATGATGACAGTAAGGGAATCTGGATCACAATATAAAATGGTATGAAGCACCCTCATCCAGAAAGCCTTAAAAATGTACAGTGAGAATAAATAGAAATAGTTAGCAGTGTATGACAGATACAAATAAAAGGTACTAACCTCTCTAGATGGACCTTGCCTTTATAAGCTACCATGTTTGGTTCAAAAAACTATGCTTTATTGCAGAAAAAAACCGAATTCAGGATGCCCACTGGCTGATTACTGTGTAACACTCCCAGAAACACAGCTGCAGTAATATTCACAAAAAGTTGAATGAAGGAGACTGAATACGATGTCTTGTCTAGAACTGACTGAAAGCCAAATTCTGAAAGCACAGTAAATGAACAGTGCCCAGGTCTCAATCCTCTGATGCCAATGGGAAGGAATGATGGATTTCCACATTTGCTGTGCAAAAATGATGTCCCCAGCCACAACCTTGGCCATCAGTCAGGCCTCAGAATAAATTAATGCAGAATACAGCTGTTCTAAATTTTGCCAAAATAATAATAATAAAAAAAGTCTACATCTCATTTCTGGCCTGATTCTCATTTGCTTGCTCTTCTCCTGGCTCACTGCCTTTTTCCTTCCAGTGACACTGTAACAAGAAGGCATGGAAAACATCTCTACTTCTCCCAGATCTTTAATAGCACAGTAGCTGGGAAACACATGCAGAAAGCAAGAGATTCTCTACAGGTTGAGGAAGATACAGACTTCAGATTTCCCTCAGGAAGTGTCCAGAATATGTCTGGTATCTCTGGGGCTATGGCCAACAGTTTTCAGCACATAATCAGGGTACAGAACTCCAAGCAGCATGAACATGATGACTCACTCAAGTTGCAGTCACATGACCCTGCAGAATGGAATCCATCCCCTAGAGTTTCTAACTTCCATACTATACTACGCAATTCAACTTTGTAGACTTCTTTGGAAACACAGTCAATCCAATACTGAGTGTTTGTAAAAGACCAACCGGATGCACGGTGAGGAAATGCTACAAAAATAGAGTTCTGCTCTTTGTAGCTGCTTCCAGAAGTACCACCCTATCAGTGAAAGTGGGAAAGGTCTGCTAAGATGATATATCCCACACCAGCCAGAGCTGTGGGCTCATGATGGATTGGATGAACTTTATAAAACACTTTTAATCTTTGGCCTTTAAGCAGCATAGACAACAACATGTTCACATCAGGATAGTGGCATTAGCCAAGACAAGTTTACAAATCCCTGAGTGTGCTTCCATCATACTGAGCTTGAGATATCTGTCAGTCCATAGCAGATGCTGCTGTTGCTGTGCATGTGTCATGTTACTGAAACCCCTAGATAATGATTACGACCGATTATACAAGATGCCATGTTCCTTAATCATATCACTTACATTTCTGCTGAACAGCAGTGACAAGGTTTTGAAAGGAGAAGATCACAGCTGTCCAATAAAAAAAATCAGATATAATGGACAGTGTTTGCAAACAGAAGATTATGCTAACTTGAAAAGTAGCTTTAGTCCTGTTGATTTTCGCACTCATCCTAACTGAGCTGAGCCCGCATTCATCCTTTCTGCTTGGCATTACATCTGAAATAGAGATGATTGATGCATGAGCATGTATGTTTCTGGTTTTTTTTTAAATGGCTTATTTACAATTTTCTGTTCTCCAAGTGAGCGTTTGAGAGGGTTTTTGTTGTTGTTGTTATTGTTCTTTCCTTCACCAAGATTACAGGCCTCTGAGTATCAGGAACCGAATACCAGTTCCGGTGCAGACAGCTGGAGTGAGAAAATCCCCTCCTTGCCCTAGTGGTAACCCCAGCTCTAAGCTGAAGACATTCCCCCCTCTTTATATGCTGGCTCATTTTGGAGTCTCTTGTGCAGAGACTGCCAACTGTCCTGAATTAAATGCAATGCATTTCAATATGAGTTACTGCCTACTAATGACTGAGCAAAACCAGTGTATTCATTTAAGTAAAGAGTTCAAGCAGGGTTCCAGGAATGGAGCACCTTGTGCCCCACTAACAAAGCTATCTAGTTCAGTGCACAATCTGAACTATGCAAAAGAAAGAACCTTATACTTTTAAGCAGTTATAATACAGTACTACAGCACTTATTTTTTGGTGAAAAAGTCAGATGTAATTACTATTTGACACAAAGGATTTTTGTCCTAGCTCTGCCAGTGTTCTATTTTAAATAATTAAAATTATAATTTAAAACTTAAATTGATCATTTCAATAGACCTGATTCAGTCCTCAGAGGGGGCCAGTTGTGTCGCTGTTAAACTGTTGATCAGCCCAGTGTCACTGCTTCTCCTTCATCAGAGCATGTACCATCAGATCTATAATTCTTTTCCACTTATGATGGCAGAGCTCCAATATGGGCATAGCTTGACCCAGGTTAAGCTGATTTAGCTAAATGCATAATTTTTTCACATTCTGCCATGTGAAAGATACAGGCCTTGAGCTGAAGTTGGGAATATAACAATGAGAAAAGTAATGTATTTATGTATGTAAATTTTCAGAGATGGTTGTGTCTGGACATGACTCTCTGGCAAATCTTTGACTGCTAATTGTCCAAAGAAAGTACACGGATTAAAACAATGTCTTTGATTTTCATGAAGCTTTAGATGATTGTGCTTTCTAGCATTAACATTCACAGAAAGTGAAGGCAGCACAACTCACTGAAAGAGTACTTGCAATTTCCTTTCAATCTTTCTGTCCCATTCGCACTGTTAAAATTTTGTGAACACCATAAGTCAACCAAGAACAAATCAAATGGCCTTCATGGTATAAATCACAGACGAAACTGGATGCGAAAGGCCTTCACAGGTAAGGGCCATACCCCTGGGTTCCTTTTGCCTTTACAGACTTGTTTCTAGTGTCTACCAGTCCATTGGCAGTAGAGATGTTCTATCAGAGATGTCCTACAATACCTGTGTTATCTTCTCAGACTATTTTCATGAGTACACAAGGGAATGATATTTATCCATATGGCAGAAGAAAAAAAGAACTAAACCCTGAAAACACCATTGATTTGTGCCTTAAATTATCCTTTTAAACTGTTATTAAACTAATAGTTCTATGAATTTCTGTTGCCAGAGTTTTCTGTTCTACAAAAGTTATTAAGTCAACTTCTTCAGGAACTCATAACGCAAACATCTAATTTAAATAATAAAGCTATGTTTAACCTGTGATAAACCCTAAATTAGAGAATATTCTGAGCTGGAAGAGACACAGAACTATTACTGAGTCTAGATCCTAACAGGGAGTCCAATCCTTCTCAAAACCAATGTGCCATATGATGGATAAATATATTTGCTCCTTTTCCCTTTAGAACACTCTCAGCTTTGGATATTGGACTTCACTGAAAATCAGGAATATGGACATAAATTGAGATGCATAGAATTGTAATTTCTGCTTAGGTAAGTTATGCCCTTCTAGATAAACAAAGATGATTGCCTAGGGTTTGCTTAAATTCCCTAGTATAACATCTATGGACCATATGTGACCACATGTGGTATAAATAAAATGGAAGTATAATAGAAAAAGAGATAAACATATAATTAAAAACAGCATAACAAACACTTGTGCTCATTCATTTTAATGACTGCATTCTCCAGTTTATAGAGCAGTTGCAGATCCACGCTGTAATAGCTGTGTTGACCACACGCCATAAAATACATCAGTATAGGCTGGGTCCAAATTATTCAATACTTGTAATAAATCTATCCCATTAACTAGATAAATATGCACAAGCAACAACTCTGGTGATAATGTTGGAAAGTGACATGTTGTTATTTAGTTATGCTAGATAGAGGGAACCCACTAGTAATTACTATTGCCTTTTACTAAGAAACAAACAAAAAAATTAGTTCAGCTTTTAACATCTCATAACTATTTATTTCCTTCGTTATCTGTAATTTGATCTGAAAAAAAAAAGAGATTGTGGCCTTGAGAGCTTCAATTCTGATTTCTTTTTTGTAAGCCTAATAAAAGGCATCAGTCATACCATTTATTTGTGAAAATGAAATCTTCACGTATTGAAGGTCAATTTTAGTTGAACTAATATAATCAGTAAAAGTCAAGGTCCCTTTACCATTAAAATTGTCCGTGCTATGAGTCTTTTGATATTCCGTGCTTAACCTTGAATCATGCTATGTATGTTGTGTGAAGGGAGGATAGTGAACTCATGTTACAGTATAATGACTATGTCATCATGACCTTGATTTTAAGCTGGGTAAAGCAAATATCCAACAAGTATAAGACTTCTTAAAATTATTTGAAATTAATACACTCTTGAAGTACTTCCTCTCACCTCAACATAAGCAGCAGGTCACTTTATGTCTTCAAACAGGTTTTAGTTACAGTTCTATGAAATATTTATCATCACTCTTGAATATATTTCTCAAAGTTGAAAGATGGTTACACATAACTAGAGCAAGTATTGGTATTGAAAAACACTTTGAGGTTTGCACAAACGAAATCACACGACAATTAAATATTTATCGCAGTCTGCGATCAAAACACTCTCACCACTACAGGCTGGCTGGCTCTCGCAGGTGTACAGCTCTGCATTACCACACCGAAAGCTGTCACGCTGGGCCAGCCGTTTTAAGAGGAGGATTTGTGTAAGCAGTTCGCTACTCACAGTTTGAGCACGAGAAGTGGCACTCAGAATGCCCTGCTTCTGTCATCTCAGCTGAGAGGAGTGCGAACCGAGGGTGTGCGGGCTGCTTTGTGAGGACTAGCAGGGCAAAGCTTGTCAGAAGATACACTGGCTAAGGAGCTTACAGATTATGCCTTCAGAAGGTGCATTCCCCTTGGAAAAAGGGAATGGAATAGCATTAGGCAGAAAATTGTGTTATTTTGTAAAGATGCAAGATATACGCCTGAGATCTAGGTGCTGTGGTTGTAAGCTACAGTTCCCTTTGGACGGAACATGCCTAAACTTGAGCTTTATTTTCTTTAGTGACTGAATGGATTAAATGCCTTCAAGCCCGTACTTCATGACCTCTGGAGTACTGTGGAAAAGAATGCGGTTGTCCCATTGCTTTTAATAAAAGTGCAGAAAAGTCATGTACAACCCTCTGTCCCTTCTAGCCCATGGTGCTGTGGAGGAAACGTGGAGCAGAAGAGGTGGTGAGAAGCTGCTTCTTGGAAGATGATGCTGTGTTCAGCAAGTGGCTAAGAGATACTTCAGCTAGCTGTGACCTGAAGGCAATGTACAAGTCAAAACCACTCTGGATTCAATTATAAAAGTCTCTCGGATCGGCGCTTCACTTAGTAAACTAACCACAGTACCAAATTCATCACTTACAGAGAAATGCATTTTTGAGAAATGCTCTCTGATGTTTTTAGTATTCAGATGAATCAGTAACTAAATCATTTCTCTAAGTAGATAACATGGTACTTGAAAGATAGTCAATGCATTTAAGTGCTTTGCTAAGTAGATGGCAAGGATGCACGCTCAGGGGTAGGACTTCCTAGATTCAATTCTGGCAATAAAGATGGCAGTGCAGTTTTGTTCTTGTTCTGCAGCTCCAGAGGATATGAATCTGAGATCTCTCCTTAATTTGCTTCTGAAGCCTTCTGTCTCACTACCTTTTCCTATTTCAGTTCTGCTGTAAAACAGGTATTTGATCATTTGCAGTGAGGAATGAAAATGATAATCAATGTGATGCTGCCAACCTCAGATCAGGGAAGGGTCAGGCTGGATGGAGTCTGTACAAGAAGGATGTTGACCTGAAAGCACTGGCAGGCCAGAGCTCTTCACAAACATGAGTGCCTCCTCATTTTTAAAAAAGAGGCTTGATTAAAGAATATATTTAAATGAGTTGGCAAAGAGTTGTGTTAAAAACATCACACACAAAACTGACCCAAGAAAGAAGCAGTACAGATTTACAGCAGCGTTGCATCACTTACTCCAGTGAAATGATTTTGATCTGTGTAAATGAGATTAGACTGAGGCCTGAGCCTTATCGCTCCAGAACTGAATATCTGGAGATGACTTAAAATGTCTATTTTGTGTTTCTAAAGCAGTTCTGCAGCAAGATAGAGTATGAAGAATTTACTTGCTGAAAGATCTGGAGAAAAGATGTACAACAGGGAGTGAAAGGTAAATATAAAAATAATCAAGGATGCACAGGCTGGAAGGGTCTTTCTATTCATGACCATTCTGTTCCAACAAAAGTAATTTTTAACCTGTGGATGGCTTTTTTTTGTTCTGTATTTTCAATAATTCTGTTCCTTTGGATGAAATTGCTAACTAGAAGCAAAGCATGTGCTGAATTTTGTGTTCATTATTCAGTTCTGAATTTTAACTTTATTTTCAAAATTTCAAGTCTAATGAGAGGTCAGAAGAAATTTTAACTGCAAACTCTATGCAAGCATGCAAAATCTCCTCATGATTTGGTGCATATCTGCATAACATAAACACTTTAAAACCATGTTCCAAAATATTTCAGATTGATTTGTTTTTCCAGAATATCTCTGCTGAAGAAGAAGCAATGTCAGGCAAGTCTATAAATAGAACAGTACAGTATGAACTTTTGAACTGTGAAATCTGGGGGATGTAATCTTCCTGCTAAACAGAGGCTTACAGCAGATATTAAAAGCTCTGATAGGAGCTACGCCAGCGTTTGAGCTGTCTGTTAGAGGAAGGAAAATTGTCAACTGCTGTTCGCACAGTGCACCAATGCATTAGAGTTAAGGTTGCTTCAGAATCACTCGTGCTGGCTGAATAAGTTAGTTTGGCTGTTTTTGTGTGTGTGTGTGTGCTTGTGCATAAACATGCTATGACCAAGTGGTTTACCAGCATTAAATGTCTTCATACTGAAGTGAAATAAAAACATTTGGAGCGAAAGCAGATAATTTAGATCATATAACACAATTTTTAAGTGATGGATTTGGTGGGATAATCAGGCTACGTAGCTGTTAGCGTTGCTTTTAGTGGAGAAATGCTGATTTTCATCAGCTGAGGGTATGACCCATGGAAAGTACCACATGAAAGAGTTTCCTGCAGTTTCCTGCTGCTGAGTTCCTGTCACACTTTGAGCACACACATGACTGTGCCCTCTTCTGCACAAGTAAGAAAAGAAAGAAAAATCACTTCCTAATATAACTGTTACACTACAAATTAACATCCATGTCATAGCCAAATCCTCATAGCAGTCATGCTGTATGAAGAAGCTGCCTTCCAGAGACACAGGTGTACAGCCCGAGCACTTCCTGACGGGAGGAGCCCACGCCCATCAGCTTGCAACATACTTCAGCTGCTCATAACATGGAGGGAGAGGCACTTATAATGCTTTTTTTTTTTTTTTTCTTTTTTTCTGGTAGCATCCACACATTTGGATTGGTGTAGCCATTGGTGGTTTCAAGCAGCTGCCACAGCTGCAAACTTTCCTTTGAAAAGGGACCAGGAAAATGCAAACTCCTTGACTTTAGGAGCTAGAATTTTAAGGAAAGCTGCTGAGAGTTGCACAGATACTGAAGAAAATGGAGGTGGCAGGTAATGATGAGGAATGCTGTGACTGAATGGGAGAGGAGTGCCTCTAAACAAGGTAGGCCACCCAGCAGCACCTCTGCCTGCCCTCACAGCCGCCATTTTGTTGGGCTTCCAGCCATAGTCGCTGCCCTGCCATAAAAGAGCGGGAAAAAAGATGCTGAGGTGTGGCTGCTGGAGGGTTGGGTTGCTGTGGTGGTCCTTCATCAGTGCTAACAGCTGTAAGCCTTCAGCAGGGCCTTCATGGGGCTCAGCTGCCATAGCCTTGCTTCAGCCTTTATCATGAGGATCCATGAGTGTTCTGGAGGAGAGTCTTATGCAGTACTTGTTCCTGTCCTAGAGATGTGCTGATCAGAAGGCAAAAGATCTGTGAGTAAGCCAAGTGCTGTTAAGATGTGATTCTTTGTTCCTTGCTGTTTGTGTGGGGGGTTGATTGCCTTAGGGCTACTGCTGAGCCCTCTAAGGAGGGTAAACTGGGGTTGTTGCTGAGGGCTTTCCCAAAGCTAGTATCAGTTCTGGGTGCTGTGTTCCTTGAGATACGGGTTTTTGCTTGTGGAAATTGCTTAGTGTGGTGGTGGGGAGGTTTCAAGCCTGTATGACCATGACTCAGTTGGGTAGAGATGGAGTTGTGTCTTAATGAAGGTTTCTTCCTCTCTTGTACAGCTGCTTGAGTTGTGTTTTCCTTTGATTTCTCTGAGGCTGGTGCTGTGGAACATGGCGGTGTTTGTACCCACTCTATGGTGTGGAGGTATACAGTGCGTGGGCAGTAAGTGCATGCGCTGCCCGTGTGGGTTATGAGCTATAATGTTCATGGATGTTTTGGAAGACAGGTTTCCTCAAATTTGAGGCAGTTCCTCAAATTTGTCCTTTGTATCTGAAAACTGAACTACTTTGTTGAAGGCCAGGGTGAGAAAGACTTTGCCCTTCCTTGCGTAGGTGGACAAAGCACAGGGGACTTCTGTCTGGTACAGCCATGGCCTTTGGGTCCTGAGTCTGCTTGGTGGACTATAAGTGGAAAGCAAGACAGATGTTATTCTAGCATACTTAAACTCTGGGAATTAGTACAGATTTCACAGACCTTCTCTGACATACAGCTTCTTGAATTGAGTCTTGTTCTCCCTAATGAATACACAGTATAAATTTCTAGAGACAGGAGTTTCACTTACTTTTCTTCTGCAGATAGACTAATGTATTGATTTTTTTTTTTTTTGCTATCTTTCTTTTTAAACCCGAAGGAAAAAATTCAAATAAAACCTAATTATGTCTTTCTGTTTCTGAACAGTTTGGGAAATTGCACAGCAATCAATATTAAGTACATTTTATGCCAATTTAGAAACATATTCTGTCCAGATATGTGCTTGATAGAGCTCTGATTTTTGTGTAATTTAGGCTGAAAAGTAGGGTAATGTGGATTTTCCAATTAGCTTATGTTAAGTCACTGTTCTTCCACCTAAATTTTTTTAATAGCTTGGTTTTTAAAAACATGGGTGTCTGTGTCCAAGGGAGTTGAATAAAAAGGAAGATAATCTTTTCAGAAGGATGAAAGACAAGTGGATTAGCGCAGAGTTAGAGATTTTTTGTGAGAAATTCAGACATGCAGACTAGTGCTGCAGGGAGAGCTTCTGCTTGTGAAACTGTCACTTGTTAATTAAGTTAATGTCTACGGTGCTCTGCAAATATAAAACACTATGTAAGTGCTAAGTATTATTATTCACGATGCCAATTTTGACAGGTTTACTGGAATAAGCTCTGCAATACAATATAAGTTAATGTTGTAATGCTTTACTCATTTGCAATTAAACTTAAAAACAAGAAAGTAAGAATCGAAAACCAGCCAAGGCTGGCGAACTAACTGGAGTCCCTCATTTAGTGTTTCTTCATGAGCACTTTCTGGGAATAAGGTTAAATCAAAGGTAACATGGAGATGGTTGCCACCTTCTAGAGCTCTGCAGGGAAAACCTCAGGTGTCTAGTGGGCTGCACTGGGTTATTGTGACTTTCAGTTGTCCTGTTAGGAGATGGTTGGTCCCCCAGTAGCTGTAACACAAAGTGTTGTAGCCATATGGCTGGTGTGTCCCTCCTGTCACCAATAGACTCATTCCTGTCACAGACTGCAAAAGGGGAATGGGGTAAGATGTCAGTCCTATGTAGCTGAAGAGTGCTTTCCTCCTCTAAGGGAAATCCCCACTGGCCAATTAGATTGGTTTGTGGCCTAAGTTGCCCTAGAGGGACTTTAAAAGGGAAAATGTTTTTGGAGTGGCCTGCATTGGTATTAGTGCCTGAGCAGATACGTAGAGCTGGTCAGTAGTTTTGTATACGGGTACAAAACTGAATACGTTATCTTTCCTAGTTGATTGGGTACTTGTAGTTTGCATGTCATTTGGATACAGAAGCATATTTACATGTAGATATCAGTCCTAGTAAACAGAATAGTTTTTGTCTTGGGCACGTTTCCTTTACCTATAGGCAACGATTTTTCTGTGAGTAAAGCTATCAAGGCTGACCTGTGAAGGGGACATGATAATCTTCAGATGTTATTCTTAGACGTACTTTAAATTATTTTTACCAGGCTTAATTTTCTCCTGACTTTATGGCTTCAAACTGGTGTAAAAGAGTGTGAAATGTAGAATTAAATAAAATGAAAAACTCACATGACCTTATGTATACATTTCTTTCCATGTATTCTATTTCAACTGTAGTTTTGTATTTCCTGAGAAGTCCAGAAGATGTTCTTGCTTTGCCTAAACCATTAGGATCTGTTTAGTTTAATTGCAACAGGAAAAGATCATGGATTATTTTGTATTTTGGCTTGGTTCTGCTAATGTGTTGAGTGTACATGTGCACACACACCTACACTCAATGGTTCCAGCCATATGAGACCAGCCACTCCACTGCTTAATTAAATTCATTTACTGACTGGCAGACATACCACTTCTCAGTGCCATGTGTCCTGGTTGCGCTGGGAGACCTTCAGGGCTAGTTTTGTTGTATGCTAGGGACAAAATTATTGTGAACTCATTTGATATGAACTTTGGTATTGTACTGAATTAGTCAAGCACTACAAGCACTATTACGAGAGGAGGATGATGTGGTTATTTGGGGGTGGGGTGGTAATGATCTATTTCAAGAATAACAGCAGCAAGGGAGGTGTGTGCTAATAAAGTTATTTTCTTGCTGTTTAATGTATCTTCAGTCTTCAACCTCACATCTGATCTTGATCAAGGATTGCCTGAATCTGGCCATGACTCTGTCCTTTCTCATGGATCCAGAAAAATAAAAGTAGTAGTACTTTCTTTCCTCTATATATTGGAAAATGTTGTGGTATATGAGAACTCTTAACAAGGTGAGTCTCTTATCTGGTAGGAATGGCTGTCTAGAATCGATGCTTTCATCTGTCAAAGCACTTAAAATGATTACTGCCCTCCTATGCGGGTGGATAAGGAATGGTACCTTGGGTGGGAAGATCTACCAGTTAATTTTCTTGCCTGCCAGACAGCAGTCAGCTGTTACTGAGTAAAGTACTCTTGAAGAATCTTACTGGGACAACTTGAAACCTCTGTTACTCAGACTGTGAACTGAGAGGGGTTTCTGACCCGTTCCCCTCTGAGCTGACTCATCTTTTGTTACACAGATGTCTCCAGAGTCAGTTTCCTGTTTATGGAGTGGAAGCTCTGGGATTTGTAAGTAAAATAGCTTCATGCTATCAAGACTTTGCAGCCTATTCCCCCATGCAAAAAAGAAAGCAAAGGAACACAACAGGAAAAAAAAAAAGATTAGATTTCAGGAATTGCTGGTGTCCTGATATAGCAAGGGGTGATGTAAAAATCTAGGCAAGATGGCTGTGTTGATACTGGAACTATAAATTGTATGAAGATCTGAGTCTTTTGATGCTTAAAAAAAAAAAAAAAGGGAGGGGGCAAGGCAAGAGGATTGCCTCTTACCCTCTTCTAAAGTGCAGTAATAGGTTGTCATTCTAAAACAGATATATGGATGTACACCTTGGATGCTCTGGTTACTGAATATGGTGCTGCTAGTACATTGACCCTGTCATGAAAGCACAAATAGTCAGAATAGGGTCCTTAAGGCATTGCTGTCTATTATAAATCAGTTAGAATAATTCATGCTATAGATTTCCCAGTGCTGAAAAGCCTTTTATTCAGCAGAGTATAAACATATATCACATCTTATGGAATTTTTTCCTTCTTGGTATGAGTCAGGTTTAAAGAATCCTGTAAGAGAGGAACAATGCACTGTACAGAAAATTCCCTGAAAACCCATTACAAATAGGAGGTGGAATAGCAAGATATTGTTTGGCTCCAGGATCGTTTTAACAGCTCGAGTCATACCTTTGTTATTAAGTTTGGAGCATGTGTGAAGTAGCTAGCAGTAAGCCTGTATGTAGAGCATATAGGGACTGTGTCTGGAATCAAGCTGAAAATGCAAATAGAACTTCTCTGGTTTGGTTTCTCAACACAAGTTAGAGCAGCTTGCACCAACTGGTAAAGGCTGCAAAGGGCTATTTTGCCAGCTGGGAGGTGCAAGGGTGTAATAATGCTGCTGGCGTGCTGCCTGTGCCAGCCACAGGGAGGAGAGTGGCAGTGAAGCCAATGTGTGTCTCAATGCCATTGAAGAGAGATTTTCCACAAACCAGGCTTAAAGACAGCTTGTACCACTTGGGAGCGAGGCACTGTGGCTCGAACATAACCAGAGACCTGCCGTGAAATGTTTACTCCCTGTGTAATTCAAATCATTCTTATATCTCCAAATCTTCCAGAAATGTTAAATCCAGTTGATACATCATGAGGAGCTGGCTAATGTGCAGTTCCCTAGGTTCTGATAAATAGCCTTGGGAGTGAAGGAGTTAACTGACCATCATCAATTACAGCATCAGAGGGGGTGATTAGGGCTGAAATTGCAGGGAGGTTTTTAATTTAGCCGAGTAGAGGAGACGCCCCCAGCTTAGCCAAGCTCATCAGATCATATACTTCTTACTGCTTCATCCGCTTACCATGCACTGCCACTCAGAGCTATTGTGCATGGAGAGGGCACTGCGCAGGCGTCATGATACGATATTCTGTTGTCCAGAAATCCACCCGAGACTTGCTGTCACTTCGCCTGCTGTAGAAGTGCCTATCAGACAAAATTCCCACAAGGACCCCAAATCAGGAATCAATCAGCAAATTATGGAAAGGAAAAAAATACAGTTTTTAAGCTTAACATGAAGTAATTTCTCCACATGATATTTTTCCCCCCTTCAACAGAGTCTTGTTGAAGTAGCTGGACTTGATCCTAGAGGTAAAGATGCATACAGCTTTATGCATCAGAATCTGGGATGAATCAGTTGGATATTTGTATTTTGCCTGGATCTATATGTATTCAACAGAATTGGTGTATGGATTTCAATATATAAACAGCTTGAAGTTTTTGGTGATTTTTATTTTGTGAATTAGGTTAGTGGATTTTGAGCATTACCTTTGGGAAAGGACAACAAACTTCAACCTACGGAGAGCAGCCCAAAGGAGGGAAAAGGTGCAGAGGCTCGGGGCACGTTGTAGCCATGGCCACCAGGGAAGAGTCTGGCCCCAGTGCTGCTGGGGGGAGCAGCTGCCTTGTTCCAGGGCCATACTCAGCTGAGCCTGATGTGGGGGTGTGACCACTTGACCCCCCCCCATTTTCCATCTGCTCTTGTGCAGTATTTCTAGTAGAATACATGGAGTGTTTTGCTGTTGGATGTTAGGGATTTATGATGTTTGTAGGAGGAATGGCAATCAGATGTGTTTATAGAGTAGCCTTCATGTTCTTCTGGGGAAGGGAGGCAAGAAAGAAGGGCTGCAGTAATCCTACAAGGGAGTGGATTGGACTTGATATGAAATTCACTGAGATGACTGGGCTTTGGAAATGTAAAAAACAGGTGTTTTGCAGGCTGCTTTCACTCCTAGATCTAGAAAGAACCACTTGATTCCACTGAAAACTTGAGAATAACGAGATCAGATCTATGCTGGTGCAGCATTAGTGGAGGAGATGGCAGGGAAAGTAGCACAAGGCTTTGTAATATTGCAGAACTACAGTCACTGGGCTGAAATCTTGCACATGATCTTGTGATTAGAGATTGTTTCATAGTGTGCAGGTATATGGAGGCAAAACAGTTGCTTGTGAATCATTCAGCTGTATTCTATGTATGGTGTTTGACAAAATGTTTTATTTTGATTTTTTGTTAATACAGCGTTTTGTGCAATGGAGATATTACCTTGTAACATCAGTCACCTGTGTAATCCTAATGAACTCATGTAGATGAAAATAAGAGGCTTCTGAAGGGTATTAGCAATGAGTTGCCATTTTTCAGTGTGCCCTGATGCTGGGGGAGATCTGGCAGCTCTACCAGCCCACCCTTAGTTTTGAAATGTGAGAGCCTGGCTTTTTCCTTGCTGCAGAAGAATAATCAGACTTAGTCCTAGAAATGGTCTATAATGAAGCAATGGATATTTTAACTTCACAGTTATCAGTGAGTGATCCTTGCTCCTTATCTGAGCAAATTCCCGTTGATTTCAGAGGAATTATACCTGAAAACAGAGAAGAGCAGGGCTTGATTAAGCCTTCGTTGAATGTAATGCTAATATGTTTCTTCTTTCTGATACAAAACCTTTGATATTTTGGTTACTAAAGCTATCTTACAATGGTTAGTTCCTCTTGTGCAGTAAAACTTGTTCTATTAGTGTAAGAAAAAATAGGAAAATCAAACAGTCAAACCTGAGAGCAGCTTGTGGGGCTGTGGCTGCTTTGCTTTCTCAGCAAGCTGTGAGCAGTGTCTCTGGCTGCTTCCTCCTGCAGTGCTCCTTGCAAAGGTGGAAATGGAGGTCCTTCTGGAGCAGGTGGAACTCAAAGCTGTTCCAACTCTTTTGTCAGTGTCTGAGTTGCTGTGGTAATTTTAGAGCTAGAGGGTTTGGAAGTGCTTTTCATGCTAGCGATGAAGCCTGAATGTCATAGGAATGGCTACAAAACTAGAGCTTAATGCAAAGGGCTTGCAAGCTGTTAAATGATCTGACGTGCAAGCTAAGAGATGTGCTGTGTTTACTGGGCAGTTGGTACACTGCATCCCTCCTGCATGTAAACTTATATTTAGGAATAAAACATGACTGCTTTGTTCTACTGTGCTATTGGGAATGGTGTTGAGGGTCCTCTGCAGTGCCTAAAGCTTGCTTGAGGTTTTGTAGATCCTAGCACAGAAGCCCTGGTGTTTGCTGGGACCCAGCAAAGACTCTCTGCAAATGCATCTTTGACAGATCCATGCCATAAGTTGCTACTGGCTGTTTTTCAGCTGACTGCTTTCACTGTGGACATCCTTGGTGACCCAGGAGCCATTACATGCTACAGCTCCTGTGTGATGTGTGCAGCAGCTGCTTGTCCAGAGGGATCACGCTTTGTGTTTTGGACTGCAGCTATTTCTATGCTGTTGCTTTCAGTGAGAGTTGCACCATGGGCCAAAGCTTGTGGAGAGATCTCTGTGCAAATTTTTATTTATTGTACATGTAGGAAAATCTTCCTGGTTTGAGTAGACAGTAATTTTTCTGCTGGGGGACAGAAAATAAAAAGCCTTAGTGTGCCCCAAAACTGCTCCACAAAGGCAGATTCAGAGATCTCTTACCATAGAGCCTTAATATACAGTGAGCAGTAGTACTTAGACCCCTGGACCAGGCACAGCTTCTCATGCAGTTTAGTTCTGATGTTGAGGCAATGATATCAACAGCAACATCTTTACTCATTAAAAAAAAATGTTATAAAAGGAAAAAAAAAAAATCTGTTATCTGAAAATTCTGCAGGCTGCGGAGTTCTTTAATTTGATGGTAGCTCAAATAAAGAGAGAAACTGAGGCTGCAAAGGGCCCTGGTCTGAGCCACACTGCATTCTGAGGGACCCTTAGCGAGACTTTGGCTCTGCTGCAGGATTAGGGCCAATTTGTTTTGAAAGGGAAATATTTAGATTTTTTCAGCTGAATGTTCATGAAGTAATTTATACCTGCTATTTTCTGTGCCAAGATATTAAGTAGCTATACGTATTCATATTTTCTTATTAGGAAAAACAGACAACAAAAATGTAAATGCATGATGCTGTATTTTAATATAAGCTGTATGATGTATTCAGTAGTGAATGTTGTTGGCTACAGTTATTTACTTATCAATATTAGTGAATAGAGTTTATCTAAAACTGCACGTTTTTGTTTACTATATAAGCAGTAATTGCCTGTTTAAGTATTTGCTAAAGTATTCTTTAAGTCTAAAATCAAGATCACAAGTGGACTTCACTAACCTAGTTAATTTACTGTAATTTTGGGGTTCTCTCTCTGCATGGAAAGAGAAATGTGAGGAGTAATTTCATCTCCTTATAGCTGATTTAATTTTATGTACTTTTGATGGATTAAGTTACCAGTTAATTGTGGAAAATCAACAGTGATGTGATAAAAATGGTTGAAATAAAGCCATTGCTGGCTGCCTCGCATACTATTTTAAAAATGTTTAACATTATTAATTTTACAATGGCAATTTATAAATATTAGTTACATCTTTCCATTTTCAGCCCCCACAGTAGGTGGTTTTAATCCTACTTATGTTGTCTATAAAACTATTTTTCATTAAGCAAACACTTGTCTCAATTTGTGTAAAAATAACGCGATGGAAACGTTTGCACTGCTTTAAAACACGTTCTTAACAAAACCCTGCAGACGAAGGAAAACTGGCTTGAAACCCAGAGGAAAAAAACAGGCGTAACTTTTTGGAATACCAGCAGTGGCTTTATTTCTACAACATTCAATATTGAATATTAGATTATTTCAAGCTGCATTGTGAAAGAATGAATGAGGAGTTGTGTGTGCCCGTGTGCGCAGTTAGCTTTTTAAATTCGGGTCTTTAGTTACATTACTTTCTCTCTTTAGTTAACACTGACACTAGATTAAAAGAGAATCGCTTTCTAGTGAGTAGCGTGTTTTGTTGGTCTTTGTGTAGAAGATGTAAAACAACAAACTTCTAATTCCAACATTTCTTAAAATGTTCTAAAGGAGCCTTCTGGGGTATGCAGTGCTGTTAGAATTCTGAGAAGTTAATTTCATAGCATGGTAACAGCACACTAAAATAAAATAGTCACACAGAAGTGGAGAGATCTCAAATTCAGACTTCTTTCTTATTTGGAATTTAAAGTTTGTGAAGAGAAATACAATGATGGAGATTCCCTGGGAGTGTTAGATCTAAGTTTTCCGATTTGTTGCTTGTCTCGCAGTATAATTGCAGCTTAAAGTACAATGCTCTTTTGTCAGGAAAAAAGTATTAGAAGTTCTAGCAGATAACTTGCAATTAGTTCTTGTTTCTTTTGTGTAGATAGCTTAAAAATGAGGACAGCTTTGTGTTGTTCGGATTCTAGCGCATCTAGCACTGGTTTTAAAACAAACGCTTGTTCCTTTTGGTTCAGAAACACCCGGATTTTCTGCAGCCATTTAAGGGATATACATTCCCTACGGATTTTTCTTTTTAAAACATTCTCCAGTGCTTTATTGTTTTATTAAATATGTTTACAAGTATGTAAAACCCCACAAGCAGAAGTGTTGCCTCAGCCTTTATTATTGCGTCAGTGTCTGCAGCTACAATTTCAGCCTTAAGCTTAACTTTTTTTTGCAAAGTATGTGGTTTTCATTAAACCTGTAATTAGTATAATTAATAATTATTCACTAATTGAAACGCAGGTTAACAAACTTCCATATGTAAAAGTAAAGGGGGAAAAATGTCATTCATTCACACTGGGCTTTATAAGCCTATAAAACTCTTCAAAGGACTTCAAGATATCAAGCAATCTTTTATTCAGCTAAACCTACCCCCCACCTTCACTCTTGCACACACTTAAATACGCAGTATGCTCACAGCTTGGAAAAAAGCAAGAAAAGCCTTAATGGATCACTGATTTTAACCAAAGAGGTAGGTACGTATTCCATATAAATGGTTTCAAAACAATTTTTGTGTTAGCATTAATAATTTTCATCAAATGAAAACAAGCATCTTAATGCTATAGAAAGCAAAGCTTTCAACTGTGGGCTTATTAACATAGCTTTTATTTCGAGCTCAAAACATCTAAAACAATTACACTGGAGCAACTGTGTAATTTGCTCCTTTATCATACAGGTATAGACTTGTAGACAGAGGCAAATAAAGATTTAAGGGTAAAGTGAAGTGCTAAGGTCCAAATTTTGTTCCTCTTTACACCCATGAGTAATTAACCCATTTGAACAGATTATCAGACAAATAACATGAATAAAGGTATTCACATGTGCGTAGGCTGCAATACCCAGCTCTAGTTAGAGGCTCCACAACTGATGTAATAAATCAAAGAATAGAATAATTATTTCTCAATTTACCATGACATGGATATCTTGTCATTGCCCTGGTTATACGTACCTTTAAGAAGCGGTAAATGTTAAAGATCTCTTCAAGCACATCAGCGAAACAGTGCTAACACAGCAGGAAATATGACTTGGCTTTTTTTAAACAGAAAATCACTTTTCAAGTTCCTGGTTTCTAGTACAAACCAAGTATTTTCCACCTGGAAGTGAAGATCAAAATTTTATGCCTGGAATACCACTATTTGTTCTTAAATGGTTTTGTATTTAAATGATTTAAAATATTTTGCTGATGGGGATATAAATGTACATATTTTGAGGAACACTAGGAAAATCCTATATGTAATGATGTGCTTTGAGCTGTGCATTTATCTGAAATGCTTATCCCCAGTTTGTTTGTGAATTGCACAAGATGTTATTTAGATCAGAAAAATATGAAATGAATACAGGCTCTCAATGTGTGCTGTTTTCTGCAGCTGTTTGTGTGGATGCAGTTAGAATTCTTTCTGAAATATGTTGTTCAACTAATAATTTTTTAAAGAAATAACATTGAGCTGAAATTGAACGTTATTCTAAGCTGAACACTAAAGCGGTCCCTTGATATTGAACTTTAAAATACAACTGAGATAGTAACAATCCACGCATTGCTACTGAGCTGCTCAACAGTAGGCACTGAAATAGCATAGGCTTCAGTTTTGAACTGCTGCCTTTCAAAATCTGTTCTATCTATAGTTTAATATTTGAGTGCTTTCTAGAACATGATTTAAAGTTTCTCAGGAGAATATACCATTTCAATCAGATAATTTTAGAGTATAATTAACAAATACTGTTACAGCTCTCTTTTAAATGGGGCAGAAAATGCAGAGGATAAGACTTGTGTGGATTCATTTTAGTATATCTTGCATGTATGCTTATCAGCAATATATACATGTGTACAAATCTTCGAGGTGTGTGCTGATTTGTTAGACTGTTCAATAAAACTGTTAGAGCTCACCTAGCACAATTTAGCAAGTTTTTCCTACGTGCACATTGCTGACGAACATCAAATCCAGCTCAAATAGTAATCAGATATTCAGAATGACTGAAGCAGCATCTTTCCTTGACTTAATCTATCTAAACAGGATGTTAAAGTCTGAAGAACTCCTGGTACCTTCAGCTTCCCTGCTGACGCTTGCCAGCTTCGTAAAACAATTTTTAAGCTGGGGTTTGGGAAAGGAGGGAGAGTAAGAGAAGGTATTTTCAATTATGGATGATCAGTGAGAACTGTGGTGTGGTGGTCAAGCTTCTTAACTCATGAGGGTATCCTTCATAGTTCAGAACAGCGTTCAAACACTGAAACATGTATGTGATGCATGCTGATGGTTGTGGTGGTGGCTGTCTCATTCTACTGAAGTTTTTCAGAACTGTTAACAGGTGATATGCACTACTAGAACTGAATCCACATTCTGCATTAAAAACTTGGGACCGCAATACTTACTTATCACATCTCAAGAAATCTACTGCAGTGTCTAAGTAGACAGCAACAGTCAGATTTAACTTAATTCTCTATTCTTACTGGGAATGCTTGCGGTCTGTGCTTGTTTATGAGCCTGAAACTTCATTCAGGATGGAAATTACCTAGTAACTAGAGAGTAGGTAATGTGTTCTACTTAGAAATGTGTGCTCTCTAAAAATCAATACAATAAACTTGCTGCTTGTTCATTATCTAACTGGTAAAATATTCTGTGTCAATAGGATTTCATCTGCACTGGGCAGATCACCCAGGAGAGTAAGAGATCTGTTAGTTAATGACTAGATTTTGCTTTGATTCTTAATTTGTGGGTAATAATAAAGAATCTTAACTATTTGTTTTCCCATATGAAAACAGCCCAAAAGACTTTGAATGCATACCTTAAATGCTTTTTTTTTCTCACCCAGACTGTTAGCTGTAAATTAAAAAGGAGTTCCTATTTTGAAGTAATACAGAATAATTTCAGTTATTTGTATTTACAGACATTCAGTGACAAATTTTTGAATATCCAGAATACTAAATTTTTCTCTTCTCTTCCCAATTCTGATTACTTTAATCTTCTATGAAGTAATTTTAATAAACTAAATCAATCTGAGCAGAGTTTTTGAGTGACTTCAGTACGTTTATAACTGTATGGAAATCTCAGGAAGGGTTGAATCTTCAAGCAGACTTCCTTGTAAAGAAATGAAGTATGTGAACTTGTGCATCAATTGGGATGCCTTTGTATCATACTTGTTTATGTCAGGGAATGGAAAGTAAAAAGATAGCAAATGTTTAAGGCAGGATTTAGTCTTTACATATATCTCAACAGCATTTAACATCTGCGGGCATTGTCATAGTGAAATAGTACTAGATTTTATTTGTTTTAAATATTTTGTGCATAAAATAAAATGCATCCATTTCCCAGTATGCAGTGCTGAATCTGCATCTCATATGTACAGACAAAACATCTCTGATTTAGTTGGCAAAACATTCATTTATACAGGATGAACATGCAGCCTAGATCAAAAACCTCACCGTGATTACTTGGCAGCTTTTAACAGTTATCACATTTCTAAGCATGTACTAGAAAACTACTTGGGAGGAGACGTTTGGGGGTAAGATGTGCATAGATACACCCTAGAAACTGATTAATCTGTTTTGTTAATCAAAGGTTTCATCTTCACATTATAGTACAGCCAGATTAGTAAAGCCATGATGATGGGACGCGCTCATTTGCTAAGTAAAGTCAAAATTAATGACAAATAAAATCATGTTCCCTTTGTGGTTATTTCCAGCCAGCTGCATCCAAATATAAAAGAACTATCAAAGAAAGATACCCATTAATTATTAACTCAGAACAACTTCAGAAAGCGCTTCTTAAACCTCCTTTGACATCATCCTGACAGGCTCATAATATTGGAAAGTTGTTGGTAAGAGTTGCATTAGATTCAGCATGTCACCAATTCTGCCTTGAATAACCACAATTTGAGATGCACTGCAGCACAGATATGAACACATGGGGAAAAAGTACCATCTCTAAGACATCTGTGAGTAACATTTACAGCATAACATGGTGTATAATTCCCTGTGTAACTCTATCTCTGCTGTCAGCATAATAGAGTTGTCAGCAGTCTAATTGCAAGATGCAGTATGTAGGGGGGTCATCCAAAAAAGAAATCTCAGTGGAAAGTAACACAGATCAGCTGTCACTACTATAAAGCTGGACCAACCTTTGGCTAAACCATTTAAACCTTCAGATTAATCCCTAGATTCATCTATATAGATTGGATCAAACTCCAAGTTTGACTGCAGACAAAAGAGAAACTTCAAAATGAAGTCTATTGTTTGTGCCCATTAGACAATGCGTTCAGTTAATGATCTGCAACTTACGTTACCCTTGAAACTGTTTTAAAGACTTAATTGTTGCATCTCTTTCCTTTTCATGCTATTTCCAGCTTTTGTTTCTTAACACATCTTTCTGTCAGAAGATGAAAACGCTTTTTAACAGAAGATTGTAGTGGTTTCTTATTTATTCTTTCCAACGTATGTGATTAAATATACATTTAGTATAAAAGATAACTTGTGAAGAACTTGTTTAACTATGTGGCATTAGTAGAACCTGTTTTTTTAATTCAAAAATTTAATTCAGAAGTCATCTTTGCAAAAATCTGTGCTATTCCAAGCTGTTAAATTATTTGGTACAACCATTTAGAATTTTATGCCACTGTTTAAAAGAAATGTGTGTATAGATCTATGTAAAGCTAGAGCTAGAAAACAGTAGTAGAGTAAATGGTGATGTTCTTTACAGTAATCATCTCGAGCTATTAAATTTATCTATGTGTGTTTAAAAACTTGAGATCATGAGGCTATTCTAATTCTGGTATTCTTTATTTGTTTTAAAAAAGCCAAGCAAACCCAGACAAAGCTGTGCAGCTGCCTCCCCCTTGCTGAACAGGACAGGCTTACTAGTATTTTCTTTTTTAAAAGAGATACTAATCATTCTTTCATCTTACGGGGAGAGATTTAAATTTAGAATAATTACAAGATAATAATAAGCAGCACAGAGCACAAATGACAAAATGTAGATCAATTTGATGTTTTAATGCAGTTTTCCCCTCTAATCAGTGATGTTAACCCTTCGGACTACTTCTCTGAAGATTCTTCCCCTTGCTTTCTATGCCATGATGTGAATGATAGAATATCAGAATGTTAACTCTGAAGTGTTCCTAAGTGTGGATGAATAAGCAATGCCTTATAGTGTATATTTTTAATATACTGATTCCAATTTCAAGGCTGTATATTCCTTGTTATGCATCATGCAGGCCTTACCAGAGCTAGGCACCAGACTGATTAGAATCGCTACTATTGGTAAAGAAGTGAAGAACAGTGTTACTGGCTTATCTCAGTCAAAATAATTAGACTTTCAAGTAAGCAAGAGGCTAAGAATTTCTTCCAAAAAAATGTTTCCTACCTTTGCTGGCCTGTTTCATCAGTTTCGTTAAAGATGCAACTTTTACTGGTGCTTCTGCTCATCCTAGGTTTTCACCAGTCTGAAACCTAAAATGCTCTTTGCTTAAAGTGTAGGTTAGTATAATAGCTACTTGAAGCAGGAAACCTCTGCAATATGTGTGTCTGTGTCTATAGTTGTCTTTATTTGGGCCTGTCCAGCATTTTGTTTGTCCTCTAGCCTTTTACGGCAGCTGGACCCTGACCTTCAAGTTCTTAAAAAGAGGGAGGGGGGGAAAAGTATTCTTTTCAGATTCCAAGTTCCTCCCTTTTTACCCTCCCACTGACACCGTCCTATTCAGTACTAGAGATAACTTTATTCATCTATACATCATTGTATCAAATTCAATAGGCAAACTGCTTCAACATGCTTCAGAACTGGACAGGGCAGTAATGTCTTCATTTTTTTCTTAATGCAATGAGTTTCTTATCGCAGCCCTTTCAAGCACAAAACAAACACCGTTAACAAAAAAATGATCTCTTAAGTTTTTCCCACCCTACTATCTCACCATAGGTTTGTTTATTTGTTAGCTATTTTAGTGGACAGATACCAAGTTGTAAACACTGATTACATACATCCCTACCTAACTGAGTTAAAAAGTAAATAAGGAGGGGAGAAACTTCCATAATTACATATTGCACTGAGAAGATTTACTTTGAGATCCTGCTAAGAGCGTGGAAGTAATTTCTTCCTGAATCTGCTATCATCCTTTAAACAGGCTACTGAAATTAAGTCGTATCTACAAAAGCTAGTAGAAATGTCATGTCAACTGCAAATTTTGCTGATCAGTGACTAGAAAAGACACAGGTCTTTTTCTCAACTATGTCAGTGTGAATTTGCTACACTTAGTGTTAAGAAACTCAAAATCTGTCATTAACTGCCAGACTTAAGGCTAATGACACCAACTCCATGGGTGTTAGTACAACTCTAGCAGTAAGGAATCCAGCTTCCCCTTCTTGGTCTATTCTGAATCCTGCTTACTACCACATGACTTTAAAAAGAGGGAGCTAAATGCTTGCTCCACGTGTTCATGATGTGGTATGGTTTAAGCTTGGTAGTGAACTCTCCCCTCCCCCCCCAGATGCTATGAACATACTGATAAAAGGATAGATCAGCATTTTAAAGAATGGAACAGATCAAAGGTTTTGTAGTGCCTCTTTATAGTAACATGAAATATGTAAGATTAGTATACCCAAGTCAAGCTCATGTCCCACTGACGTCTTTGTCTTTTAAATGGAAAATAAGGCTGGAGGGGAAAAAGTTGGATGGTTAAATTACTGAACTTCTGAAGTGCTTAGACCAGCTAATGGTACTAGATGACTTTAGATTTGGGGGATGAAAAATACATTTAAAAAAAACAAACCAGCATCCCTAGCTGGGTGTTTTCCTCTATAGGCCCTACGTGTTTACGTAGAGGGTATTGCAAACGTTTGGAGGGATTTGGGAGTTTCAAAAGGAAGAAGTTTATACATTAGTGCTGCAAGTTGCAAAACACTGTTGATATTCAAATGTTTATTGTGTAAAATCTGGGATAAGCTTCAGCATGAGAGCTCCTTTAAGTGCCTACAACTATTGCTAATTCCCCTCAGCATTGAGGCTTGCACAAAGGCCTTAATCCAATTCCACTTTTTTCTTTTTCTTTCCAAAAGCCTATGCTATTTTCTCTCACATAAACTAACAACACTATCCCATCACACTGCAGAATGGGTCAAAGAAAAAGGGCTCTGTGTTTATACTTCACCAACACTTTGTATTTCTTGGCCAAGTATAGCAAGAAACTTTAAGTGGGTCCTGCAGGCCCCACACCATCTTTAGAAAGAAAAATAAGCCTTCAGAGATTGGAAACAGACAATTTTAGGCACTAAAAAACCTATGAAATATCAACTATTTTTTTTCAATCACAATCCTTGAAAAGAAAGCAATCACTCGAGCTTCATTCTTCCATTTCTGATTTAAATTATGGAACATGGGATTTACTTTGATATAGTAGCGTATCCTTTCACATAACAACCTTGGAGATGCTCTTTGTAAGAGCGTCCTCATATACTGATATGTGTGTCCATGTTTTATTTTACTACTATGTGGGTACCTACTCATCAAAATATCCTGAAGCAATAAAATTCACCATTGAAAGTAAATGTTAAGATTTGCTTTAATGAAGTACAATAGCAAATGTCTCATTTTCTGAAGCATATTTGTAAACTTTGTCCATAATCTGCCTTGTTCAGGAGATTCCAGTCCAGTATTAAGTGGCTAAACATTCTCTGTATGTAAACTGTAACTTCTGACTATCTCAGCAGTCTTGTCAAGGTTCAAACAACAGCAAAGACCAAGCTGCTTTGAGGCTTGACTTTCCATTGGCAGAAGGGGAGAATCTGATCTTGTTCCTACGTGATCATTTATGAAATAGTGTAGGGTTTTTGTTATAACTATTGAGGATGTTAAAATGCCAGCAAGTAAATCAGCCTTTCGATTTTTTTTTTTTCCTTAGTTCCAATCAAGAATTAAAATCCCTTTTGTAATCATAGCACCTTAATTTTTACCATGAGAACCCAGCTGACATCTCATAGCACTAGTTGTGCTAATTTAGGTAGTGCTGACTCTCATTGCTTGAGTAGGCTCAGAGTTATATTGTCCCAGAAGGAGTAAGAAGAATTCAGCCTAGAAGAGAATTTTTACTGAAGCCTTTGAGATGAAAGTTATTCCCTCATGCTGACTGTGTTTTTGAACATGCATGTTAATGGCTGAGCTAAGGCTTCATAGGTATTTTCTCCCCCCCCTTCCTTCTTATATCTATATGCATCTTATATCTATATAGCAACTACATGAGTGACTGCATTGTACTCTGGGAATGATTCAAATAAGGTTTGAGCATGATGGAATATTATGAAATAAGGTACCTTTTCCTGCAAATGAGTTTGTGTCCCCCCCCTCTTTTTGGGATTTGTCATCCACTCAGACCATTCAGGGGAAAAGGAGCAGGACCTGCTGCCCCTCATAGCCTTGCACTGCCACCTAGAGCTGAGTGCTGCTGAGCCCTGCGCGGTGTCAGTGCTGCTTTCGCTCCTGGTGTTAGATGTAGAAGTTTCCTGTAGCTGTGATGAACAGACTGTGATATTTACAGAGATCCGTGTTCTGCACAGGAAGGTAAATAAAGCACATTATTTCAAGTATACGCATCAATTGCCCTCTAACATACTCCACTGTTTTATTTGAAGCACACTCTTTGCTGATGTAGGGTGATGATGGCTTCTTTGAGGTGCTATTTGTTATAAAATATTAAATAAGTAATTTTTTTTGGAGTACGTGTTATTTCAGACAGCACTCTTTCTGAACTTCTTGATGTATTTGCATGGGCTCTTCTAAGAGGCTTTAAGTCTTCTGGTTCATATCATGAACAGTTACCACCACACACAGGTTAGATGAGCGCTGAAGTTGCGTTCCAATGGGCTGGCTTTTTTTGAAAGGGTATAGCTCCATCAGAGTAAGATATTTTTCTGTTGGAGTTAAAATTTCTCTGTGTAGAAAACTAACACAGGACTTAAGTATCACTTAGGTCCTGTTAGATTGAGCCATATGGTATTATGCAGTTAAATTCTCTGCAACAGAGTTTGTCCCCAGAAAGCACCTTGCTGGTGTTTCTGCTTTAGCTTTTATGAAGGACTATAAAGCCAAAACACCTGTGGAAAAATCCTAACATGCTTCTGCAAAGGACTTGCTTTAAAACTAAAAACCTAAATATGCCAGAATGGCCACTAAAATTCTTGAGACCCTCATTTTTCTCTGCTACATGAGTTAAATCAATTATATACATTTTATATTCACAAACACATGAAGAAAAGTTCATTATCTTGCCCCAGGAAATGGAAGATCTGGTGTGAGTTTTTTATAGGGTCAGCAAATGACTAAATCTTCCTAGTGAGAGATTCATTCCTTCTGCATTGTGCTGTCTGCAGTGCTTTTTGTGGAAAATTTAGAAGTTGGTATTTTAGTTGAATGACAAGTCTCTCAATGTATTTAACAACTTTAATTATTCTTGTCATTTTCAAAATGAGTGGAAAAAAATGTACAAAACCAACAGAAATATGTCAGTTGGTTATTAGTTACAGAAAAGTCTTTCTTTTATCTCTCTTCTCTCGGGTGGAAACCATCCTTTCTATTAAATAGGGAGCCAGTTCAAAAACTTGAGACCCATCACTGTCTTCAGGGTTTTTAATTACTCCTCTGCCTTTTCCTTTTGGATTGTCTGTGTTAGATGACTTCTGAGTTTTAGATTTCTTCCTTGCCTTGCTGTCAGCATATGTCTTTTCCTTTATCATGTCATACAATTCAGATCTCTGTTTGACTGTCTCATTTTGGTGCCACACTCACTCAGCAAATGCAGCCCTTCTTTGTTTGGGGAAGTGTGCCTTGTTATCATGAGAAAATAGAGAAGAGAGCATTTGAGCGGGGTACTGGGAGCAAGGAGTCAAACTGGAGGATTGATGGGTGGGTTTTCTGTTAGCTAGAAGAACTTCAGACTCGATTAGAACTTGTTAAAGTGAACACACTGGTATTTTATAAATTGGCTTTCTTTAAAGGCTGTGTTTTCTTTTCCCCTCTATTTGTGTCATAGTCTTCCTTGCACATAGCTCCACTCTTCTACTTTGCTTAAAGGTTTCCATGAAATGTAGACACCTTAAAGGGTTTCCTTTTGGTTTGACATGGTGCATGGAGGTTCCTTCTGTGAGCGTTGGAGGTTTGGATCTCATATCAAAGGGTTTAAAGCTAATGATCTTAAGTATGGTTGAATTTTATTGCTCCTCTGGTGGGCTAAAACCTTCAGCAACTCTTTGACCTCTTCCCAGTCAATCCAATTCCATCTAATACTCTGTGACTAATATGGTGGATATTTAATCTACTTTGCTGCTGAAATTACTTTTAGAGACACTTTTTTTTTCCTTAAATCTTCCTCTTTAGAGAAATTGCTGATCGTAAGCTCTAAATATTTTGCCCACTACAACATACTTTTTTAAAGAAGAAGCTTTTCTTTTAGTAAAAGAAAATTAAAAGATATAATTTCTTTTTATAACAAAAATTAAATGAGGGGATATAATTATATTTTGAAAGTAAAAGCCAGCTTAAAATGAAAAATTGACTGAAATATCTCTGATCATACTCTTAATATAGTAGTCATGATGAATAGCCACACCTTAGCCAAATATTTCCTGTAATATAACTAAGCTTTGAAGAGAATTAAAAGAAGTTCCTAAAGATGGTATTTCCACCCTCTATGCAGTGCTACCAAGTTCATATTTGGAATATGAATCTTGTCCTATTCGTAGTACCAAGATGCTGTACTGCCTTTTGTTTATATATTTTTCTTAAAAACTGACCAAACCGAACAGTTAGGGCCGTGGTTCCAACGTAGCAGCTGTAGTCTGAGGTACCTGTCTGCTCTTTGCTGTTTGCAACTCTTCAGACATCCAGCTTGTACAAATTCTGGACTTCAAACACAAGTGGAATAGATTTGCTTATCTGTTTTACTTGTGGACTCACTAAATTGGGTTAAGGATAATGATTTCTAAGTCCACAATCATGACTATCTTTAGTCATGAGCATGGGCAAATTGAATTCAATGGAGCTGAGTAATTTGAATTTAATGAAATTACTTATATGCCTAGACTTGAGAATTTAGGCAAGTTTTTGCAGGATTGTGGCATTAACATTTTCTGTATGTAAACTCTTTATTATAAAGTACACTCTAGCATTGTATTGGGGAAGAGATACAGAGTTCAAGTGTCAACTTTCAGTCTGGATCCAGAGCAGGTAGATGTAATAGGAAGAATGATATGAAATGAGATGTGGTCTTTGTGTAATTACCAAGACTGATGTACACAGGTGAAAGCTGAAACTTCCAGTGCAAAGTGAATGGAAGGAAGATCTGAATTCTTTTTTATGACCTTGTCTAAGAATATTGCTACAATAACATAGGGATAAAAAAGTAAGGCTGGGAGTGAGAATAAATCTTTAGCTTCAAAGTGTGAGACTCCAACTTGTGAAAAGGAGCAATGGTAGAAACAAAGAGATGACGAACCTTCCCCAGGCTAGGTGATTGTAGCTGCAGTTTGATTGGACTTTGCAAAGGAATATGTGGTCTGGAGGAGCTGTAAAGAAAGCTTAATCTAAATCAGCTTTCATTAATTTCTAAAAAATTTTGGCCAAGGAATGGGTCACATTAAAGAAATATTAATGGAAAGGATTGTGTTTTACCACGGTTGCTACTAAGTGAAGGACTTCATTCTTCTGAGCTATCCATATGGCAAATTTCACATGCACTAAAATTAGGAGAGAAGACTGAGATGACCCAACCCACATGTAATAAGCATCCATCTCTCTTTCAATGCAATTGTGTGTTGGCAGAGTTGGTGAAGAACCTGGGAAATTGTAAGTGATGCTGCCTTTTTTTTAATAGGTATCCTAAGCTCACAGAACCCATAAGCAGGATTTTTGTTTAGTGCATATTTGGTATCAGGAACACCTGGACTCTATTCTAACACCTGTGGATTTCCTTGGGAAAAATACAGTAATAACATGTAGTTGTGGATGTGAATACTAGCTGCTACTGGAGAGCAAATGATTGTAACAAATATTACTACACAGGATAAAAGATGAGTGATGTTAAGGTGAAGATCATGAAATGGTGTTCATCCTACTAGAAGACCAACTGTGTGGACTCTAATGTTATGGTTCAGTCTTCTGTCCACATAATGAGACTAACTATTCAGAACAATCTCGTTACTTTATGATGCTGAATATGTTGGTATTTTGAGTTCATCTCTTCAGAGAAATTGTAGAAGTTTAGGATTACATTTCTACTTTTTTTTAAATATGCAAGTTCACACCTTGGGATTAAATAGCATATAAAATGGAAAAAAAACCCCATAGATCTATCCATAACCCTCCTATTCAGTGAACAAAAAAGAGAACTGGAATTGATGGAATACAAGTTATGTATTAAATTTCTTGAACACATGGATAAAATAAGCCAATGTTAAAACCACCATGTGCGGTTAATTTATAGACAAATATATTTGGAGCAGGTACAAACAAAGGTGTAAAGTACTGTGTTTTAACAGATTTTCATGCCATATGCATTTGCTTTTACTGCCTTGAGAAAATGATTGAGCTAGATATCTTTTGCATTAAAATACCTTTTGAACATCATTTTTTTTAATTATACGAACACTGTTCTTCATGGGTTATTTGTATGATTATTTGGTTTAACTATTTTTTTAGATCGTTTTAATAAATTAATGGTTTATTTTTTCACTGAATTTCATTTAAGAAAGCAAATTCAGAGCAAGGTGAAATCCTAAACTTTGACAGTCTTTCTAGTACTTATTGCATATCTGTGGAAATGACCTAATTTTAGCAATTCACATGAAAACAGTGGTCAGATCGCGTCATTCCAAATTAAATCTGACAGCTCAGAAGTTAAACCAGTTTAGCTTGTTTTAACAGCTACACTTCAGTGATTCTGGGTTATTAAACTCTTTGGGGAAACCTTCCACACTTTATTAGGGAAAGGAAATTTATATAGTGGAAAGAAGAAAAACATATGTAATTGCCAGTATATACATAGAGACCCTGGTAATAGCATTAATTTATAGGTTGTTAGTATCCAGTACAAAACTGTACACGTATACGCTTTTGTGTGAAATAAATGTATACCAGCATAATGAACAGTTTTCCTTAAAATTCACGTTAAGGCAAATGCGAGTTGACTATTCAGTAACTCACTGGAGAAGGCAAATTCAATAAAATGAAGTAGTAATGTAGATTAAGTTCAAACAGAACTCTCTGCTCAAACATACAGATTAAATTTGGTAAAGCATGCAACTAAATCTGAACATAGTTTGCCCTTGTCTTAGATACCATGGTAAAAGTGTGGGAGAAGATCCAGAGTAAAGGATTCTCACAAAGGTTTGTCCTAACTCCTGTCTTGCATTCTCCTCCTTGAAGACCATAGATGTATTAATTCAGTAGAGTACAACATGTCTGTCAGACTATGACTGTTCAGTGAACAGAAAAACATCTTGCTCACGAGATTAAAAACTATCAGGTATTATATCCACTTGGGCGTGGCTACAAGACTGCTCAAATCTCCGCTCAAGCTCCTAAAAGAAGGGAACAGCAGGAAGAAGCCCAGAGGCATGGCAGACTTGGAACATAATTGATTTTGAAGCTGAAAGCCGAGGAGGCTGGGATGAGGAGGACAGAGCCCAAAATATGAATTAATGTTTCATTAGACTAAAGATGCACTTGTACGCTGGCTCTTTAGTGTGGCTGCTGTGGAGCTGAGCAAACAGTGACAGTTACACTGGCTCAGCTTGCATTACAGGGCCTAGGCTTGGCATATGGAACAATGTGAAATGATTTGAAGTTTCTGCTGTGATGTCCTGTTCTGTGTAAAGTTACATGTGCCCTGTTGCCACTCTAGAGCTACCTTTTCTATCTAGATTCAGGTAGCAACTCAATATGTCTTAAAGGCCAGGCCTTCTTCCCTCACCAGTGTTTCTGCATCAAGGTTACGTGAACTCTTGACAGATCATCCAGAAAATACAGATTAAGGACTCTTTAGATCTGTTTCTGTACAGTAGATTTTCTCAAAATGTTGACTGTTTTATTCCCTGATTGCAAAGGTCTATTTTCAGAAAAACCCTGTTGACTGTCCAGCATCCTTGCCCTTAAAGAGGTGTCTTAAGGACTGGGTGAAAGTATGTATTTTGAAGTGTCGGTATCTAATAATATAGGCTGGTATGAAATAAATAGGAAGATATTTGACTGTTTTTCATGTTTTAGGTAAATATCAGGGTTTCAGTAAGCATTCAAGCCAATGCCAGCTCTTTTTCCAGAAGTTGGTGACTGGGTAGTAATTTCAGAGAATTTAAGTGAATACTTGCTAATTAACACAAAATTCCCCTGCTTGCTTTAAAGTCGTCTTCATTGCCATAAAAATAGTAGACTTTCAACTGAAAGCCCCCCAGATGTGGATGTTTTCTCTTTTGCCTTTATCTTGGGTCAGCTCTGGCAGAGGCAGTTCTTTCCAGAACCACCACAGCTGGATTCACTAGAGCTGTCAACACCTTCATACTGTGAACTGGAAACTAAGTATGTTCATGGGTTAGGCATGTTCAGCAAACCCACGGTCATGCATGACCTCTGTTGCTCTATTCCATATGATGCTTGCTCTCCTGTACAGTCAAGATCTGTAGACTGAATTAGAGTAATTTCCATTTAAAAGCTTTCTAGAAAAGCAAAAGTGTATGTGTGAGCACGTGCTCTGAAAAACTTTCCTTGATTATGCATTTCCTTTCTTTGATCTATCTGAAATAATGGACTGCATTAGTGCTATTTAATTTTTTTTCTTAATTTTGCCCCTAACTGTTGAAAAAAGGAAAAAAAGCTGGCTTTTTGTTTGTTTTCCAAATCCTACTGCCAAGAATTTTTCTTCAAAGAACAAAAGATGAACAAATCTCTGCTGCCATGGCCAATATGTTTTGTTTTTGGTAAAGTAACACTGTATTAGTATATGGAGCCTTTTTCACAGATGAGCCTGATTACAACAGTTCATTCCAAGCACTTCATGCATAGGCTGACTATTAAGACAGGGCAGAAGAAAGGTAGTTTTAATGTGCTTACTTATCAAGGGCTAGTATTATTACAAAAGCTGATTGGAAAACCACATCATGATGAGGAGTGCAGTTTCAATACTTTGGCAGATGTTGACAGTGTAATGTAATCAAAGGATGAATATGGAACGCTTCTGGGCCTTTTTAGGATTTGAACTGGAAAGGATAAGTGGAGTAACATTTTTTTTAATCCCTAGTTAGCAAAGGGAGAAGTGTAAGGCTGATATCTAACTACAAAAATTGAAGGATTGAGTATAAAGACGCCAGTAGAGCATAACATCCATTGTGGATTGATGTTTGCTCTGCAGAGGGTAAAAATCTAAGATGAAATAGAATAAATCTGGAGAAAGAAAAAGATGAGCTGTCAGAAAAGACTGTCCCGTAATGTGGCCTACAACAGAGATGACTGAAATAGAAATAGAATAATAGAAATGTGTTTTGTCTTAGAAACGTTTTTACAAGTCTTGCATTTGGTTTAAAAAAGGAGGGAAAAGACTTGTTAAAATGTAATCAATTATTTTTTTTTCCTATTTGACAGATGAGAAGGCAATTTTCAAACTTACACAAATCTCTAGGAGTTATTTTCTATATATAGGAGCTTCTTTTAGAGTAATCACCTGAGGAAAGTTAATGCAATTAGGCTCACAGTATACTTCCAACTTTATTATAGACTTTTTGATTAGAAAAACAATATTAAAAAAAAATTTGTCAACACAGATTTTCTTTTCTCAGGCTTCATATGTGGGAATCTTTTATCACAGCCGGTATCGCTTGGTTCTCGTTTCCATTTGTGCATCCAGTAAAGATTTAGATGATGTCTTTATTGAGGGAGCCTTGATTTTTTTCTAATCCTCGAGGATAATCCCTTCCTCTGACTAAAGACAAAGTGAACAATCTTGTGAAGAAGTTGATGTGATATTTGTAACTTTGCATGCACATACTTTCTGTACTTGTCTCTGGAACTGTCTAGCTGATGTCAGTTTGGAGCTGGCAGACATAAGGGGATTAGGCAAATATAGGTGTGTGCCTATAATGATACACACATGATCTCTATTACTGGATAAAAGTATCCTTCAGAAGGGTATGTTAATCATATGGACCTGTGCACTGGCACACATGAATCTGAATATTCTTTTGCAAAGCTTACATATCCTCGAAGTGTATACTTCAATATTTCAAGTATCTGTCGCTGAATCACAAGTGCTACTTTTTTGGTTTTGTTTTCTTTATGAATGTAGCATTAGGCTTATGATGGGGATGGGAGAGTTTTTAGGGAAAAAGAAGTCATTCCAGCAAGTTAGTGGGAAATACTAATCTCCTCCAGTACAGGAGCCACTGGACTAGATAAAGCACAGGGATATAATCAAAGCACTATAACAGCATTGTGATTATTACGTCTTTGACAAGACAATGGGACTTTGCATGTAATGTAAGCCCGAAATTGGACTGTGCTAGTGAGACTGAGATAATGGAAATTAGAAAAAAAAGAAGGTAAAGTGGTTTTGAGTGCCAAATTATCCCTGAGCCTGATTGAATGCCCACTGAAAGCAGTGCAGAGATATCCACTGACTTTTGTAGGAACTGGTTCGGGCACTGTAATTCAGGTTTCTCATGTTGGTTTGTGCTGTTTGTTTTATCAGGCTGCTGCCAGAATAACCTTGAGAATGACCTGAAGTAAAATTGCACTTTTGGTTTTTTTTTTTCTTTAGAATTTATTTAGTTTGTAGGTGAGATAAGAAAATCCAAAAGCTTAACTCATAAATTGTAAGGGATAGGGGAGAAGAAATCACGAAGCATAGAGATTCCTCATCTCTTGTTCCCAATATGAACAAAGGAAGAAAACTTTAAGAATCAAAGGCACAATAAAATTAGATGTTTCTCCAGGGGCCAGAATCTGTTCTCTTTACACAGATGCAAATCAGAAAAGGCAGTGAATCCTTTTGGGTCATACTTGTAGAAATGTTGTGACAATGCTGAATAAACCTTTGCATACTAAAGGCCATGGGACTCTCCTTGGCTTTTCTCAACATGTTTTGTCACAGAATTCTTCACTGAGAAAGGCCTCATGTGAGAGTCTGTTCCTGCTGTCCAGTCGTTTTGAAACAGATACTGATCTTCAGCTACTTCCTTCTTCAGAATCATTCACACGGAGTGGAATTTGGCTTCTTGCCTTGTAAATCACTAAACTAGCGTGTGATTTTGTTGTGAAGGTGTAATTTTCTGTGTGTACCTGGCACTTCTCATTTTACCTGTACAGATTACCTGTGTAGATTTTACTGATAGTCAGCTCCAAAATGCATGTGTCCACGCAAGTCACAGGGCAGTCTTGTCCCTGACTGTATTTCCCGATTCCTTAAATTCAAAGGAAAGATGTTCTAGTTTTCCTGGGAGAAGCAGAAAGTTGAGGACTTGAAAAAATTACAGTTCTTTCTTCCTGAATGGGTTTCCTAAGAAAATGAAGCATAAGTTAATGTACAAGGCTGTATTCATTTGATTCCTTTTCTACAAAGCATTTTTATTTTTAGTTAACAACTGTGAGGTTGGATGCTACTTTTTTTTTTGTCTGGAAACTTTGGAGTTCTGGTAAGATGTTGAAAATACTTAATTGAGAGTATGGAGCAGAGAAGGGAGTAAGGGAGATGAATCCACATTCACTGTCATAGTTTTAATCTGAGAGAACTGTATTGAGCATGAGGTACGTTTTACAAACAAAAGATATGTTCATCAAGAGACCATTTCCATGCGAATAAAGATTAGATTAGAACGTGAAGCCTAACTGGCATAGAACCCTACTACTCAAGATCTAGCGGTGCAGTGCTTGATATATCCTGCTATTAGAGAGGAAACATCCAATTCATCTAAAAGTGAGAAAACAATAAAAAGTCACTGTTTATGTTTTGTGACCTCTCAGGCATAATTAGACATTGTATGAGACAGTCACCTGTGCAGTGTTATAAGCGAGTATGTTGCAGAGAATATAAATGCAAAACAGGCTGGTTATGAATAGTTACGCCAATTCTGATTCTACTACAGTTTTCTGTTATATATCCTCTAAGGTACAACAAAATAAATCTGCCATTTTAATGAATGCTCCTGGTGCGTAGGAAAAGATGGTATAGTCAAGCATAGGTCATATATAGCCCTTAGTATCAGCTGTAGCGTTCATACCATTATATCATAATACCATTTTATCCTTTGTGATCTTTGATCAGTGCTAATGATCAAAGTTTGTGTAGCAGCCAAAGAATTGTGAGACAGTATATATTTATAGCTTATGGCCAATTCTGATTACTCTATAGCAGCTTTCCTAGTGTTCTGTAGCTTGATTGATGTCATTGGCATGCTTCAGCGTTCAGAATATATCAAATAAATTTGCTATGCTTTGAACATGAAAGGGAAGTAAAACACTGATAATTTGAGAAACCAGAAAAGTGGGGGAGATAGAAGATACGCATTGCTGCATGTCCTTTGGCAAGTAACGCCAGACAACGCTTAGCAATACGGTGCATGCATGCAAATTGCTAAGCATCCTCTTTAATGCAAGGCTTTGCTTCCACTGTAAGAGTGTTGCTATTGAAAGGGGCTGATAAATGAAATCTGAACTGCGTATACTGCAATGGAGAGGAGGACAGGAGCAAGAGACAGCTGTTTGGGTGACTGCTTTACAAGCAGAAGCCTTTCAGTTCCATCAATCAGACAACGTGAAAGGACCAAATCCAAAGATGCCGGCATCCCACCCCCTTTGATCCTGATCCTAATAGTGTGCCAGTCACTGATGGAAATGCATTACAAAGTGAGAATGGTCCATTTTCTTCCGTCTTTTTCTGAGAGTCTGTATTTATCAGATTTAACTAGTTAATGATTCTGCCCTCTCCTTCAGCGTACCACGAGGAATCCGGCTGAAGAGGTGACAATTGTTTATAGTGAACTGGCAGTTAATGCATAAGCAATCTATGGGATCCAGAGGAGCCATTTTGCAGGGTTGAGAGTCCTGCAAAGGGTTAAGTATTGACTTGCTTCAAAATCGATGGGAAAATTATATGTACATTTTCCTTGTCTAGGCAGTGTTTGGTTGAGACCCACAAGGCCATGCCGTGAGTATGTGGACAGCATATTGATCTTAGCAACAGTGAGCTCTGTGGTGGCCTTGTGCTGAGGCTGTGACTGATTTTAGGAAACGGTTGTTCTGTGCCTACCCTTACCCCGGCCTTTATGCCTGTGTGGGCACTCTGCCAGTAACAAGCCGAAAGCTGCCCACCAAGCCAAGGTTCCCTACCTGTGAACCTACAAACACAGATGCAATGCATCTTTAAGCTCATGTGGCACCTTGCCTACCCAAATACATCTGTCACGTTAGCGCACATGTAATACCCACAGAGATGCTTAGGTGCACAGACAGTGAAGGGAGGCAAAGCTTGCTGTGTTCGCAGACATGCACAAAGATGCTCTGAGTAGTATAAATTACATGGTTATAGGTGACTTAGTTTTTTGTGCTATAAGCTTGTCATCTGCGAAAAGCATTACAAAATATTCCTTTGTCTATTATGTCTGAGTAAGCTCTTTTGAATACCTGCATATACCTAGTACCTGGCCCACGGGCTCTGATCCAAGCCCAGGTAATGAAAATAACACTTCTGTGTGGATGGGTGTTTGTGGTACCTGTCCTTCTGTCTGCAAAAGTCATGGCCTTATTTTTTCAGTGCATAACATCTTATCAGGCTCTCTTACTGATTTGCAAGCATGAAATTTCATTGGGTGATGGAGAAATGGGCAGCACACTTGGATGATCCCTTTTGCTTTTTTCCTCCTAAAAAGCAATTTTCCTGGCAATGCATACAATAACAATAAACTTAAGCTATGTCATTAATTTCCATAGATGGTAGATGGAGAATGGTTAAATTCTAGGCAGTTGAGTGGATCATCAAACTCTTCTACCACATAATGACTCTAAATAATCGTATTCATCATAATTAGTACCGTTAATAACATTAAAAATAAACACTTGTTCCTTAGACCATTAGTAATAGTAATCTTGTCATCAACCATGAAGATTACTAGACCCAGTTATTTTTCACAGTGGGACATAGATATATTAGATATATAATTAAAATATTAGTTACGTATTTGATAGACCTCTGACTATCTTCATTATATTACTATTGGCCTCATTATTATACTTTCAATATGTTACCTTGTATATATTGTGTTTAATAAAGTGTTAAAAAGTGGCTCTGGGTTTCTGAGATCAATATATGTTAGAAAGAAAAATGTATATGAATGCAGAAGTGGGGAAGAAATGGGATTCTAACAGTGGTTAAGTGAATTTCTGTCAATTCAGCCTTGTACCAAGAGGTGACACACAGCTGACACAAAGCTAATCCTAATCATAAATCCCCCAAAAGTGATGCTTAGGTGATATTTAATGGCTATTTTTTACCTGAATAGATTAAAAGAGAAGAATAGTTAGCTGAATGGGAAAGACAAACTTCAGAAAAGAACAATGTGTTCTGAAGCTTTTCAGCTCTTTTAGAAGTTTGGTTTTTTTCTGTAGACCAAAACAGGAGTTCTTCTAATGTACACAGGGGACAAGTAGAGCTTTTACACGTTAAACTGAGCTAGTACCTTGTATATGCGAGGGGCAGGTGTAATTTGGTGATAAATAATAATGATACAACACACTTTATTAAAAATAATGATGCATTTAAGATTGAAAAATCTTTTGTCAGGAGTCTATTTTTTTTGTTTCTATGGTGGTTAATTGCCCGTTTATTCCTTCACTGTCTGTAATGAAGTTTTGCAACAAACTTAATCCTGCCATCATTTGAATACAGAATCATAATTTTTCCGTAGTAAGCCAGTGTTTCAGGCTGTTTCAGATCAGGGCACGCTTACAGTGAAAGTCACCCAAAAGGTGAATGCTCTAGAGGTAAAACAGGGACCACAGGACAGTTGTCTTCACAAACTTTAGTCCAGTTCTTGGAGATGCTGCCCTGTTTAGCACCACACCTGATGCCTTTCAGGAACAGAGCATTCCCTGGAGCTGAGGATAATCACTGCCTTTCTTTCACTGTTGTAAAGGACCAAAATGCAACTTTTCCTATTTTTAAAAGCATTTTTGCAAAACTTTTTTCTACTTTTGCATTACACCAGTATTGAAAGCAGGACTTCCCAAAATTGACACCAGTAGCTACAATGAAAAAATCTAAAAAAAAAAAAAATAAATCTGCCACTCCCTTAGCAGTATTTTCTTGAAGACCCTTTGTGTACATTTATCCCAGAGCACCACCTGAACCTTAAAGGATGACGCTGTAATGAAGTTATAATACTTTGTGTATTAAGAAAAAAAAGAAAAAGAGAGAGAGGGAGAAAAAGGAATGGGCTAGACCTGCTAAGGAGATGGGAAGATATCTTCTAAATATAAAACTGCACACCAACCTCTCTGAAGTATCATATGGCAGAACTGTTATTCCTCCTCCTGAACGGACAGATTTCCTACTCAACCTGGGTCCCCTCGAATGTGAGTTTTGCACAAGTTTAGCCATCTGGAAAGTAATACACTTTTAGAAGTACATAGCAATAATAAAACCTTGTAATGTACCTCACACCAGATATTATCTATGTAGTTGTAAATAAAGCCTTATCACCTGCTTTAACCAGACAGCACATGCAGTGGTCACAAAAGTATATCTTTGGGGTTTGACCCCACTTTTCTGGCTTTGTTTAGGGAGATGCACTGTAAGGCCACTTTCCTCCAACCCCATCTGATATTCTACAAAGTTTTGGAGAGAAAATGCTTTGAATTCTGAATGAATTTAAAGCGCTTCTTTTCATAGTGTGGGATATCTGCTCTGGTAATCCACTGATCGAACACAGTCAGTGCATTACAGTCAATGTAAGTGCAAGTGCCTCCCTATCCCGAAATTAATGATGCTATTTCAACAGTTTGGGAAAGCAGCTCATCAATATACTTTGCCAAAGTGATATTTTGGATGTTTCCTATGTTACAGTTTACCTCATGTTATAACTCTGTGTTACTTATATGCTAAAAATACCAGGCAGATTTTTTCAGGATTATTATTGAAGCTTTAAAACTAATTCTTACATTTGCCCAAAGTTACTCCAGGATGACATCCAGTGGCAGGGTTTCAAAGTTTAGAATACGTGCAAGTTCTGTCATCAAATGGAATATTCTTTGCAGAAATGAGATGGTTATTCTCAGTAAGTTGAAGATAATCTTTTCCAGGTTTTAGAGCTGGCATGGCCGGGGGCCTGGACTTTTGAGGAGGATGATGAACCTAATAAAACCTCCATGAAAAATTCAACTCTTCATTAGATCCTCCTTGTCAGTAAGGCTTATTATAGCCGCTTATGTGGGATTAGCACAGGCAGAATTTGTTTAATATGTTATTAAAGTAGTTAGACTTGCATTAATTTTGTCCCTATTTTTGTTATAGTGTGTCATGGAAAACAAAATGAGATGTTCTATATGTAGACAATTTTGTTTTGCTTAAAAATGTTTGTTTGCGAATTTTTGTTATGCTAAGGTATAATTTGGAATTACAAAACGTGATGTAAGTATTATATAATTCTCCATTTCCCAAGGAGAAAAAAGTGGAATCTTCATTTTGCTGCATAATTTGATACTCTAAGGTATAGCTGTGTGATACAGGAGCTGGATCGTATATTGATTCCTTATAAATGGTATTGTGGTAATGTGTAAGGATAGCAGCAGCATATATTAAAACATACTCATAATCAGAATAATAATAGAGAGCCTGTAGATATGAGAATCCCAAAGTTTTCCCAACGCTTTAATAAGTAACAATTCCTGAATTATTCAGAGCTATAATTTGGAGTGACAAGACTTTAGTATGCTGTAGATGTAGCATGAAGATTTCCAGGGTCATGGTAGATATTAAAAATTGTTATGGAGGGATCTAGATTGCTAATCACACAATAGCAGGAATGCTGTGTAGTGCCCTGGAATTACAGATAATTTAACAGAATGTGGCCGGTACCGAGTCCTCTCCTTTCCATTCCCCCAAACACTGGATGTTCAGCGATGCTTCTGTGAGAAAAATGGGCTGCAAAATGTCCTCAAGTGTTAGTCTCAAGAATTCTGTGAGCAGTGCTAAAAGGGGAACAGAGAATATATGGAAAAAGCCTCTTCATGGACTGAAATGATAGTAACCAACAGCTATGCTGAAGTTATAATTACAGTGTCATGAGAGTAGAGAAGTGAAGGTTTCACGAGGAAAAAAATCTATTTACAGAAAAATATTATGCTTTTCATTTGATAGAAAAAGTAATTATTGCAAAGGGACCCAAGGAACATCTTGAAGACAGTCACCCTCCTTTTAATAAGTGCTTGTGGCAGCTAAGTGGGGATCAGGAGTATTCTTTATCAGGTTTGCATTCAAGTAGTACTAAATATATGCAGGTAGGAATTAAATAGTATCTGAGTTTAATTAAAATTATAAAATAAAAAAAAAAGAAGAGGGGGTAAGAAGAATGGTTGGTAGACTGCTCGACTGCATTTTAACCAGTAACCTCAGACCCTAATTAGAAATGCTTTTCATATCTCCTCCATGCAAGGGCTTAATCTGACGTGAGTCTGTGCATGAGGGCTTGGGGGACCAGTGTTAATTCTGCATTCGATCTTGGTTTGTATGGAGGCAGGCAGTGCTGATTGACCGAGTTGCAGCACGGATCCCATGACCTTGCTGGGATTTTCATGTGAGGTGTTAATTGAGAGGGTGGGTTAATCTTTGAGCATCATTGTCCCCGAGCTGAGGACAAAGTTTGTGCTCTGTTTCCTTACTCAACAGTATATTTGATCTCTACCTCCTCCCCTTTATGACAGTTTAGCAAGCCTGCAGAAAATTTGCTCTTGATAAATTTATTGGTGGAGGATTATCTCATGCTAGTTTTCTTTGATTTTATGATCTTGGTTTGGAGAAAGAGGTGGTTAACTAAATGAAAACCAAAATATCTTTTTCCTCCCTGTCTGTGCCAATGAGAGCATCATATACGATAGGGGGAGTGGCATCTTGAGATTAATTGTTCTGAAGAAAACAAAAAAGCAACTGACAAGGCATGATATCGAAGGCATTTCATTGGAGTGTTGAGAAAACAAGCTCTTTTATTATTTCTAAGCAAAAGGACTAAAATAGTTACAAAACCAAAGATATTGCAGGAGACAGAATTTCTGTAATAACATATAGGTTAGAGTTTTCATACTGGATTTGTGTAATGTAAGAAAAGAGAGCCCTGTAGTTTTGCTTTTGAATAGCTTTTCTTCATGTGTTGTTGTACAGGACTGTCATTTCCAGGGCAAGGAGTAAATTTTTACTCCAGGCAGGACTAATGTGTACTGCCTGAGCTTAAATATGACTCCCAAGTGAGCAGGTTGATAGTTAAAAGCAGCAGAAGTAATGGAGCTCACACAGGAAATGCTGTGAAACAAGTTATAAAAAAAAANAAGTCCATGCATCTCAAGTACGTTTCTTCAGGTTCACCTTGTGGGTTAATTTTTTTTAAAATCTGCTTTGATATTTTGCACCTGAAAATCCTAGTCACAGTTAATGCCATGAATGCATGTGCCTATCCTGAGTCATGGTGAGGCAGTTAAATACCAAAGGAACTCTGCCTCCTAATAATTAAAAATGCAAAACTAAACTCAAAATTATTTGCATTTGCAAAACTGTAGGCACTACAAAGGGAGACTGTGTTGATACCAGTCTCAAAAGTCACAGCTAATATTAATTATCTTTAAATACACACTCATATACAAATGGAGCGTTAATTCAGATCATCCAACTAGCAGTATTGCTAATGCAAGGCTTTAGACTTCGTGTATTTTTTTATAGTATTCGTTAGGCTACGTACCTACAGAACTGAGGCTTGCATGGTCGTTTTCTCTACCTGTCAGTCCTCTTGTAGTATTGCTGCTTTTTTTCAACTGAATTTGACAGAAGGGCAGAAATGTCAGTGATAATTAAGTTCTTGTAAGTTTTGTGAAAATCTGTGGAGGAGAGAAATCCAAATTAGTGCCCCCACTGAGGGAAAGGCAGACAGGACTTGGCCCCTCTACTCTGGCTTTGGGAACAGCTGGTGGGCTGCAGCATTTCCTCATGCTTCCTGAATAGAGCGTATGGTGAGGATAGAGATGAGGAACAAGGGCTAAAGGACACAAATCTGTAGGAAACCAGGCTAACAGACAAATTTAGATGCTTTTTTTTTTTTTTTTAGGAAGAGTAACTAGCTTACATTTTCTGATAATCCAGTGTTTTATTTGTTGTTTTTTACTGAATGGTAATTGTGATGGCTTTGTAAGGAAAAATAGATGCCATTATTAGTGGAGTGTGCTAATCACAGTTTCTTAAAACAAACAAACAAAAAACAACAAAAAAAATGAACAACAAAGGTATTATCGCTATAATAAGATTATAGTGTTACAAATTGTCCTCAAAATTTATATTTAAAGATCCAAAGGTTGGTACTTTCCAAAATGAGGTGTTTCGTTGTGTGGATCCCATTAAAATTAGCAAGTTCATTTGACTTGAAAAGTGACTCCACCCTAGAGTGGACACAGAAACCTGAGTTAGTTCAGCGCAGTCAATTTAACTGTTTTTAATGAATAGGAACTAAAGTGCATGATACCAAAGGGAAAGGGGGCAACAGGACGGACCAGAATGACAGTTCACAGTGCACTGAGGAATTACTCTTGGTATTTCTACATAGATCAGTGCAGAACACAATTGTCCAGACAGGGACATCATTTGCATTTGTTCCTGAAAGTCCATAAAGCTCCCACTGATTTATCAGAAACATGTGAGGATGACCTTTTGGCAGGAGCCAGCCACAGTGCCTCTCTGGTAGCTGTAGCTATACAGCCAATATATAGAGTAAGATATAACTTAAAAAATACGTATAAATTAAAACTGCGGTAGGGTCTACCTGATTTCATTGGAATGTCATTGATGTCAAGGGGAATAGGATCAAGCCCATTGTGTAATTCTTAAGCTTGCAAGTTATCTTGTTTGTGACAGTTGAAGAAAGAAGCTGGAGAGATCTTGAAAAATCATAACCCATGTTTTTGGCGTGTAGATGATATACAGAAACATTTAGGTCCTTAAAAAATACACAAAACAAAATAGAAGAAACCCATATGCGTATGTGTTTTTCTTTTCAAAAATGGGAAGCAGGGTGAAGAAATGCTTTGTCTTCCTTTGGGTAGTGGCTCTAATATTAGCTGAGCGTGTCTATGCTTAGCAAAGTTACACAGTCAAAGTACAAAGCTCAAGTGTCAACCTGATCTGCCTTTGTTGAACACTAGGCATCCAATTAAAAGATAAATTAGATTACAAAAAATAATCTATAGGAAAGGAAAAGTTGAAATGGCTGTGTAACCCATCTTGTGTTTAACGATCCAGCCCAGTGGGAAGAAGAAAATCGTAAGTTTGAAGGCGTCAGCAGAGCCCCAGGTATGTGTACCGAGTATTGCTCTCGAGTGGTTCAGAAGTGTTGTAGGAAGAGTCAATGCCCTATCAATTAGTAAAACTTGCAATTATGTCTTTCTATAAATATTTTCAGTGGAAAAGATTTCTCCTCCTTTTCTTGTGGACCAGTTATATTCAGCTTGCAGGTGAAGGAAGATGACAAGTAATTTTAGCACCCAGTGGCTTAAAGGAGTTCAAATGACCACTAAAGTCACATTAAGTTGTCAAATTGACCAGTATTTTCTACCACTGAAACAGTACAATGGATTGCTGGAGACAATAAAATTGTTTCAATTATGCTGCATTAAGCATCTTCACGAAGAAGTGGGAATGCAGAAAGCAAAGAGGAAAGGATCTAGGAGAAGTGCTCAACAATGACAAGAATTTTGCTGGGTCTCATTTAAGTCAAGACCCCGTGAGAGAGAGAGATATAGGAATAAATCTGCACTGGAGATGCAGACAACTAATTTGTACTTGAACATCCCCAAATTACAGTACTGGGAGCTTACTCTTAAATACTAATGACATACTGGTAAAAGAGACAAATATCTGAAAAAAGTTAGGGAGACCTTGATGGTGTCACTAGCCTTTATTATGGGATAAAGAAAATGCTTGTGCTGTCTGAGAGTTGCTAGGCTTGGTTTCCTGCTTGGGAGAGGTATTTTGCTCCCGAACCTGTACAGACAGAAACTTCGCCAAGTAGCAAATATGAGAAGCACTTAGAACTTTCAGCTGCTTATAGTAAACCTCTGATGCCTTCTCAGGACCTTAACAAATTACTTTTTCTGCTCTGGCTATCTAACTTAAAAGGTGGTGGATGCCTATGCTTTTTCCTTTGTGTTCATACGATGTTGTGGCATGAGCAGTACCTTCGTTTTGACTAGCTGTGATATTTTCTTCAAGGTGGTGAATTTTATCCTAAATGTGACTGCAAAATGTGTAAGATCGCGTTCTTCTCTCAGTAAACATTTCTACATTGTGTGGTATGGGTATAATCTCAGTGGGAACAGAAGAGAGAGATCGCTACTAGTACAGCTTTGTGAATTTAGGGCTAAAGTAGCAAAGCACCCATTTTTGTATGCTGTGATGAACGACATTATAAAAAAAATATATACACAGAAACTCTACCACTTGCAAACTGAATGCTTAAGGCCAAGCTCCAAAGAGGAGTAACATGGGAATCAACTCATGCCCAGAAAAATATTGCTTGAATAAAGCAAATTGGCCTTAGCTCTTGAATATTTGTATAGTCTGCTTTTCTTTACTCGCTTATTGGAGTGCATTAGAAGAACATCACAAAAAATGTCCAATTCACAAGAGTGAATGTGAAATATGTATGCTTCCAGAGGACAAAAATGTTATGAGCATCTACAAACAACTGGCAAAAGGTTTGATATGGTAAGAAAATGACCAGCTATGACCTCATTCAGATTCAGTTTGACTTCTCACTTAGAACATCCTTATATGTGCCAGGTTACATTCTTTACTCAATGAAATGCTTGGTTTATTTAAGAAAATATAAAATTGTAGCCAGTTTCCATCCAGTTTTTTTAGCACGCCCACTGCAGTCGGTGTGTTGTTCTTCTGCAACCGATAAATTCAGCAGTAAATTATGTATGATTTAAGCACACACACAGATTTTTATTTATGCTTACAATGTCAGTATAATTTTACAGTCAAGACACAGTACATATACTCTGCTGTAAGTACTAGCTTGATACAGTAAACTCAAAAGAGCACATTGGGGGTTAGCAGTTAGAGCTGAAAGTGAAAATCAAGAAACAGCAGTAGTACTGCTTTTGTCTTCAGCATGCTCTTCAAGATGTGAGATGCTCCGGTGGGTGGGAGACCTATGCACCACCCCCCCAATTCTGGGGATAACCCCAGCAGATATGCTTTACAATTACCTTTTCTTAAAATGCCAATTAACCCTTTCAGCGTTTTGTGGCATACTGTGAACAAGCAGGAGAGGGACACTCATTTATCCCTTATATTGAACATCATAACCAATTATAAGGGGACTGGGGGGGAGGAACAGTTCTTACGCTACTGTGGATGTATCTGGAGTGCTTCCTGGCTTTATCTCTGTGGTTTTTGCATTAGGAGATTCTGTAGATTAATTTTAAAATAAGAAAAAGACAAAAGTANCACATCCAGACCAGTTTTTGGAGTTAATTTGCAAAGCATGGGCAGCTCTATCAGATGAACCAGCCCAGTCCCAGAGCCACCACTATGCAGCAGGGACGAAGAAGACCATCCTGTTCCCAGCTGGCTGGTGGGGTGGCTTTGGCCCTTTGAGGAGCAAATGGTGTATCCATAGTTGTGTTGGTTGGATGGCTGTTGATTACATCCAGTAAAACAAAAGGATGCAAAGGTTTCCATGTGCCCAACTCTGTGCTTATGTGATTGTTATGAGGTTGTTTCCAGCCAAACAGTCGTCTTGCCTACGCCAGCATCATTCAAGAGAAGGTCTGGGCAGAGAGAAGTTTGTGGTGCCATGGAGGAAGGTGTGATGTCTTGATGCCACTGAATTGTGATTCGGTACAGATTCAGCTTGGCAAATCACAAGTTTTCCTAAATAGCTCATGGCAAAAGGAAGATACAGGGATATACAGAGAAAAAAATACGTGTTTCAATACATATATATGTATATATTAAAAAATATATATACATATGTATTTTATATATATAGTTGCAGGAAATTAGGGCCACATTGCTGAAGAGTGGCTTAAATTGGCAAGAGTTTAATGAGCTTACTTGTCTGGGCAGTCACCTCTTGCATGTCTATCCTTGCATAGGTTTCAGTGGTAGAATGTTTCTTGTAGCAGTAGTTATCAATCTTTTAAGGCTGTTACACCAGATTGTATTTTTCTTTTCTAAAGTTTAGGAACATTGATAGAAACTCAGTGGGAGCTAGGAAATGCTGGTGTTTGCTTCAGCATCCCTATCTTGCTTTGAAGTGAAGCACTGGAGCCCAACTTGCCTCAGCTTGGGATTCGCGAGAGCCAGAAGCTAAGAGTTGGTGCCTCTCACACTCCCTTCAAGATGCTCCAACTCTGTACTCTTGGCCTTGCCCTTAATATGTTAATGCTACTAAAACCCACCCACATGCTATCTGTAATTGCTGACCACTATCTTAAGCCATCCTGCAGTCTTTGAAGAAAATTAATTTTGGAGTTGTGAAAAACACAAATTGTATTTCGCAAAGGATTTGGAGAGTTCAGAATCTGGCTTCTGTTCATACTGGAATGAAATGTGACATTTTTGAATTCTTGGCAGAGGGAAATTCTCAAAAAACTGCCTTTCAGATTGATCAAAATGGTTCATTTGGGGCTGGTATTGCTTGATTTCATAATCTAACAGAAAAAACTGAAGTAAGTCATTTCAAAATGAAAAATCAAAAGTGCCAAAAAAAATCTCCCCTCCCAAAGCTCGAGACAAATTGGCACGATTCATAAGCTCACTTTAGAGGGTTTCAGCAAAGTGTATGTTTATGGCCTGATTGTGTTGCATGAAAGATCTGAATTACTTCTGTATGTTTGTAGTAAAAGCATGTTATATGGGATACAGCCACGCAGTCTGCTGTTTGTGTTAACTGTAGGCAGTTATTGAAAGGAATATTCTTAATCACTGTGGTGATATTAACGTTTTAAAGGTTTCACAGTAGTATAACTATTTTTAACTTCTAAGGTTACTGTCTATGCATACATGTGTTGTTTCTAGTCGTTTCGTCTTGGTGTAAAATATAAAGAAAAAATTAACTAAATTAAGTTTAGCCAAATTATGATTCTTAATTACTTAAGTTTTGATAAGTAAAATTTGAGGTTTGTGTCTTTCATTAGGAAAAATGAAAATTTCTTAGAAGCACTTTTCCCTTCTGCTCTTATTGGTGTCTGCTAAAAGACCTTGTCTATGCTTTAGGGAGTACATATTTGAAGCTGACAAAATGAAGGAAGATGATTGCTAGGAACAAGGTGTAAGATGCTTTTCCCTTTCCAGCCCATGAAGAAATTGATGGAAGAAACAAACAGCGTGGTATTGTGCTCAGGTGCAAGAACCTGCAGGAAAACCTGAGGGCATGAAAGTCCACAAAGCTAGATGTGAAGGAAGAGTAGCAGCAAGGGCTGGAACTGGTGCATGCTGCAGGAGAAAGGCTGCCTGGATTGTCAGGCTTCATGTGGGTCCATGTGGGATCCACTGTATCCTTGTGTCTGAAGGAGAAATTCTCCTTTGCAGCTAGTGCAATTAAATGATGGAATGACCTGCAGCTTTTGTAGGCTTTTCTGTAGATTGTTTCTCTGTAACAGTGTTTGGATTTGGCCCTTCGTGTTGTCAGAGATAGGGATGATTATCAACATCTTTATAGACCTATTCGCAGCTCTGTTAGGCAATGAGTGAATGTTCTCCTAGATTGTTTCCTACAAGGTACGAAACGCCTCATGTAGCAGATGAGTAATCAGTTTCATCTTTGGGGCATTAGGCCTAATGGACTTGTAGTACTTGTTTGTTATTTTTCTGTCGCTACTTCTAATCAGTTTTTTAAAAAATTCCAGTGATTCTGTATTTATAGAGATTGTTTTACCTCACTGCTGTGGATGATCTTAGTAGGTCACGCTTAAAATATATCTAGCCCAGTGTAAGAAAGCTTTCTTACGGTACATTCCGTCTACGTGATATACTTTGTCTGTAAGTAATAACAAAAGGCTTCATTAGAGAGCTAATCAACTCCCTCACCTTTGAGACCTAAAGTAATCATGTATTTCAGATGCACATCTATAAGAATGAGCCTGGTAATTGTGTATAGGAAAAACTGCCTTTAAGCAAAGCCAGTTCAAGGCGGCAGGTGGTGTAGCTGGCTTCCTCCTGCACGGGGTCTGCTTCTTAATCCTGAACCCCTCTTTCAATGAGGTTTTACTTTGGCTTCTTGCAGAAAAAGGTTTCGGAAGCTGGGTAAACAGAACCTGAGCCTGCACGGAGGGGATTAAGAAGGAGAGGCAAGTGTGGAAGGGAAAATGAGGATATGACAGAGGCCATAGTGAGTTCAAACAAAATTTGGCCTGCAGAAGGCAGGAGAAATCCCCCTGGTGACAGGTGCCATCTTGTGGGTCATTCTGCCACTCTGCCTCCTGCCACTTTTTATAACAAGAAGAGATAAAGGAGGACCAGATTCTTGGAGGCTTCGAATTGGAAAAGTAATTCAAAGAGATGTGAACATGGTTGGCTTCAGGGTTTGCATGATACTGTAAACATCAATACTTTGCTTGTCAGCACTCTATGCTATTTAAGAATGCTAAATTCCACTATAAACAGAGCCTATGCGCGTGTCTTGAAACATGTAATGATAAATAGTAAGAATGATAATCAAATTATTTTTACTTTATAGTAATGCAAATAAAATATTCATGCATCATGTAGGCCTAGGAAAGGTTACAGCCTGCAAACTGTGCTAATTAAAATATAATAGCACCGAGGAGTGTATGTAAGAGTTACTAATGTCCATATTTTTCCTCTTTCCTTCAAGATCTTATCTTTAATGAAGACATAAAAATGCAGTGGTTAGCTGGTACTTTAGCTCTGTATTTTCAGGAAATTTATTTTGAAGGACTGCGCAAAAATAATCACAGCATCTACCAAGCCAAAATCAAATATACTATGGTAACGTATGGATGATTTTTTAAAAGGAAAGGACCGATATTTCAGATGTGAGCCCGGAATTCCTTAAAAAAAATTAGAACATAATTAATTTTTTTAAGGTTTCAGAGTTTAAAGAAAAAAATTGAAACTATATTTGTCAAACATTCTGGCACGGTTCAGTATTTATACACCAAATTTGAGGGGTCACATTTTGTCGGGAGCAGAATGGGCTTCATAAATTACTCATTTTAAGTACTATCAGACAAACATGGCAAACAGGGAATTAGTCTTAATTTCCTTTTCCCACGTTTGTACTCATGTCCAAAAATCTTGCCCTTTCATGGGCATTTATAAAACAAAATCTCAATGTGCTGAGCTAACAGTAAGCAAAGCAAGCTTTAAGCTGATGCATACAAAAATGTTAAGCACGCTGCATGGTAACATTTATGGCAGAAGTCAAATAAGGAGTATTAGCTTCTCTGGGGAGGGAGCAGAGGCACTGTCATCCCAGAGCGCCAATCACAGCTAGGTGAGCTCTGTTAAGAATTTCTAAGGAGAAAGCAAATCCATGAAAATGTCAAGTAAATTTGACTGATTAACGCATTTTAAAAGGATTCTGATTCCTTTGCAAGCATTCCATCGTTATGAGGAATATGAAGATCATCAAATTCTTTATTCTGTCCCTATGATTTGCTTATCCCTGGTTGTGAATCAGTGCATGAGACTTGACTGTCAATGGGCGTATTGTGCATGGGCATAATTTGTGGTGATGGAAAGTGAGCTCAGCCTTAATGTTATTTAGTCACCTAAACTTAGGAAGTTGCATAAATGTGGCCGTGCTTGAAGCTTGCCATGTAATTTTTTTCCTTGAATGTTTAAGCAAAAAAAAGAAATTCTTTGCTTAATGGCGGCAAGAAACTTTTGAGCGTGTATTTCGCTCAGTTATTCATGAACTTAAAAAATTATTTGTAATAAAACTTCTAGACAGTTAATTATGACATTTTAATAGGAAAAGCCTGACTGAATTCTTTTCCAGGGTTATGAAAACAAATTAATGTTAAATATGACATTTTCCTTTGGATTTATGACATACGCACTGGCCCCTCCCTCACCCCACACAATACGCACAAAAGGAGGTATTAACAGAAAAACAGAGATGTTGTGTGTTCTGTTATGAACAAGCTTTGTGATCTCATCCCAAGGTTTTATCCAAGCTTGAACCATCTGGCTTTGAGCTGGGGAAAGGCATGTCAGCTCTCCCCCAGAATTTCGGTGTCAGGGAGAAGGGGCAGAGTGCCTGCGCTCAGTGCCAGGCCCCCTTTCCTCCCCTCGACAACCCTGCTAGAAAGACAGGAGTCAGGCACTGAAAAGCATACCAGGCATTTTTAAACACAACCCTGACATTTCCTCAGCATTTCCATAGCTAAGGCTTTCCTCCTCCCCATCCCCCTTCCCCTCTTTCAATCAAATAAGGCACCCGCTCTCTCATGCCTAGTGCAAAGAAGGAAGGGGGGGAAAAGTTGGCAATTTAATTCAAACAAAAGAAGCTTGAAATCTATAAGCACAGCAACTCTGAGGCTTCTGGCAAATAGAATTCTAATTAGTATGCTGCTATTTTTCTTTTAGACAGATGAGGGATGCCCCCTATTGACTCTAGCAGGCAGGCTGGTTTAAAAAAAAAAAAAAAAAAAAAGAGGGGGGCAGGTGGGGGCTCGCCAGCAAACACTGCAGATTGCAAATTATATCGCAAACCCTGCCAAGTCCCAGCTCTTGGCATCAGATTTTTAATGACACCCTGGAAAAGGGAAAAAGAAGCCCTCAGCTAAGGGATAAAAATGAGGGGTTTTACACTGTGATAAGTCTTTGCTTAAAACCCAAATGGCCAAGCACACATTAGGGTTTTAAAATATTCATAGATAGAAGTGAAAATGAGGATATGAGGATGTACATTTGTTGCTTGGTCAATTGACAACTCATTCTGCATATTAATAAAAGGGATGATCTAATTTTAAAGAGACAGTCTGTCTTTTTTAACCATGACTTTTTGAATATTATGAAGCTGGGGGCAAAACATCACAGAGGAGGCCAGTGATGACACCGAATGTTGTTTTCTTTTGATGTAGACCTGGTACTAACTACTTCTTTGCTCAAGAATTCTGAGGTCTCTAAAAATACGATACCCTTCTTGTATAGTCTCTCTGATGTATGGCTGCTGAACACTTTGATTT